>OZ038379.1:105037671-105337824 GCA_964036045.1 Eutreptiella sp. 'Long Island Sound 2002' | reverse complement strand
CAAAAATCAAAGTTTTCGAAACTTGTTTTTTTGATGTTGTGACCACTTAAAATGACCATCCAAGCTATGCAAAGCATGTTTTAGGCCGTATTTGCGTGTTTTTCACCCTATTTGGGTGTTAGGTCCGGGGGGGGGGGGGTCTCCCAAGGCACGGGTGCACAACCTGCTTATGCAGTTTTTCAACTCGGACAGCTCAAAAATCGAAGTTTTCGAAACTTGTTTTTTTGATATTGTGACCACCTAAAATGACCATCCAAGCTATGGAAAGCATGTTTTAGGCCGTATTTACGTGTTTTTCACCCTATGTGGGTATCAGGTCGGGGGGGGGGGGGGGGGGCTCCCAAGGGACGAGTGCACAACCTGCTTATGCAGTTTTTCACCCCGGACAGCTCAAAAATGGAAGTTTTTGAAACTTGTTTTTGTGATATTGTGACCACCCAAAATGATCATCCAAGGCATGTAAAGCATGTTTTAGGCCGTATTTACGTGTTTTTCACCCGATTTGGGTATTAGGTCCAAGGGGGGGGGGGTCTCCCAAGGGATTGGTACACAACCTGCTTATGCAGTTTTTCACCCTGGACAGCTCAAAAATCGAAGTTTTTGAAACTTGTTTTTTTGATGTTGTGACCACCTAAAATGACCATCCAAGGTATGTAAAGCATGTTGTAGCCCGTATTTATGTAGTTTTTACCCTATTTTTGTTGTCTGTTGCTTTGGGTAGATTCTGTGCGAGGTGGACTTGCCGAAGGCAATAGAAATCACCTCGCAGAGGTTGTTAGATCAAAGCCAGGCAGGCGTATATATGGGGAAAACGCCACATACCCCCCCATTTTGGCCTTTTTGGGCCTATTCGCGTACCCTACGCCAAGGGGTTGAATTGTTTGTTTAACCCTTGTAAAATCATTATTTTGTCCAATAAACGCATCCCCCAATGAGTTTTTGGTCCGGACCCCCCCAGACCCCCCCCACTTGAAACCCACTTTTTTGAGGTTTTGAGGGAGGGGGGGGGGGGGTGGGGGGGTGGGGGGGTGGGGGGGGGGGGTCAAAAAATGACCCCCCCATTTTTTGGGTCGCAAATCATGAATCTTTTGGTTTTTTTCGATTTTGAGCCGAAAAAGTGTTTCCGGGTCCCGACTCCATAGGGTTTGTATGGGGCGGAGTGGGACGAGCGCTTCTGTAGTTTATGCACTTTTTTTTTCTAGCCATTTTTGCTATGTTGGCGGTTTTGGCGACCTCGCTGACCCCGTGGTATCCACTTTGAGGGGTGTGAGTGGGGATGTTGTGACAGTATCTGCCTCCTAGTATACGGAAGGACGTTTTTTGCAGTCTCTAGCCTTGCTTAGGGCCGTTCACAACCCGTGCCAAAAACGCAAAATGGCTCTTTCCACCAATAATGGCTTAGTGAATGGGCTGGTACACAACCTGCTTATGCAGTTTTTACCCTGGGCAGCTCAAAAATCGAAGTTTCCGAAACTTACTTTTTTGACATCGTGATCACCTAAAATGACCATCCAAGCTATGTAAAGCATGTTTTAGGCCGTATTTACGTGTTTTTCACCCGATTTGGGTATTAGGTCCGGGGGGGGGGGGGGGTCTCCCAAGGGACGGGTGCACAACCTGCTTATGCAGTTTTTCAACCCGGACAGCTCAAAAATTGAAGTTTTTGAAACTTTTTTTTTTGATATTGTGACCACCTAAAATGACCATCCAAGCTATGGAAAGCATATTTTAGGCCGTATTTACGTGTTTTTCACCCTTTTTGGGTGTTAGGTCGGGGGGGGGGGGGTCTCCCAAGGGACGGGTGCACAACCTGCTTATGCAGTTTTTCACCCCGGACAGCTCAAAAATGGAAGTTTTTGAAACTTGTTTTTGTGATATTGTGATCACCTAAAATGACCATCCAAGGTATGTAAAGCATGTTTTAGGCCGTATTTACGTGTTTTTCACCCGATTTGGGTATTAGGTCCAAGGGGGGGGGGGGGGGTTTCCCAAGGGATTGGTACACAACCTGCTGATGCAGTTTGTCACCCTGGGCAGCTCAAAAATCGAAGTTTTCCAAACTTGTTTTTTTGATACCGTGATCACCTAAAATGATCATCCAAGGTATGTAAAGCATGTTTTAGCCGGTATTTATGTAGTTTCCACCCTATTTTGGGTGTGTGTTGCTCGCGGTAGATTCTCTGCGAGGTGGACTTGCCGAAGGCAATAGAATTGTTTATGATATTGTGATCACTTAAAATGACCATCCAAGGTATGTAAAGCATGTTTTAGGCCGTATTTACATGTTTTTCACCCCATTTTGGTATTGGCCGCACGGGCGAGGGGAGTCTCCCCGAAGATTGGTACACAACCTGCTTATGCAGCTTTTTCACCCTGGGCAGCTCAAAATTCAAATCACCTCGCAGAGGTTGTTAGATCAAAGCCAGGCAGGCGTATATATGGGGAAAACGCCACATACCCCCCATTTTGGGCCTATTCGCGTACCCTACCCCAAGGGGTTGAATTGTTAGTTTAACCCCTCTCAAAATCATTATTTTGTCCAATAAACGCATCCCCCAATGAGTTTTTGGTCCGGACCCCCCCAGACCCCCCCCACTTGAAACCCACTTTTTAGGGGGGGGGGGGGGGTGGGGGTGGGGGTGGGGGGGTGGGGGGGTGGGGGGGGGGTCAAAAATGTCGAAAAAATGACCCCCCCCTTTTTTGGGTCGAAAATCATGAATCTTTTGGTTTTTTTCGATTTTGAGCCGAAAAAGTGTTTCCGGGTCCCGACTCCATAGGGTTCGTATGGGGCGGAGTGGGACGAGCGCTCATGCAGTTTATGCACTTTTCAGCCATTTATGCTATGTTGGCGGTTTTGGCAACCTCGGTGAACCCGTGGTACCCACTCCGAGGGGTGTGAGTGGGGATGTTGTGACAGTATATGCTCTACTAGGATACGAAAGGACGTTTCTTGCCGTGTCTACCCCTGCTTATGGCCGTTCACAACCCGTGCCAAAGACGCGAAATGACTGTTTCCACCAATAATGGCCTAGTGAATGGGGAGGTACACAACCTGCTTATGCAGTTTTTCACCCCAGGCAGCTCAAAAATCGAAGTATTCGAAACTTGTTTTTTTGATATTGTGACCACCCAAAATGACATTTCAAACTATGCAAAGCATGTTTTAGGCCGTATTTACGTGTTTTTTCACCCTATTTGGGTGTTAGGTCGGGGGGGGGGGCTGTCCCGAGGGACGGGTGAACAACCTGCTTATGCAGTTTTTCACCGTGGCCAGCTCAAAAATCGATTTACATGTTTTTCCCCCTATTTGGGTATTAGGTCCGGGGGGGGGGGGGGGGGGGCGGGGGGCTCCCAAGGGATTGGTACACAACCTGCTTATGCAGTTTTTCACCCTAGGCAGCTCAAAAATCGAAGTTTTCAAAATTGGTTTTTGTGATATTGTGATCGCCTAAAATGACCATCCAAGGTATGTAAAGCGTGTTTTCGGCTGTATTTGCGTGTTTTCCATCCTATTTGGGTATTGGGTCCCGGGGGGGGGGGTGTCTCCCAAGGGATTGGTACACAACCTGCTTATGCAGCTTTTCACTCGAGGCAGCTCAAAAATCCAAGTTTTTGAAACTTGTTTTTGTGATATTGTGATCACCTAAAATGACCATCCAAGGTATGTGAAGCATGTTTTAGGCCGTATTTACATATTTTTCACCCTATTTGGGTATTGGCCGCACGGGGGGGGGGGGTCTCCCAAGGGATTGGTACACAACCTGCTAGTGCAGTTTTTCACCCTGGGCAGCTCAAAAATCAAAGTTTTTGAAACTTGTTCTTTTGATATTGTCACCACCTAAAATGACCATCCAAGGTATGTAAAGCATTTTTTAGGCTGTATTTATGTAGTTTTTACCCTATTTAGGGTGTGTGTGGCTTGGGGTAGATTCTCTGCGAGGTGGACTTGCCGAAGGCAATAGAATCACCTCGCAGAGGTTGTTAGATCAAAGCCAGGCAGGCGTATATAGGGGAAAACGCCACATACCCCCCCATTTTGGCCTTTTTGGGCCTATTCGCGTACCCTACCCCAAGGGGTTGAAATGTTAGTTTAACCCCTTGTAAAATCATTATTTTGTCCAATAAACGCATCCCCCAATGAGTTTTTGGTCCGGACCCCCCCAGACCCCCCCCACTTGAAACCCACTTTTTTCAGGTTTTGAGGGAGGGGGGGGGGGGTGGGGATGGGGGTGGGGGGGGGGGGGTGGGGGGGGGGTCAAAAAATGACCCCCCCTTTTTTTGGGTCGAAAATCATGAATCATTTGGTTTTTTTTCGATTTTGAGCCGAAAAAGTTTTTCCGGGTCCCGACTCTATGGGGTTTGTATGGGGCGGAGTGGGACGAGCGCTTATGCAGTTTATGCACTTTTTAGCCATTTTTGCTATGTTCGTCGACCTCGGTGACCCCGTGGTACCTACCCTGAGGGGTGCAAGTGGGGATGTTGTGACAGTATATGCCTACTAGGATACGAAAGGCCGTTTTTTGCAGTCTCTAGCCTTGCTTAGGGCCGTCCACAACCCGTGCCAAAGACGCGAAATGACTGTTTCCACCAACAATGGCCTAGTGAATGGGCCAGTACACAACCTGCTTATGCAGTTTTTCAACCTGGGCAACTCAAAAATCGAAGTTTTCGAAACTTGTTTGTTTGATATTGTGACCACCTAAAATGACCATCCAAGCTATGTAAAGCATGCTTTAGGCCGTATTTACGTGTTTTTCACCCTATTTGGGTGTTAGGTCTGGGGGGGGGGGGGGTCTCCCAAGGGATTGGTACACAACCTGCTTATGCAGTTTTTCACCCCGGACAGCTCAAAAATCGAAGTTTTCGAAACTTGTTTTTTTGATATTGTCATCACCCAAAATGACCATTCAAGCAATGTAAAGCATGTTTTAGGCTGTATTTACGTGTTTGTAACCTTATTTGGGTATTGGGTCGGGGGGGGGGTCTCCTAGGGGATTGGTACACAACCTGCTTGTGCAGTTTTTCACCGTGGAGAGCTCAAAAATCGAAGTTTTCGAAACTTGTTTTTTTGATACCGTGATCACCTAAAATGACCATCCAAGGTATGTAAAGCATGTTTTAGGCCGTATTTATGTAGTTTCCACCCTATTTTGGGTACGTGTTGCTCGGTGTAGATTCTCTGCGAGGTGGACTTGCCGAAGGCAATAGAATTTGTCGAAACTTGTTTTTATGATGTTGTGATCACCTAAAATGATCATCCAAGGTATGCAAAACATGTCTTAGGCCGTATTTATGTTGTTTTTACCGTATTTTGTGTGTGCGTTGCTTGGCGTAGATTCTGTGCGAGGTGGACTTGTCAAAGGCAATAGAATCACCTCGCAGAGGTTGTTAGATCAAAGCCAGGCAGGCGTATATAGGGGAAAACGCCACATACCCCCCCATTTGGGCCTATTCGCGTACCCTACCCAAGGGGTTGAATTGTTAGTTTAACCCCTTGTAAAATCATTATTTTGTCCAATAAACGCATCCCCCAATGAGTTTTTGGTCCGGACCCCCCCAGACCCCCCCCACTTGATACCCACTTTTTAGGGTGGGGGGGGGGGGTGGGGGTTGGGGGGGGGGTCAAAAATGTCGAAAAAATGACCCCCCCTTTTTTTGGGTCGAAAATCACGAATCTTTTGGTTTTTTTCGATTTTGAGCGGAAAAAGTGTTTCCGGGTCCCGACTCCATAGGGTTTGTATGGGGCAGAATGGGACGAGTGCTTATGCAGCTTATGCACTTTTCAGCCATTTTTGCTATGTTGGCGGTTTTGGCGACCTCAGTGACCCCATGGTACCCACTCTGAGGGGTGTAAGTGGGGATGTTGTGACAGTATATGCCTACTAGGATACGGAAGGACGTTTTTTGCAGTCTCTAGCCTTGCTTAGGGCCGTTCACAACCCGTGCCAAAGAGGCGAAATGACTGCTTCCACCATTAATGGCCCAGTGAATGGGCCGGAACACAACCTGCTTATGCAGCTTTTCACCGTGCGCAGCTCAAAAATCAAAGTTTTGGAAACTTATTTTTTTTGATATTGTGACCACCTAAAATGACTATCCACTCCACAAAAGTGCCAGGTGTCTAACACACCAATGAGCATGTCAAGTGTCCGGCACATCACGCCATGCTACATATCAGGCGGGCACTGGGATTGATATCTGTCCCTAACCTTCAATCCTTACAAAAAAATTGATGCCAACTCTGGCCTCACCTATCAACACCTCTTTGCCAGCGGTAAATTCAATCAGAGGTTAAACCTGGGACTCGAGTCCTGTCAAATGTTATTAAGTTGCCCTCATTACCCACTCACCAGGGTCAGAGTTGCCTCCCGCCTTGGCCACAATGTGGGATGTGGATTGCGGTGACATTTGCATGCGTATTGTATGTGCGTCCTACATTGATTGTACCTGCAGTGTAGCTCAATCCCACTAAGAGGTGTCCACCTCATCATCCTCTGTGCAAAGGCGCTAGGGCCTAAGGTAACGCATGACGTGATTGTCTTTGGGAGGGTTAGGGCAATCCGTTGCTGATGAGAGTTCGGGACTATTGAGGACATCAATGGGCTGCATGTGAAGTATGGTGTTCATAGTGTGCTGCTGTGGCCTTCGAGATGCCTGGCCTTCTGAAGGTTTTCGCCTGGCAGCACCTGGCTGAGGAAGGGTTGCAGGTCTTGCAGCATGAGCTCCAGGGACCTTTACCCCCACCGCCTTGGGTGGGATAGGAATGGGGTTAGCAACGGGTGCACCGGGGGCCAGAATGTTTCTATGAACACATTGTCTGTCGGATTCTACAGCCGGAGGCTTTGCGGTGGGGGGGGGGGGGGGGGAGGAGGAGGCTTTGCAGGCTGTAGACCCTCTAACCTATGTATTTGGGCTCGTGCCCTTGCATTTTGTGCACACTTGAACCGTGTGCCAGACGTTTGACATGCACTTGCTGTTGTGAGGGGTTAGGCTCTAGCAGTCCAAGGTTTAATTGCTGGAGTGTGTTGCATAGCGGCCATGGCTTTCTCCATTGTGCAGTACCGGGCAATGAGGTCCTGTGTTTCTTGAGCATCTTTCCTATCAACGCCATCGACGCTGCCGAAACACGTCAATAGTTCAGCATCATGGACATCATCTCTATTGGTGAAAGCGGTAGCAAGGGCATGGTGGAGACATCACTGTACATCTGTTTGTTTTGGCAGCATAAATGGGACAGTGGGCCGGTGGAATTTGTTTCGCCATACGATCTATCCTTTGGCCTTTTTGTCTTGGCTGCCAAATCCAATATAGGGACGGTGGGGGCCTTGCTGTAGATGTGTTATAAGTGCAGACATCTAACATAGAGGCGCCATCGTTAATTTGTGTCCAACACATAACATGATAATCACCGTCACCGCCCTTTCTTCCAGGTGCACAGTACTGGGTATTGGGGGGCCAGATTTCTTTAGCCGGCTGTCTGCGAATTTGGAAACACCTGATCAATGATGAACAGTACAAACCCGATCAGCTTCAAGATCCCTATAAACACGTCCTTGGGTACCTTGCCAGTCGACACCAGCTTGGAGGACTGTCAAGCTGCAACATTAGCTCATTAGCGTTCCCCACACAACACAAAGGAGCATACTATTGTGGATGTGGCGGGGCATTTGAATGGGCAGCATTGAAAACAAAAGCAAGAGCATGTGTTTGCTTTTCCATCACCGAAAGAGCTCTATGAAGCGATGCTCCGCATTGGTTGGTCGATTGCAATACCAAGTGCAACCCCTCGGGTGGAGAAGCAAAGCGTGCGCGGCACTGCACAGGTTAACAAATTGGACGCCGCTGCTTACAAAAGTATGCTTGTACAACATCTGTATGCATTGTTCGATCTGACGTCTCACGTCTGACATCAGCTATTACTTATTCGTGTGCTTGTGTAAGCGTTGTGACATTTGAAGTATTTTGGCTCAAAGACGCTGGATACATGTCTCTGGAGCCATCGCAAGGGTCCTAGGGGGGGTTGTACACATTTAATGTTTTTCTTCTGCTGGCGCTCTAGTGAAGTGTTGTGGCGTCGTTCCAGTGAGTGCCAGCGGCACCGCCATTCAGGTGCAAATAGTCACTAGAATTCCGCTGGGATGCTTCGCTAGAAAGCCGCTAGCACAAAAACATTGAATGTGAACATTCCCCCCTTCCCCAAGGACCCTTGCAATGGTTGCACACACATGGCCGCACGTACACATAACGCGCCAAAGCACTTCCATAAGGCACATACACCACAATGTCAACTACTTGTCAACTACTGTCATTCAGCTGCCAACCACCTATCAACCAAGGGGAACCAACTATCAACCATTTGCCAACCACTGTTAACCACCTGTCAACAACATGTCAAGTAGTGCCCACCATGTGTCACCAACCGTGAACCACTTGTTGATGAGTGTCAACCACCTGTCAACCAGTGTCAACCACCCGTCACAAAGTGTCAACCGCCTATCAAACAGTGTCACCCTACTATCAACCACCCAACTAACCAACAAACCCAATCCACCCACCATATCCGCTAGCCAACCAACCAACAACCAAACAACCAACCAACCAACAAACGATCAAGCAAACCAGCAAGCAATCAACCAACGACCAAGCCACCAACATCTGCCCGAGCAACGAATCAAACAAGCAACAACTCATGAGCCGGCTAGCCAACAACCTACGCACCAACCAAACCACCAACCAACCACCCACCCACCCAACCTACGGGCCAACCTACCAATCCAGCCACCCAACCACCGACCCACTGACTGATGGCCCGATTGCCAAACGGACCCCCCCCCCCCCACCAAACCAACGATACAGCCAAGCAACCAACAAACCAAACCAATCACCCAATCTACTAGCCAACAAACCAGCCTACCCAATGTATTTGGTTTCTATGTGTGTATGTTTGCTTGACCATAGCCCCAACATACACACATTGGGGTCTATTTTAGTTCCCAAATATGTGTGAACCTTTCTCTCTAGTTCTTGTCTAGTTCCCTAGTTCTCGTCTAGTTCTATTCTAGGCTAGCTCTTGTAGCAACGTTCTAGCCAACTCCCTGCCTTGTCGCTGCAATGTAACTAGAGCACTAGTTTTTACCCACTTCAATTCTTGGTCCACAATTTACCGTTCTCAAAAATAAGACTTGGACCGCCGAGTGTTGTACCGCTAGGTCCAAGTTGCAATCTTCATATCACCGACCCCCTATGCCCATGTGCCGGCGCAACATCACCTTTTTTTCTTCTTGCCGTTCTAGTTGGCTGGAGGGAAATTTGGTATTGTAGCGGGTACCAAGGAGGGACCACCTTGTACATTGGGAAGTATGAAGTAGTTATTGCAGTGGTGATCGGCACTCACAAGACCCCGAGGCCAAAGCATTTCTGTTTGGGGCATGCATATTAGAGCGAGTAGGTGCCGTGGCCAAGACTACAGTACCACTGCTTGGTGCTGACACCGCCTTGTAGCATGGTGGACGTGGTGAACGGGCACTTTAGCGGATTTGGCATGGTTCTTGACGAGAATAGTTACGTTTCCCGAACTGCTAGAGCCGACACCTGTCGACCCTAGCCTGTTGTTGGGAGCTAGAGCAACACCAAGGTGGCCCAAGAACTATAGTTTGAGTGCGCATGCCAGTAGATAGGACAACTTGGGTTTGCATGTGTGTTGGCAGCACTTGCAAGGTTGCAACAATGCATTGTGTGGACCCGGCATGTCTTGTGCATGCAATGCAATGTTCCCCCCTACAAGCACCCCGCCCCCTTACTGGTCAAGAACTATCGCAACAACCCCTAGCTAGACCCCTTCCTACACAGGAACCGCCCCTTCGTTCACACAAACCCCCTTCTTGGCCCTCACCCTCGACCACACCTTGGTCTGCCTTACCTTCACATTTTGTGTGCACTGCTCCATAGGCCGACGTGGACATGTACCCCCAGTTGGTCCCGAAGGGGGTTGGCAAAGTGGAGAAGGCACCGCCGCTGCCAAAAGCGCCATCGGAAGCCGCGAGGATCGTTCATGGGTTCATGGCTGCCGGAGTTGGAGGAGGTACATGGGCTTTGTCCTCAACACTGTCCATCAAACACATGCATAGTGCAGCGATCCATCAAGGGGGCCAAACAACAGTTGCACTAGCTTCAAGGCTTTGAACATCATAGCAAGGCTAGTGTGTTTGGATGCCAGCGTCCTCGTGGTCGTTCACAACACAGTTGACGGTTGGAACGAGAATTGCTGCAAGTGGCACACCCCCTTTGGCGGCCGTCGGCACGGAGCCAAGTACGCATCTGACACAGCCGTTTGAGTCTGGGGCGTGCAATGTTGCGGAGCGGGCGCCGGCGCGGAAGCGGACACCTTGGAATGCTTAGCTGATGCACTGACCCTCCAAATGGCACGTACCACGCAACCTAGATTGTGCGACTTGATTTGGTAACGCATTGGACATAGCTGCAACCTCTCCCAAATTGCCATAGCTCCGAATATCCCGAGATCTGCCTGTGGTGGCCCCTGGTGCGGTAACAAAAGTTTTTTTTTTTTTTTGCTTGATGCCTGCCATAGGTCCAGGCCGGGCAGCGCCTTTTGGGGGAGCAAGGCAGCAATGGGGTGACCACACCCACACACACACAACTCAAATCCTGCCCTCAGCTCACATGTTGACCACTGTCCACACACAGACCACACAAGGACCATAGACCACACAGCGTCCGCGATTTCACGCATTGTTCAAAGGCAACCCCATGCCGTGCAAACACACGTACACACACACACACACACACACAATCAACGCGCCAAAACATGCAGCATTAAAGGCCCGATTGCACAATTGTCGTCAGGTGCAGCTTCACAACATGGTGTCAAAACGCTGCACTAGGTGCCTTTCGGCATGAGGCTAGAACTTTGGTTCAACAACTTTAGTATGCGCCAGCACGTCATCCCCTTGGTGCAACACCTAATTTGTGAAATACACAATGTGCAGCCTAGTAAAGGACTCCCTATCCCCAGCGCCCTCATGAGTAAGCACCATAAGATAGGGCAACACCATCGATCATGGGGTGTGACACATCCGAGGGAACATTCCACGGGCAGTGGTCCGAGTGGTTCTCTCTGTTGTCAACAATTTCCCCGGGTTGGGTGGACACAGAAACACAGTATACCATCCGGTACTATTCCTACCTACACAATCAGGCATCCCACGTCGTGTTCCTCAACCCCCATGATCACAGCCGCCCCGAACTGCCCCGTTAAACGCTTGCTGTAGTACTGTCCCCCCTCCCAACAGGCATGGCGTCGCAGCCACTGCAGCACTTCCCGCGCTGCTCGCTGACGTGAACAAGGGAGGTAGTATTAGACGTGGCACACACATTCAATGGTCGCCTAGACGTCATGCTGTGACGTTGTAAATGCCCTATGCACTCCTCTTCGCCTAGCTCTCAACTCCGCAGCTGTGCTATAGCTAGCCAAAATGCTTACGTGCAACCCGGCAACAAAACACACACACACACACACGCACACCCAACCACCCACCCACCCACTCACTCACTCACTCACTCACTCACTCACTCACTCACTCACTCACTCACTCACTCACTCACTCACTCACTCACTTACTGATTGACTGACTCACTCACTCCGTCAATCATTCATTCCTCCCGGTCCTTTCCTTGAGTTGTGAATAATTTTCTTCACCTCACACCAATACAAACGGTTCCCTAGAAGCAAAGAGGGCAATACTACAAAAGCACGTCACCCAAAGGAGTTGACTTTAGAGGGGCAAGGGGTGTTGCCAAGGAAGGATGGTCTAGGAACCCTCCCATTCCTACAGTTTTTCTACTCAAACACCTTGTGACGCCACTAGAGCACTTTGAACACCAACAATTTACCTTCAATGGGCCTACTTTTGAGGATGTAGCGTTGGTGTTCCCCAAATTTGGAGTGCTTTGAGAAACGGTGTTTTGGCCCCAAACTCCCCCAGGAACCCCTTCCTAGCTGGGAAGGGGAGTTCCCAGGGGGGTTCCTAGGAAACCCCCCCCCCCCACCTGGAACCGTCTCATGACTCTTCCTCGCCAGAACAACCCGTTCGTAGACCCTTCCTAGCAACCGTTCTTTCCATCTTAGGATAGTGCAAAGTCAGGGACATCCCACACCCCAACATTAAAATGTGCCACAACACACATAGAGGTGTCAATGTCGATGTCACCACCCACAAACAAGACCCAACAGACACAGTAGGGCAGTAGGGCAATGAGGTAGTGGAGCAATGTGTGTGTGTGGGAGGGGGTGGGGATTGGTGGTGTCAAAGGACAATCTGTTTGGGCCTTTGGGTCGAAGAGGTGGCGGAGAAGGGGATGCCTTAGGGGATGGAGCTAGTGGGCAGGGGGGGGGGGGGGTGCAGAAATCAAAACTCATCGAGTTGGAGTTCAGGTTAGGCGTGGAAATGTAGAGTGTGGGACTGAGGCTGGAGCTAGAGATGTAGAAATTGATAAGGCCTGGCATGGACATGGAGATGTTGGGGCAAGCGTTGGAGGTGGAGCCCGTTTGCTACTGACGATCATCACTTGGCGGGGTTGTTGCGCTAGGCATGCATCTTGCTCACGATGCTCAACGCCGAGTCATACTCAGCGGCCGTTTGCTGCTAGACAGCATGTGCCTTAAACTCGTCCGCATGTGCTTACCTCCTTTTTGCTGCAGCGGCTGCAACGACTTGTGTTCGCACTCCAATTGTGGGACATTCTCCCGTGCTTCACAATCCCGCCATTCCACTTTGCCCGCATCTTGCTCTCGCAAGCCACGGCCCGCTCAACGGCATCACATACGACCACCTTCACTGTCATGCGCGGTATATCCTTTCGCTTCAAATCATCCGAAAAATTGAAACTCCGGGTATAGCAACAGAGGCAGCCACTAACACTATCCATGCCAACAAAGGAAGGAAAAGTAGTAGTCAAAAACTTTTTTTTGTTTTGTCCGCGAACAAACAGTGTTTGCGAAAAAAATTCATGTTTGTGTTGCATAGGGAAAAACAGTCAAGCAAAAAAACCCACTAACCCAATGCGACTAGCTACCCCACCCTCCATCCCTCCAGCCCCCCCCCCCCTCTGTTGAAACCCCCAAAATAGGGTTTTGACACCATTGCCACCAAACAACACCAAAGTGCACCAACAATTGAAAAAAAATGGTTTCCATGGAGAAACCTGTCAACACGTCCACAACCTTAGTGACGGGTATTTAGCTTCAGCTTGTCGGGGTGGGGGGGCTAATGCCCCTTTCAAAGCCATGGTATCAGCTACTACATGCAAATCACATACGTACAAGAGCTTTGTGTGGGTAGAAGGTGCCATCTTAAGTAGATGTCAAAGGTAATGGCCCTATAAGTACGGGTATGTTCACAATGAACCCTTGATGAAGCCTTCATTGGTGGGTGCAAAGCAAGTTCTGACAAAACCACCATGATTCCCTAGGACCCTCAAAGGTAATGGAAGGGTTAATCACATTGTTCAAAGGGTCATGTGGCTAGGTGCCGGCCGCGTCTTGTGAAGGGGATTATTGGTACAACATTGGCGGGGTGGGGGTGATGTGATATTAGGTGTGGACACATTCATGTGCGTCATCCACCTCATTGAATCCCACTTTGGTGGGTTTATTGTGCCCCCCTACGTGCAGCCCTAACGTGATGTCCTGCCTCGCACGGATGGCATTATCTACATTGCTTTGTAGTTGGGATTGTTCTTGGCTTGCAACCATCATCCATCTACCAACCTATCTTTTGTTTTGGCTTGTGTGTGTCGCAAGATTGGTTTTTTTACCCTTGAATTTTCGGAATGGTGACCTAATCGAAAAACGACTGTACAATATACCAAAATCACCTTGGTTGTTGCGACTATTGTTGGGTTGGTGCCACCACTTGTCTATCGACGTGTGTTTTCGGTGCTTTTTGAGGGCCTTAGTCCATGTGGTAGGTCCACCCTCTTTGCCACTCCCCTTTCAAACAAGCACCGCATTAGCTTGTGGTCCATCCTCGCCGGTGCCATTCTGCCCCCACACTGCTATTGGTCGGGGATATGGCTGCCACCGATTGGGGAAATATGGGGCGGGCCGCTTTGGTGGGGGCCTCTATGGGTACCACTTTCCTCCTTGCGATTGCGTGAGGGTGAGGTTTCCCTCATTGCTTCCCTCCATGGACAATGTGTGCGTGTGGGAGGCTACCACATAGCTCGGGGGGACGGATATGGCGAGAAGGGTCTGTAGTAGGAGCTAGGAGGTTGGTGTTTTCTCACCTTGGGCAATGTGGTCTGTCCATGCGCCAACGGGAAGGGCAACGGGGGCGTGCAAAAGAGAGGTGGGGCGCCACTTTCGCGGGAGGGTTACCAAGGTAATTAGCTTGGTGCCCTCCAAGAACTTGAAGAGCTAGAACGATCTCCTAATTTGTTCGCCGCATAGCCACGTGGGCAATTGGCTATGGCGCTACAACACAAACCGGTAACGTGTCCAACCGATGTCAAACTTGCTCTATAAGTATTCCAAAGGTTGAAGGACAAGCTGTTCGTGTGGCGAGGTCACCGGGTTGCTGATTGGATATCCTTGCAATGACCTTCCTTGGGGCTGGCAATTTGCGAAGGAGGGGGGGGGGGGATGTGGGGTGGAAGGCATATGCAGTGGCACATGGCTCCTGGTGGTCTGTAGATGTAGGGGGGCGACAATGGTGTTTATGGGGTGGGGAGGGGCATCGGCGTGCGGTGCTAGGGCGAAAAATTTAACTGGCGGTTGTGGGTGTACGCGGGAATCAGGGGGGGGGGGGGGCGCGTTTACGCGGAGAACGACAGCATGGGGGGTTTTACATAACCCCCCCCCCTTTTTTCGTTCGCCAAATTTTTAGGCAACAGTAGGGTTTTCACATAACCGAAACCCTCCCCTTTTTGGGGGGAAGGGTTTGCTTAGCGCACCTCACACTACCACTATATCGCATTTCTGACCACTTGTGAGCCCCTGAGAAGGCAGCGGTGAGGTAGCCAATTCGCTTTGTTGTGTGGCCCCTTGAGTTGAGGGTTTTTTTTTTACTAGGTAACAATTTACTAGGTTCACTAGATTTTACTAGGTATTGGGAACCTCGGAAAAAAAAGTTTTTCTTTCTAGTAAAAAAGAAAATGTTTTTTACTAGGTTACTAGGTAGCCACCTTGCCCACTTGTGGGCCCCTTCTCATTCTGCCCCCCCGCTCTGAAGCGGTGGGGATCCCCCAGGCGGCAGGGGTTATGTAGCCACCTTGCCCACTTGTGGGCCACTTCTAATTCTGCCCCCCGCTTTGAAGCGGTGGGGACCCCCCAGGCGGCAGGGGTTATGTAGCCACCTCGCCCACTTGTGGGCCACTTCTGATTATGCCCCCCACTCTAAAGCGGTGGAGACCCCCCAGGCGGCAGGGGTTATGTAGCCACCTTGCCCACTTGTGGGCCACCTGTGATTTTGGCCCCCGCTCTGAAGCGGTGGGGACCCCCCAGGCGGCAGGGGTTATGTAGCCACCTTGCCCACTTGTGGGCCACCTGTGATTCTGCCCCCCGCTTGTGTTGGTTAGGAACATCTCGCCAATTTGGATTTTGTCCCCCTTTGTTTGATGGACCCCTGGACATCAACGGGACATCAACGGGTAGCAAGTGGAAGTTGAATCTTTGTGATAGGGGGGTGTACTTTGGAAGGCACAACGATTGCACATCCGTGGGCCATGGGCTTGAAGCACACCCAAGGTGCGAAGCTTAGTGGAGAATTCTTGTTGTTTTCCCGGCCAAAGGCAGAAGTGGCACTGCAATGGAGTGGCAAGTTTGGTCCAACCATCGACGTGGACGCAGCGAGCACCACCTTTGTGGACTTGTACATCACCGATGAGGGAAGATGGGAAGTAGACCCGAACATCTTGAATACGTTCATCCAAGCCGCGGCCGAAGACATCAAGTACTGCCCCGTGATCGTAGCAGAGCCATACAATGGAATGAAGGCTTGCGACTTGCGCCTTGCAGATGATGTACGATGTTGCCTCTTCTGTGATGCGGCAGTGCCCTTGCGCATAATGTTGGACCATGTGGCAGAGCACATTGCTAAAGGTGACGCCGTGGCGGATGCACGCCACCGTGGAAAAGCGGAGCCATGTGGCTTTTGCGGTCGTTCCACCGGGACTTGCGAAACCACGTTGAACGGGACGAAGGTGTGCACCAACTGCCCTTACCGGTACAGCGTCAAGTACAAGAAGGCATTGGAAAAGAAGCGCAATGTCCCAAGAAAGTGTCCGGTTCCGATGTGCCCCGCATCCGCATTCACATTGAATATCAAGTACCACCTGCGGCTCGTGCATCCCGGCTTCGACCCCGAAACAATTGAAGTAAGGGATTGGGTTGTGGAGAAGCGGATTGCCCGGCGTGCCCGGAAGACAAAGGCGGAGAAAGGAGAAAAGGTGCGGCGGATCACCATTCATGTGGACAAGGAAGCGGAGGAACGCATGGGACAAGCCACAACCACGGGTGATGAAGGAGGGGACCAATATGGCACACAACGACCTACAAGTGAGGCCGATGAAGATTGGCGTCCGGAGCGTCGCATGTCCGCTTAGTCCGACAGGTCCGACACGGATCGTTCGTCAACAACCAATTCTAGTAGTGGTGGGATGTCCTCTACATCATCGGAGTCTAGTTCCGAAAGCAGCAGTTCGTACAGCAGTGCCAAAGTGGTCGTCGCGACGCGAAACGTGAAACGTGACGAACCGTACGTCTTGCAGGATTGGGCACCCTATGAGGCACCCTCTTCGGTGTTGGGCCGCGCCGAAGAGAAATCGTCCATGCCCCCCCCCCCCCCCGGCAGGGGGTGTGGGCGGCTACAACCACCATTGCATTCGTGAGGAGGTAGAGTGGAGGCCTCCGTTGTTGTATGCTAACCCCTTCGGCCACCTCGTCCCTGCCACACCTGGTATGTGAAAAGGTAGCATCAAGTAAGCATGCAAAGATCCATCACTTTTGAAGCAAGACACCCCCAAATTTCTTTCTGCATGACCAAAAAATGGGGAAATATGCACTTGTGCACATCCAAGGTAACCTCCCGCGGCGCGTTTTGGAAAATTTCAGTTGCGCGCAAAAGGGGTAAACCCCCCCCCCCTTTTTCGAAGTGGCCAATTTTAGGCAAAACCCCATGACTTCACCTTTCGCAGAAATGCCCCCCCCCTTTGGCAGGAGTGCTCTAGGAGAGCAGAGGTGTCACAAGCCCTTTGCAACAGCGACATACCATGGGGAAGGGGAGGCATCATCAGCATTTGCACTTGAGGGACTTACTAGTGCTCAAACACGGAACACGGTCTTTTTCAATTTGTAGGTTTGCAACGATCTTCACACGATTGCTAGCTAAGACTTCAGCCGACAACACAGGGTCCGCGACTAGCACCTCCCTGCTGGCCATCCCGTCATTTGTGCCAGATAATGCGTCGGCGGATGCGCTCAAGCGCCTGCTTGATTGCTAGCGCTTGGAGATGAAAGGCCTCCGGGCCTCCCTAGAGGCCCAAAACTTGGCGGACAGAGCGGTGGTCTCCAACCTACACGATGTTGCCGTCGTCAAGTTCCACGGCCAGTCCAGCCTTCTGCAATGGATGAGGGAAGCTACTGGAGCCTTGCGGCAGTTTGTTGCCAAGGTTTCCCGGCAAAGCTACTTGTGAAGTCAGTGGCCCGGTTGGTGCCCAGTTGTCGCCGGGAGACGCATTGGCTTATCGCTTGTGGCGTCTGAGGGTATTAGGGCTTGTCGTCAGGGTGATGTGGTGCCCAACTGAACTACAGCCCGCGGACGCTATGAGCCGTGCGGAATCCGACTTCCATGGTGTGCTGGCGCGCGCAGAGCAGATTGCATGGTTCAAGTGCGGTCGACCGAATCAGTGCCCAGGGGCTTGTAGCTTTTTGGGGACTTTCACGTTGGTTTCGTTGGTTTCATTGTGTTCGTGTTAGCTGTGTATTGAAAGGGTAACCTCGTCATCCAGTGTACTCGGTCATGCAATCGTTGAGCGAACCTCATGGCCTGGTTTCGAATCCTGGTGGCCACTTGGGCTTCTTCCGGTATATTATTCCACCAAGCGGTTCCATATAGCATGTGGCCCATTTTGTCCCCAGATTTGCAAGCGTTTCTATCGAGTTTTTGGTGTATCTTCCAGTTTATTGTAATTTTGTGTTATGCATGTCCCTCCGTCCAAGAGGTGGCGCCCCGAAGACGTGCAGACGGCCACTACCGCCGTAGCCGTTATCTTGATGCGGCCTACGATCCCCCCGGAACGCTTCGCCGACTAGGTTGTGCAACGATGGTTGGCGACACCGTACGACGCATACCCCAATCTGCGGCATCGGGCACAAAGGACCCGCTCCATGTGTCTGTTGGCGCCTGTGGAGGTTGTCCCTCGTGGGGTAGTCCGGCTGCAGGATTTGGATGTTGGGGACCTGGGATGGCGTGCGCCACAGCCGGGGCGTGAGTTTGATTTGGCGGACTCCAGGGTCTAGATCATGGCGGTGCCTGCAGCAGCTAGTCCACCGGATCTTGGGCTGAAGGGGGCGACGTTGGCAGCCGCACTCCGATGGCGGTAGTCCCTGTCCGAGACCCTTGCGCCCGGACACACCCCCCCAGAGACCTTTTCAGTCTACGCGCCAGGATACTACGGTCAGTGGATCGAGCCTCTTTGGGGCTCCCAGCCACTTTGGCGCTACCCCCATGGGGGGTTTCGGGTCCCCCCAGTGCCAGTCTAGGAGGCACATCCGCACCGGAGGTTGGTGATTTGTGAGGGAGAGCTTGTAGGGGCAGGTCAGGTAGTCGGTATCTCATATTTTGGTCGCATCCACAATATTGATCAAGCCAAGCAGGAACCCACCCTTCATCATGATGTTGATAGTTTGTTGGGGGAGCTGCAGTAGTTGCTCCCGGTGATCACAAATGTGTGGTGGGTTGTTGCACCAAGTGGTGATGCAGTCTGGCAGTGTGCGGGGGAACCAAACATCGTCGGGTTCACCCAGCACAGTGGCAGCTTTGGCCAGCCGTCTTTCGAGTGTTCATTCAGCTAGAGTCTTGGTGCTTTGTTTGGTGTGGGTAAACCAGGCCCTCCGGGAGTCAGTCTTGTGATCGGGGACCTATGATGGGCCACCCGCGGCCTTGGTAGCCGGGGCGGCTTCTCTTTGAGGAGTGGCAAAGCACTGTATAGTAGTTTCTTATATTGTGTACATGGGTGGGTGTCCGGGGTTGGGGGAGGGATGGGTCTTTTTCTGCCCAAAATCGAGGTGTGTGGGGGGGTCAATTGTTTTATCATCCCTACCAGTTCACATTGGCTACATTAAGAGCACACCCCGTGAATTGCCACCAAACTACTTCCGATGTTTTTCCATTCCTAGGGATTTCAGAAGCCTTGCCCCCAACATTGTCGAGATTTCCATTTGCATTTTGGTCGGGATTTCGGTGAGGATTTCGGTCAAGAAATGGCTTCTGCATTTTTCCCAACCCAAGGGATCTTGTGAGCGTTTGCTAGGCATATTCCCTCAAAAAATCTGGCTATGATTGTGGGCAAAGCTGGAAATGATGCCAAGATTTGGTACCAAAAAGGCTTTCCGTGCCATGTGTTTGAGTGATATTTGTGTGTGTGAATGTTAGTTTGCCCGTGTGCCGATAGGGTTCACAACACTAACATTTGTGTGTATGAACGTTACTTTGCCCATGTGCTGATAGGGTTACAACACTAACAGGTCCCAACCGAAGATGTGAACGCTATGTCATCTCAACACATCTAGCCCCAGGCCTCCGGGTTTGCAGCTCATTGATGTATCGGAAGATATGTCCATGGACCCTCCACACTCTCTCTACGCATTTTGGACAATAGCAACAATATGTCCTCCATATGCTCTTAGTGCGCAATCGACTACTGCGTAGACACCGAAGCTTGTGATGTTTTGTGGTGAACCCTTGAATGTTCACAGTCCACATCCAAGCACAAGCACTACAATGCAACAGGAGGAAACACATGGGTGAAACGGGGGGGGGGGGGCAGAAGCATAAGTATGGTGTTGTTTTCACTTTGAAGGCGCCCCAAGAAGGTGACTGCACTTCTGCTTACAACTTACTTTTACTATGTGTTGATGATGTGTGCATAGAACAACATGTTATGCCCCACGGTCTAGCAACGGATGGATGGAACAATTGTGATTGAGTTCCTACTCTTGTTATGAATGTGGCATGCAGCAGGCAGTGTTGGGCACTCGTTCACTTGGGCATACTACTTGTGCGGTCACTTAACCACCTCATTCAGGAGGCAACCTTGATGGAATGTGTCAACTTCCCACACTGATGCAAGTCAGTACCCCTATAAGTAGCTCCACATCACCTTCAGCTTACCCTTCACACCATGGTTCCATTACTTTGCCCTGCTAGAGGTGCCCCAAATGCCCATAGGGGATGAAACCTTCACCTTTTGCGGTAGCAATGGTGGTTTTTGGGTTGTCCTTGTAGAAACAAAAGAATACTTGACACACAACAAAAGCAGGTGCTTTTTCTTCTTCTTTTTTTGATACTTGGGTTTACAACAAAATTACTCATTCTATCTATGTTGGTTACAATAAAACGAATTCTCTGGGTCACAATTTTTCAACCCCCCCCTCCTTCACCCACCCACCCACATACACACATACACCGCAACCTATTAGCCTTTATGCATACTGGGGTGTGGAAGTGTTTTTCTCGTCCTTTTTGGTGGTGGTGGTGGGGGGGGGGGGGATCAAGGACATCACAGCCACAATCCCACACCCACACCCTCATGTCCTCCAGGATCCACACCTTAAACACGCACCCCGGGTTTCTGTGGTGGAAGGATGAGTGGCCCCGCATGACTCTTGATGCCTTTGTCTGCGGCATTGACCGCGGCATGATTCACGATAACGGCACACAAATGCCCAAGGACGTGCGGGACAAGCTGGCCCCTGAGGAGCGCAAGCTGCTGTGGGCCCTCACCAGCAACCTGCCCTTCTCCAAAGGAGGGTTCAGTGAGACCGTGCCCTTCTGGTCGTGGACAGCAGATACCCTGTACACCCCTGCCCGAACGGTGTGCACAGGGCTTGCAGTGCAGCGCAAGATGGTGCCACATGCAACAATGCTTGCCAGACCAACCTTGATCACCCCACCTGCCCGGGCACTCAGATGCGGAGTTCTACCCACCCGATTGTTGGGATTCAAACCAACAGCACATTGTACAGGGTGGTGGTGGGGGGTGTTGGTTGTCAGAAGAAATCTTCGCCGTTCAGAAAGGGGGCAGACTTTGTGGGTTGGGAATCATCGGAATGATGTGGTAGCAAGGATTGGCTGCAGCTGACAGTAACTCAGATATGCAAACTGCTGCTGCAGGCGAAATTGGGCAAGGTTATGATCTCTTCTGTGGGCTCATCTGCAGGGCATTCTGATGTGACAAAACCTACCATGATGCCTTTAAACTAGTCCTCAAGCGAACCTCCCCCCCCCGGCCCCATCATATAAGCCAGCTGTTGTTCTTTAGTGTTTTTCCGGGCAACTTAGCATACACTCTGTCATAAATTGCACCCAAACTCTGCCAAATGCTCTACGCTATGCATGTGCGGCTGGATACATCGCCCGTTAACAGGAAATTGCTGTGGGCCTCATCCAAGGATATCTTAACACAACACAATTTGCAGTTTCTGGTGAAACGTTGCAGGAAATGGGGTGAGGTGATTTTCTGGACTATGCAGCTTCACACTGCGTTGTGTTGTTAGAGAGTGGTGTCGATTTGAAGGGGACAAAGTACTACACCTCCACCCAATAATTTGGAGCAAACAACCAACCAAACGACCAACCAGGCAAACAAGTGAAGGCAATTCCAGAGATGCAGAAGTATTATGCCCAGCATGGTGATCGTGTTCCTATCGAGCTGATGCAGGCTCCGAGGAAGCTGGAGAGTCGGTTGAAGGCCTCTGCTGATGTCCCGATCCACAACAAACAGTTGCTGCAGGGCTGAGTGAGATGCGAGACGTGTGTTAGCCCGCCAATGTACATTGGGCCATTGTACATTGAGGAGTATGCTGAGCTTTGTGAGTTGATGGCGGCAACACCGTGTCGCTAGCCCACCCACCACCTCAGGATATCTCAGGTACAGCTCCCTGACACAAGCACACTGTGCAGAACCTTTCTTTTACACATCAGCCAGCCGTCGTCGCTGAATCACCGACTGCTTTTGCTTTCCCAGCCACCGTGGTCAGTTAGCGGGCAATCGCTGTTGGTTGATCCAGTACTATATTTTCGCCAAGGATACCCCTGACACTGCAGTTCCTTGCGTCAGGTGCGGGTGCCCAATCACTCTGTCTCCCGGCTCTAGCTTGCTCTGTGCACAGCCGCCGCGGACATTGTGCCAGGGGATTGTGAACACCTCTTTGACCTTCTTCAGCAGTTATGCCTCCACTCCTGTCATGGTCATTGCATGTGGAGTCCACCAATGGGGTGTTCTGCTCTGAGCCTCTTTACCAGACTCCTCCTGCCCTCCCCTTAGGGCTCAGGTGACGCCAGTGAGGAGTTCGGGGGGGGGGGGGTGCCATAAAGACTGAGTACTGTTGAAGTGTAACAATTTGTGGGAGCCTTATTTTTGCGCAGCAACACCCCCCCCCGAAAATTGAATTCCCCCCCCCCTTTCCGCCAGTTTTCCAAATTTGTGCCAAAACCTTTTGAATTCTTGGCCCAGATATATTTGCTTCTTTTTGCGATTATTTTGCTTTTGTTTTGTGTGTGTTGCTGTCTCCTTCAAATTGCACTTGTACTGGGATGTACAACCATGAGTTGTGGATTCTCAGTGTGCTAGGTAAAAGGTGTTTGCCTGGGGGCAGCAGGATGTGAATACTCGTGGATAAATCAAACGTAGCACTGTGGCAAACGTAGGCACTGCGTGAAGAAAAATGCCAGCAATGAATACACACAACATAGCGGCCAGAATTTCTTGATTTTTTTTTATCATTTTCTGTTGTCCACACTCTTGCCATCATTGTACTAGAGATAGTTCAGTGGTTCGTGAGTTTCTCATTTTTGCATGCAGATTTCCAAGCATCTTATACTCTTGAAGCGACTGGCCTGAACATTTTTGCATCTTACGCAGTATTTCAAGGGGGTTGACTCATGAGACCGCCCCACACAAAAAAAAGATACACCGTCGTTTGAGTTACTGAAGGGACACCTCCAAACTGCTGGCGGTTGAAACAGGTTTCTGGGCGGATTCTGGAGTGCCAGCGTTGCCTCATGAACAGGGTCGGGTCGGGGGGCGGGTGAGTTGCGGCTGGGGGCGGTGTAGAGCCTGGTAGCAGCCACGAACGTTTTCAACCATCCTTTTTGTTTGTCAGCAACGACCCCATCTCTGCTACACTTTTAGTGCACAACTGTCCTGAGGGCCCTAGACTTTTTGTAGCTAAGTACCACCATTGGCAGCACAACCGCTGTCGGTTAACAGCCAATCGCTACTGGCTGCGTCCAGTATTGCATTTTCTGATAGCCCTGACATTGCAGTTCCTCACCTTAGGTACGGGTCCCCAGTCTCTTCACTGTGGGGACGCAGCTGTGGCTCGCTCTGCATGCCGCCGCCGCGGACATCACACCTGGGCTTGCCACGCACCTATTTGACTCGTTCCACGGCTTCTGGGCCCTCTTTGTCGCGATGTTTCACAGCGGCAACGGTGACGCACAATTTCTTGCGCCGCTCAAGCATGCAGCCTCCAAAGAGGATTTCTTCAGACTGGACAAGCGGGTGATGTTTCAGCAGCTGATGGGGCACGAGGTCTGCCATGGAGTGCTTGGACCACAGCCTGTGATGATCAGCAAGTAAAGCGAAGGCACGCTGAGGGGTAGGGCGGTGTTTCATCAACACAGGAACTCGCCCCCTTTTTACTCGAGGCTGCCCTTGGGGTCCACCACCGAACCCGGTAGCCATTTAGTGAAAGGACAGTACAGAATGCTTGCGGACTGACTCATCAGTACAGAATGGTTGTGGACTCACAGTAAGTGGGGGGCTGCCCGGATCTGCAGGTCGTTGCATAAGTATGAGAAAAAAGTGGTTAGGCCAGGAAGCTAGCACCCAAAATTCCAGTATCATATCTCACACTGAATTGTTTTTGATGATTGAATTTTCTGTGTTCAGTGACAATTTTTGCCATGCTGTTGGGTATGTTTTGAGGCACATCTTTGCCATCCCTATGCAGGGACCATTCAGTGTGCGGACTGCAGATTTACGCTGCCTGTGGACCATTCACACCCAAAAAGCATGTTTTTGTGCCCTTGGCACACCAATAGTTATCCCACAGGGCTACCTGCAACACTCGGTGGAACTATGGCACTAGCCCAGTTCCGTGACAACGCTACAACATTCTTGTTGCTCATAAAGGGCCAGGTAGGGATCATGCAATCGAGGATGTTTGCTCAATTTTGATTAATACTCGGAGTATGTGATTGTGCACGTGAGTGACGTTTGCATTGCAAGCCTCAGGCATATCAGTTTACCGAGCAGGCAGCAACAACAACAGAACATGAATTGCCCAAGTTTTTGCTTTCACAACATGGTTGACCCTAACAGGGGTGTATGTTGTAATTCGTGTAATTTTTTTTGTTGCAGTAAATGCGTGTAACAAAAAAATCGTCTAGTTGTGTAATTTTTTTTTCGGTAAGTCATGTAAGCCGGTCACAGGCATTACCGCAAAAAAAAAAATACACGATGTGACGATTTTTTTGTTACACTCATTTACCGCAAAAAAAAAAATACACGACTTACCGCAAAAAAAAAAAATTACACGACGTGACGATTTTTTCCTGCACGCATTTGCCGCAAAAATAAAGAAATTACACAACCTTACCGCAAAGAAGCAATTACCAATTTTACTGAAAATGCATGCGTGTAGGCGATGTGCCCACCTGTGGCCACGCAGTGGACGCTAGGCCTATGTAGCCCATCCATGGGCCCTCCAAAAGCCCCACAATTGTTGTTGTGTAGGCTATTTAGTGGCACCTGAAAATTTTTTCACGTTTCGACTTTTTCTGAAACCCTTCTGTTGCCCCTAGGTTGGGTTTGGGTGATCATTTGGTGACAATATGGGTCTTTGAGCGCCCATGGGGACCCACGTAGTGGCCACTGGGCCCATCTAGCCCGAGCCATGGGCCCCCCAAAAGCTTCGAAATTGCTGTTTGTAGGTGGTTCAATGGCATTTGGTGTGTGCACAAACTGCCTAAGCAGTTTTCCACCCTCTACAGGTCAAAAATGGAAAATTTTGCAAAAAAAATTTTATATTGTGACCACTCACAATGATGAAATATGCTACATAAAGCATGGTTTAGCTCTCTTTATGTTGTTTTCACCCTATTTGGGTGTTGGGGGGGGGTGCCAAGGGGGCCAGGGCACAACCTGCTTATGTAGTTTTCCAACCTCGACTGCACTTCCACAGGTTGTACCAGCAGTAGGGAGTTTGTTTCCAGCTGTGCCACCGGCGATGGAACATTCGGGTGGTCGAACGCTGCATCACTATATTTGATTCAAAAAAAGTATTGCTCTTCTTCATGTTGAATTGTGCAGGGTGTGATGTAGGGTCATGCAACACATGTGGGGCAAGGATCATATGGTTATGTGCTGAGACCAATTTGGGGCTAGGGACTCATGGTTGAACAATTGGGAACACCGGGGTGAAGACATGTACTGTCCGCGGGCTCTTTTGAAATTACCCCGTACCGGACGGGATTTTTTTTTGTTTTTTTGCGGTAAGGACAGCCCTGCCTCGACAACTCAAAAATGGAAATTTCCAAAACTGTTTTTTTTATATTCTTACCATCCAAAATGATCAAACATCCTATGTAAAGCATGTTTTAGCCCCTCTTTATGTGTTTTTCACCCTATTTTGGTGTTGGAGGGGGGGGTCCCAAGGGGTCTAGGGCACAACCTGCTAATGCAGTTTACCAGCCTCGGCAACTCAAAAATGGAAATTTCCAATTTAATATTCTTACCATGCAAAATGATCAAATACCCGATGTAAAGCATGATTTGGCCCCTCTTTATACGTTCTTCACCCTATTTGTGTGTTTTGGGGTGAGGGGGGGCTCCCAAGGGGGCCGGGGCACAACCTGCTTATGCAATTTTCCGGCCTCGGCAGCTCAAAGATGGAAATTTCCGAAACCGATTTTTTTGATGCTCTGACAGTCCAAAATGATTAAATATCCTACGTAAAGCATGTTTTAGCCCCTTTTTATGTGTTTTTCACCTTATATGGGTTTTGGGGGGGGGGGGGGGGGCTCCCCAAGTGCTTGGGGCACAACCTGCTTATGTAGTTTTATAGCCTCGGTAGCTCAAAAATGGTCGTTCCTCTCCCCTCTTTGAGGTGCCTTGCCGAAGGCAATATAATTTTACTGAAAATGCATGCCAGTAGGCAATGTGCCCACCTTTGGGCCAGTTCCAATTTTGCCCCGTGCTTGGCGTTGGGGACCCCCGACAATGCAGGGGTGACGTAGCACTTCGGCTCTCTTTTGGGCCTCGAGAAGGTAGGGGTGAGGTAGCCACGTCTGATTTTGTACCCCTTTGCAGGGCGCTCCTCAAGGAACCAGATTTTTTTTTTTAAGGTTTGGTTAGGGGCTCGCCATGCACGCTTTGTTGCGTGGCCCCTTGAGTTGTAGGGACTCTCAATCCACGCTTTCTTGCGTGGCCCCTTGAGTTGGGGTTAGGGACTCCCAATCCACGCTTTGTTGCGTGGCTCCTTGAGTTGGGGTTAGGGACTCTCAATCCACGCTTTGTTGTGTGGCCCTTTGAGTTGGGGACAAGGACTCGCAATCCACGCACTTGATGGCCATGAGGAAGCTTTCGCCAACCACCAAGCACCGCTTTGGGATTCCAAACGGACGTTTGGTCTTGTGGTTTTGAAAGCTTGAACATCGCGAAGTTGGTGGTGGAGCACCGGGGTACTTTTTTCGATGTGCCCCTCGTCCCAACGCGTGCCGGTTTGCTGAACTATGTGCTCAGCACTGTTAATGCTGATCGTGGTGTGTGGGCCGTTGAAGCGCCCTATGGACGTATGGGGGCCTATGGGTACCTATGGGGGCCTATGGGGACTTGTGGTGACCTATCGGGACCTATGGGGGCTTGTGGGGACCTTTGGGGACCAATGGGGACCTATGGGGGCCGTGGGCACCTATGGGGACCTATGGGGGCCTGTGGAGACCTATGGGGACCTATGGGGGCCCATGGGGACCTATGGGTACCTATGGGGACCTATGCAGACCTATGGGAACCTATGGGAACCTATGTGGGCCTATGGAGACCTACGGGGACCTATCGGGGCCTATGGGGACCTATGGGAGCCTGTGGGGACCTATGGGGACCCATGGGGGCCTATGGGGACTTGTTGGCGCCTATGGGCACCTATGGGATCCTATGGGCGCCTATGGGGGCCTGTGGGGACCTATGGGGGTCTATGGGGACTCATTGGCATCTATGCGGACCTTTGGGGACCCATTGGAACCCATGGAGACCTCTAGGGGCCTATGGGGACCTATCGGGGCCTATGGGGGCTTGTGGGCACCTATGGGGACCTATGGGGGCCTACGGGGACCTATGGGTACCTATGGGGGCCTATGGGGGCCTATGGGGACCTGTTGGCACCTCCTATGGGGACTCATTGGCATCTATGGGGACCTTTGGGGACCCATTGGCACCTATGGGGACCTTTGGGGGCCTATGGGCACCTATGGGGACCTATGGGGGCCTATGGGGACCTTTGGGGACCCATTGGCACCTATGGGGACCTATCGGGGCCTATGGGGACCTATGGGGTGGGGGGCATCAACTTTTTGCACACCCATTTTGACACCCCCCCCTTCCTCCAAGCACCAGATTCCATTGATCCCCCCAAGCATCAGATCTATATCAGACATATCACAGATCTTGTTGTATACACTTCAAAAACAACATGCCACATCACACATCAAACATCAGACTTTATACACCATCCCGCTATGGCCCTGTGAGGACTCTTTCCTTGGGCCCGATTTTGTGTCTAGTGCCAATGACTCCATGTGAAACTATGTTATATTGGCCGAGTCCCAACTAATTGGTGGCCACGCAAAGTACTATGTGGTTTGTGGACCTGGCGTCCCATCGGTCGCTATGGGGTGCCATACGGAACCATCAGCTGTACATATTGCGCATGTGTTGCAAAGGTTGCGTTTCTTTCAATTTTTCAATTTTTAATAATTTACACGACTTACCGCAAAAAAAATTTACACGCCCTTGCCGCAAAAAAAAAATCATTCAATTTTTTTATAATTTACACGACCTACCGCAAGAAAAATTACGCGCATTTACCACAAAAGAAATTACACGACTAGACAGTGTTTTTGTACACGACTTATCTTTTTCACCTAACAGGGCCACCATTGGGAAGCAATTGGGGAGTACAGTAGGCTTTATGGCTAAACTCTTCATTCGGGTAAGTCACGAATGCCCCTCAATGTACAACATCTCAAGGCAGCGAGTTGTTGTTTTGTTGAACATGAATTTATTGTGTGGACATGCACTTGATGTGGCCCCACGTAAAGATTTTCCCCGTGGCATCTGTATCGTGCTAGCCCAAGTTCAAATTGTGTCCACGGGTGCCCTCTGCGAGCTAGCGTACTAACGTAGTCGCGACTTGGGTGCATATGGTTCACCGTTCTAAGTTAGCATCAAGTTGGGCGCTTATGGTTCGCCGTTCAGGAGGAGTTGTGTTTTCGGTTTGTAAGGTCTAAAAGGGATTTGTCCCCTTGCCTAGCCATTACGACTCCTTTCGGCTTGGCATCATGCACTTCGGCGGTCTTTCCTACAGTGGTATATTTTTCCCATTTTTGTGTTGTAAGTCAGTCCCGTACCACTCACCTTGTGCCTGTTGTGGCTATCGTCCCCCATCTTTTCAAGGGTTGGGGTCGTCCCTGGTGACCGAAATTAAAGTCAATATGGTTAATTGTAATTCTTAATGTATGAACCGGTTAATATATTAATCTCGCAAATATTCAGAGGTCTAACGTTCAATTTTTTTGATTGTGTCATTTGTACTCATTTTTCCATGCACATATGACGACCCATAAGGGGTGTTACGTGGTATATTGTTGCACAATGGTATAGTAGAGATGTTCCAATGTTGTGTTCGTGGGTGTCTCGGACACCCCCCACTCCGGTTGCCCGCATTCCCCCCCACTCCACACCGCCATGTCCCCCCCCCCTTTTTTTGCCATTTCATCATTTTGAAACAACCACATGGGTAGGCCCCCCCCACCAACCCCCGGGGGAAAATGACACCCAAGCGCGCAAGGCAACCCATGGGGGTCATAATTTTCACGGCAAACCCCCTAACCCCCCTTAAAAAAATTGAAACTTGAGATTAACGTGTTAATTTTTGGCCAGATATTAACCATATTGGGTTTAATTTCGGTCACTAGGGGTAACATCTTTTGTCATTTACTGCTTCATTACCCTTGGGTAATCCAATGCTCTCGGTGGATAGGCTATCCCAAGGGTATGCCGGGCCCCAAAAAATGATACAAGGCCAGTCCATGTTGCTCTCTTGGTGCTGACTTCTAACCATGTTCCCTAAAAGTTGGGGTTTGTATTGAAGTTCCACTTGGGGTGTGCGATGGTTGTGGCTGCCTGTTGACGCTGAAACAGACGTGGCGTGCGTATACTTTGGGACCATTGATCGTGCGGGGTAGATTTTTGTTGGTGCGTACTAGCTGGGTTGTGATTTGTAGAACGCTTTGGCTGGTTGTAGGGTGTCAGGGATGAACCCGGTGACTGCTGTTGTTGCCACCTGTGTTGTGTGGTGGTTGGGTCCTAAGAGGTGTGTGTTGTTTTGATATTGGGATCGTACGGGTTGCCGTATTTGTGTGTCGTTGTGTTTGGAGTCTTGGGGTGAGCACTATCATGAAGCACGCCAAATGTGGCCCCCTCTAGGAACCCACCCCCCCTAGGTGCGGTAGGGGATTCCCCTAGTTGGAAGCATGCATATGTAATAATAGTGTACATGGCATTCTCGCATGCAAAGTAGGCACATTCAACATGTGGGGTTTAGATTACATGGTGGTTAACATAAATTTCTGAAAACCACGAAAGCCTTTTCTTGGCAGTCTTCTTGCCCCTCCTCGCAACTTCTTGGGCAAGATACCCTCTCCTTTGTACATTGTCTTGAGGCACCGCCCCATTGTAGCCAAGATACCCCTGCTTGTTTTGCTTCCCAGGTGCCTTCCTACTTGGCACTCTTATTAGTTATACACTCTCTTCTCTTATACACTGAGCCATGACTACTTGTGCCATCTTGCACTCACTTATGCATACATCTTTCATGCGCATTGTTCAATGGTGAAGGCTGTGTGGTGGTGGTGCGGTGGTGGAATTTTTGGGATGGGTGCGAGCTTGTGCTTTTTGAAATGGCTTAACCTTGAACGGTATGGCCCTGCTAGATGGCGGAACTACATTTCAACACCGTGCTATGGTGGGACACCCGCATCCCGCTGCAACCAGCCATTTTTACCACTGCCTTAACCATCTCATTGCCCATCCGCCATGTGCTCAAAAGGCACACGAGGAAGTTATGGGTGTGATGTTTAATGCCCTCTCTTGGCATGGCCTTCTCCCCGTCAACGCTTTGGAGAAGGTTCGGCTCATTAACACCTTGCTCTTGCTGCGGTGGTTGTACCGCGAACTCTCCACCCCCACGAACAACATGTTCCGCACAATTGGCATTGTGTGCCTCTCTTTCATATTGGCCGCACAAGATATGGAAAGCAACTCCGATGACATACACTGGTCCCACCGCGCACCCCCGTCGCATGTGCTTTGAAGGTTGGTGGTCTAGGGCCGCACTAGATTTATTGGGCATACCGCTTTTGGTTTGGTACACTCATGCAGACCATTCTGCGGGACTGCCACCCGCCATGATCAATGACACCGGTAGCATATTGTCCTATGTTGTTTCCATGCACTATTGCCTCTCCATCGTTAGTAAGCAAGGGGTGCGCATTGCTGTGCATGTACCCTGGGCCTTGGACCCTACCTGTGAGGAGTGCACGGGTCCAATTTGTATGACAATGAAATTTTAAACAATGTTGTTGTGCTCCAAAGTTGTGCCACGGCTGTTGTGATCCCACATATACCTGGTGGTGCGCCTTGTCACAACGCCGAGGACCCCACCGTGGGCCAGATTGCAACGGACTATTGGCTAGTCATTATTGTTGGTATGTTGCTGGTCTAGCACGAAGTCCCCAACTAGGTTCCCTATGTACTCCGGCAACAATCACTGCACCATCGAGGTGGCTGGTAGCACTTATGAGGCGGCCAAGGTAGTTATCACCATGCACCCCATGCACATCCCTACCCATGTAGCTAGTGCCCAACAATCCTTTTAGGGGGAAAGAGTACATTGACAACCAAGGAGTCGCTATATGTACACGGGTCTAAGGCCACACCGCAATTGTGGAGATATTCATCCCAGGGGGGGGAGCGACATGCTAATTCTCGACAGAGGGTATAGTTTGGCCAAACTACCCCGTTGTTTCGAAGGGGCTGAAAAATTTGGTTGACACCCGTTTCGCACATTTGAGTTTTGTTGATTTCTCCCTGCTTGCCACCGGTCCCCGGGTCCCAATTTCTGCACCCCCCAGCCCATGCTGTCACACCAGCAATTTTTAATTTTTAGTCTGATGCTTGCCAGAGATCTCAGAGTCCCAATTTTTGCACCCTGCAGCCCCTGCTGTCATACCAGGAATTTTTAATTTTTAGTCTGATGCTTGCCAAAGGTCCCAGGGTCCCAATTTCTGCACCCCCGCGGTCCGCGCTGTCACACCATCAATTTTTGATTTTTACTCTGATTCTTGCCACAGGTCCTAGGGTCCCAATTTCTGTCTTTGCCTATGTCCATTGTCTTCGCCTCTTCGCAACATGTCCTCAGTTTTTCTCATGACACAACAACATTCTTCGGAGGTGTTGAGCATCCAACTCGGTGATATCCTTTGCAAAGGGCTCATTTGCCGACAAGGCTTATGCGAACCAAGTGTTGCGGTCAAGCGGCAGTGAAGGCGTACAGTCCCGCCGATGTGCCAAAAATGGTGAGGCTGACCTACCGCAAAAAAACCCGTCCCCGAAGTACTGTATTGCACGACTCAAGCCCTGTTGCATGGCGGGAACACCCCAGCTCGGAACACAAGGTCCGGGCACGTGCCCGGATTAGCCGTGGAGTGACGCCACAAGAGAACTTTGTGAGCAGCAGCCACACATCAGACGAAAAATTAAAAAAACCTAGTACGACAGTAGGGGCTGCAGGGAGCAGAATTTGGGACTCTGAGACCTGTTGTAAGCATCAGACTAAAAATTGAAAAATCCTGGTATGACAGCAGGGGCTGCAGGGTGCAGAAATTGTGGCCCCGGGACCTGTGGCAAGCATCAGTTCAAAAATTATACGTTCCCGTGAGGGTCGCGCGGTGCTTTTTTGCCTTGGTTTTTGTTCAATACAAAAACTGTCTCTTTTATCAGCGGGCAGGTTTGAAATGTGCAAAAAAGCCCCACAACTACCCCTTTTTTCGAGGGGGCTGAAAAATTTGGTTAACACCCCCATGTGCGAAACTTGCATGTCGCCCCTGCCCTGATTCATCCCCTATCGGAAATGATACACAATCTGCAGCCCAAAACCATCGCCTTTGTGTGGAAACGCGGCCACATAACGGAGTCCGTGGCAACCCCGGCCGACGAGCATCCGGACACCCATTTGAACAATGATTCCAACCTCCTTGTTCAGATGGTGACCAACCTCCCGGCACCGGACTACCACACAAAGGGTTTCGGAGATGTAGCCATTTGCGCGGGGCAAGGAAAACGATCGCACAGCTGCGGCACACAACATTGCTCGAGGGCGCACAAAGGTCTTCATGGCTCCCGCCAGGCAACACTCGCCGCATGACATAGGCATCGTGGTTGTTGGGCCATGTAGGGTTGGATCGTAGCGGGCCGCCGTGGGAACACAATCGGCCCTTGGAGATTGCCAACCATGGAGTCACGAGACCCGATGGAAATCGTTATTGCGTTTGCATGCAATCCCATCGTGCCATACCAAGCTGCAGCCCCGCACTTTCCACCCTATTCTATCTGGTGGCGTCTTGCACCAACAGTTGCGATTAACCTCTAGGCGGGCTAAATTGCGTAACGGTGTCGCCTCCTTTGAACCAAGAGGATCGTTACGTAGAACCTGTAACCGTGTAGCACGCATTTGGATGCTACACCAAGGAGTGGATCGTGTGCCACCTGCATAGCTGCCTTCCAGACTCCCCGAGGTGCCCCATTGGCTAGCAAGTGTCGCGGGACCCACCCCAATCTTGATTTTTTGCACGATTATTCTGCCATGCTACGTGGCGCCCTTTGCATCAGCATTAGCCTCGCCAACAACCTCATCCAACACAGATGATCCTCCGTCACTGCCCTCAACTAGGTGGCACCATGGCTCCCACATGTGCTACTGCCACAAGGCGCCACACGTACCACGGGAAACACTACCACCTCATGTGCAGTTTGTGGACACCGGAGGGAATACACCACCTCATGCGTCGACCCCCAGAGAAAGTTATTTCCGGCGGTGGCTAGATGCACTAGGGAAATGATGTGTTCTCTTTGCACATGATTGTGTGTTTTGGTAAAACCAATCCATAAAAATGGAAAACACACACTTCCAGCCCCTATTTCCACCCGTCAATTGGCCCTGCAGCATATGAACGATCATTGACCAGAGACCTGATTGTCTACACGCATCGTTCATCCTCCTCGTCTAACCGTGTTTGAATTGGAGGTTGAAGTGGACAAGGCCCTATTGCGCCGTTTTTGCTTGAAGGTCCTCCCAGTCCTTGTAGTCGGCAAGCTTAGGTACCGTATCAGGTCTGGTATAATTAAGTTCTTACTCATTATCGCCCTCATGTGCTTTCGACGGTGGGACTATGTCGTCACCCAAGGGTTCGTCTTTTCGTTCGGCACTAGTTGGGGCCAGGACCTGCGAACGTGGCAACATATGGGATGAATTGGGTGGCGAGCTCAAGGGTGAAACCGCTCATTCCAAATAGATCAGCAATGTGGAGGATCCCTGGTTCAACTAGGTCCGGGTGGGTGACAGCAGTCTGCATGCAGTAGCCGAATGCCGAGAGCCGGGCCAATCGGCAATTCTACCCGTCCCTTAGTTTCAACTCGGTAGCCAAATCATAGTGGTCAACCAAATCCAAAGCCTTGGACCGCTTGTCATCGGGGTACGTCAAATCAACGTGACGTCCACCAAATGGGCCATCAATCGCCCAGTGACCCCGCCAAACAAGCCCCCCTTCGCCAAACCTGCTACCACCACATGATGCACCCAGCGAGGCACGACCTGCACCATGCCCAACTGCCATATCCATAGGTGATCACAAACACCAACACTAGCAAACGGCAAGAAACGTATCCCGCCACAAACCGGCAAGGCACACACAACATGCCCCAGCTTCTTATACACCCCCACACCGAACACCCTTTCTAATCAACGACACCCACTTGACATCCCCCTACAGCCCCTATAGGCACAGGCCGAGCCACAATGGAGGCGCCGGGACACAACTGACCGTTTGTCCACATACTATATACCTCCAAAGATATCCACCGGGGACCAACGCCACACGACGCGACAACACCGCCAACACCACGCCCGACGCACATCGAGAACCCAACCCACAAGACACCGTCGGCCGCCAACACCATCTCGGACGGCCCCCACCTCCAACGTCAACACCGTGAGGGTATTGCTACAACTCTACGGACGTATTCACCACCAACTTTTTAAGTTGACCTAAGGAGACAACAACCGCTTCCATGTGATGGTGTGCCTTGGTATGGATGGAACAATTGTCTCTTAGCAGTTGTTCGTACGAACACCCCAAACAAGTCTTCCATGCTTTGAATGAAGGCAACATCCTAGCACCAATCCTAGCCCAGCCCACCCGGCAACATGACATGCAACCTCGCAGCCATTTTTGCCGACCACCCCTGCGAATCAAAATGTCAAAGCACCTTGTCCGACGCCCCCCCCCCCCCGCGCCCTTTCCAAGCACCAATCCCAACCCCGCCAACCCAGCAACCTCACATGCAACCTGGCACGCACTTTTCCCATCCACCCCCGCCCATCAAAATGGTCAAGCCCCTTTTCCGGCCTCCAACCCCACACCTTTTCCAAGCACGAACCCCAGCCCAGCCCACCCAGCAACCTTGCATGCAACCTCGCAGTCACTTCTTCCAACTACCCCCGCCCATAAAAATATCCAAGCACCTTTTCCAACCCCGCCCCCCCCCGCCTTTAACAACCACCAATCCGAACCTAGGCCACCGGGCAACCTCGCCAGCAACCTCGCAGGCACTTTTGATAACCATCCCCACCCATCAACATTTTGAAGAACCTTTTCCAAATGGCAAAAGCCTTCGGTTTTCCAATCGTTGTATTGCCCCAAATGGTTGAGAACTTTGTTTTTTGGCCCATGCGACTTCCCGGCCCGCGCTTAGAATTGTACATCGCGACGTACAACAAATAATCAAAAAACTTCTCAAAAGGTGTCCGGGTGTAAAAATATTTCATGCCAAGGGGATTTGCGACGTGTGGGGATTGCGGAGAGGGTAGATGGAATTGGTTGTCGTGGGTGTATTGGGTTACCAAATATATCTTTCAAGGGAAACACATTTGTTACATGTACTCACCTTACGGTGCGGATCATAGGGACAGAGCAGTGACAAACTCCCATCAGCGGCTGCATCCCCGCCACTACCCCGAAAATCATCCAAGGGAGCTGACATGTACAAACACAAACCAGGTGCCCACCGCGTCAAGGTACGCACCACCAAAGCCATGGCCACGGCACACAACACACGCCCAAGCCAATGACATGCCATACGGGATTGCACACACACAATGCACATCGCACCATGACTCCAACCACGCACTCCACCACCGCCCCAAACACGATCGTCAAACCGAAACCAACACTGCGCGCGAAGATAGCGTAGCCAACACACACGCCCCAAATGCTGAAGCAACGCCCCGCCAAGGGACGGGCCCACTCCGACGGCAGTCCGCCGGCCTACGCGCTCACAGCAAATCCCTCCTCCCCCAAGCCAACAAAGCGGCCAGAGTATCCACGCCACCCCCAGTACGGCTGTAAGAGAGCCATGCCGTCACCCACGCCCAACACGCACCCAGCCACCACCCACACTAACGTCCACCCCATGGCCCTAGTAGATGTAGCAACGACATACCCAACGGCACACAACTCGCATCAAACTAGGGCGGGTCCTTGATGACATGATATTTTTTGTGTCAAGGGCCGGCCCGAGTGCCTTTTTTCTACTCGCCAGACAGAGGCCTTTTTTGTCTCCCTTTTTTTGGGGGTCCCGGAGAATGCAACGGTAAAATAGCAATTTGGACCTCTTTTGGGTCCCCGAAAAGACATGTGTTATGTTGCCACTTCTGCTTTTGTCCCCTTTCTTGGGGTACCACTTAGAATACAAGGGTAACATAGCAATTTGGCCCACTTCTGGGCCCCCGAAAAGGCAAAGGTTATGTGCCCCTTTTGATTTCTTCCCCTTTTCCGAGATCTTCCGAAAATGCACGAGTAACTATGCAGCTCCGCCCTCTTCTGGTCCTGTCAAGGGACTGGTTATGTAACCACTTCTCTGTTTGTCCCATACCCAAGCTGCATCCTCTACCCACTCTATCCCTACCTCACAGTTGGTGTTTGCGTACGATGTGGATGAGGTGGTGTTGCAAGCAAATGAGAGGTGCCAGACCTCCTTGCAGGCCTCTTGGAAAAATCGCAGAGCACTCTCTACGGCCAGCATGGCAGCACTATTGAGCAAATACATGTGTACTCACAGACATGATTTCACGGAGCACACAAAAGCATACAGCACCACACATCACAGGGTGCAGACACCACACAGCATGCCGCAACCGGCTAAACACCCAACAAATGACCAGAGCTGCCAAACAACCCAACCTGCCAAGCAACCCACACACCATTCAACCAACCCCACCAACCACACCACATGAAAACACAGCACACCACAGGGCACGTCATGTGACCACAACACACTACCCCCCCCCCCCACACAGTACAACATACCACAGCCAATCACACACTATAGTAGACCGCTGCGCAGCACACCACACCACACGACGCCACACCACATGACACGAGGCCACATCACATGACACGAGACCACACCACAGGACACCGCAACACACCACAGTGCACCTCATCAGACCACAACACAACACACCACGCTGCTACACAACACAGCACACCATAGCAGATCACACACCACAACAGACTACCACACAGCACACCACACCACTTTACACCTTACGAGACCACAATACACCACAACACTGCACTGCATTGCAGGGCATACCTGCAACTTCAAAAGTACATTACGTCATTACAATGGCAGAAAAATCCAATAAAAACGCACCTGTGAAACAAAGAAAAGAACACCTTCTCGGACCCCTAAGTGCAGCCCCCCCCCCCCAAGGTAGTTCTCTAGCCCCCCCCCGGAAAAATGTTTGACAAAAGCAAAGCGCCCCCCCCCCCCAACCAAGGGCTTGTAGGGAGGGCAGCCTCAGCGTGCCCGTGCCTGCGTCAAAATGTGTGCGTGCCTGTGTGTGTGTGTGTGTGTGTGATAATTTGCCTTTTTGTGTTCTACCCAGGCTATTATATCGTTCTGGTTTTGATCTAATCTAGGCTAGAACATCTAGGCTAGAGTGTTCTAGCCTAGAACGAGATTGGGTGTTCTAGCGTGTACCTAGGGATGGCGAGCTTTCCGTAGTGGACGGCAGCCATGGCGGCGACCTACATTGATTGGCCGGGGTTGTGGGATTCTCGAGACTACGGGGCTTTCCGCGTACATTCCCGAGAAGCATCAATACAATGGTGGCCTACTATTCGTGGGACGAGGATACACACCTCAGACGGAGAGGAGGCGATACCAGTGGTACAAATGTTTGTCAACGATCCGTCCATTGGGTGTGTCCTAGCATGGCCCAAGCAAGTGATGCCAGTCCTTCAGCCGCCGTTGTATTGCATACCAGTTTTGGCAGTCCCTTGATGCTGAATGTGGGAGAGCTTTGGCTCACCGACTGGCGAGTGAAAAAGGTTGCTCCCATGGCGGGTGGGCCATGCTGCATAGCCGCGCTAGTGGCGACCAAGCAGCTTGCGCTGCAGCACGATGGGGTGCAGCATGCCACGGTGCTGTTGTTGTCTCTTCCACAAGGGGGTGTTGGTGTGTCACTACAAGCATGACTTGCATTGGAACCTTTGCAGCTTGAACCGGTAGTGGAGCCTGGATGTGGAGAGCAGCGGCTGGTCCTGGTCGCAACTCAGTGCGTGGAGCACGACACGGTCGACACCGTGATCGCAATCTTTCCGGACTACAGGTGGCAGGCACATTATGCGGCAAGTCGCAGCCGAAGGCGGCGAGGTGCTACCATCTTCTTGAGCATATTTCTGGTGTCTGGGCATGTGGCCCAATCCTTGCCCCACTGGACTCCTGGGAGCGCGCTTTGCAAGGTTTACTGCCATTCCAAGGCGGGCGGGGGCTGGTAAGCGTTTAATATTTTTGTTCTAGCGGCGTTCTAGGGAACTGTTCCAGCGGTGATCTAGCGGCCCTCTAGTGGGCCGCTAGAGCGCCGCTAGATCACCACTAGAACAGTTCCCGTGAACGGCGCTAGAACAAAAATATTAACTACTTACCACCCCCCCCCCCTCCTTGATGCGCGGTCTTGAGGCTTACCACCCCATAGGCATTTGCCTACGGGGTATGGGCCCTGGTACAGGCTTCCACGGAGTCCCAAGCCGCCTCGCGCGGACCATTTGGACTGCATTCACGGATGGCACGTCCCGCACAAGAGTGCCACCCTCATCTCGCACCAAAGGCATGGTTTGCTCTTGATGCAGCGCCAGGTACACAGCTTGGGTCTCCGCACAAGCCGCGGCGAAGTCCAGCTCCTTCAGCGGGACGGCACCTAGCTGCGAGCTCAACCGATTCACCCATTTGTGTGGTCCACCGACCCTCCGCGGTAGTTGACGGAGCCTTTCCAGCACCCCATTCATGGCATCCTCGTTGACCAAATGGGCCGTGGGCCCCTTGATGCACGCTTGGATGCGCCTATGCTACACGCATGCATGCTCACAGCAACCATCGCGTTCCGGGGAGCATGCGCCTACTCCCTGATGATCAACGGCGAGCGGCGTACCCCAACCTGAGAGGAGACACCCCGTACTGCCCGCAAGGTGGAAGAGTACCGCACCTTCCCCCGTGGAACCCTTTCGATGGTCTGCTACGGCACCTTTTGGCGGCCCTGCAACGGATGCCGATACACGCATTGTTGGCGTCCCGGCCGTCTATCCCATATGGCGAGGCCATCCCTTGGTGCACGCTAGAACACCCAATCTCTTTCTAACCTAGAACGCGTTAGAGCGGCTAGAACGAAAAAAAAAGGGGGGTTCGCCGACCCATGGGCATAGGGGGGCGCGGGTATGAAGGGTGCAAATTGGACCCCTATTACCATACTAGGGAGTCCATACGTTGTTTTTTAGAAAAACACATTTTTGACATGAAATTCAACAAGTACAAAAAACCGTTCTAGGAACGTTCTAGCGGCGCTCTAGCGCCGCCCCGCTAGAGCGTCACTAGAACGCCGCTAGAACAAAAACATACACACACATTTGGCAAGTAAAATACACCAATGTGGGAAGGGGGGGGGGTTCCATGAAACATAGACACATAGAAACCATCACATTTGGTACATGTCTAGTCATGTGTGCGCACACACACACACACACACACACCCACACACACACACATGCACGCACACATTTTGACATAGGCACAGGCACTGTGGGGTTGCCTTACTTCAAGCCCTTCGTTTGGGGGGGGGGGGGCGCTTTGCTTTTGTCAAACACTTTTCAGGGGGGGGGGCTTGAGAACTACCTTTGGGGGGGGGTTCAACTCAGGGGTCAGGGAAGGTGTTCTTTTCTTTGTTTCATAGGTGCATTTTTATTCGATTCTTCTGCTATTGCGAAATGCACTTTTGAAGTTGCAGGTATGCCATGCAATGTTGTGCAGTGTTGTGGTGTATTGTGGTCTCGTAAGCTGTAAAGTGGTGTCTTGTAGTGTGGTGTGTTGTGGTGTGCTACGGTCTGCTGTGGTGTGTGATGTGTTGTGGTGTGCTGTACTGTGCGAGGGCGGTGGGGGGTAGTATGTTGTGGTCACATGACGTGCCGTGTGGTGTGCTATGTTGTGGCTTCCTCTCACATGCAATGGACCCGTGAATAGCATCCTCCTCCGCTTTTCCACAAAAGATGTAAGGAAGCAGGGGGGACATCTGTCGGGTAATCTTTTAATACCATCGCTCCATGATTTCCATGGTGGGGACACGACCGTCTCGGGCGTGTGGCAAGTCCGTGTGTGTCGGGTATGTTGTCGTGTGGTGTGGTCGGTTGCCATGTGGTGTGGTCTGCTGTCATGTGGTAAGGTGTGGTGTGGTGGGGTATCGTGCGATAGGGTTGCCGGTTTAGTTGGTTGAAGGGTTTGTTGATTGCTTGGCAGGTTTGGTTGCTCGGGAGCTTGGGTTGTTTGTTGGGTGTTTGGCTGGTTCGGGCACGCTGTGTGGTCTTTGCACCCTGTGGTGTTAGGTGCCGTATGCTGTTGTGTGCTCAGTGATGTTGTGTCTATGGGTACCATGTAAGTACTGCCATTCCAAGGGAGAGGGGGGGGGGCTGATAAGCAGTGAGAACGCCGCTAGATCACCGCTAAAACAGCCCCCGCGAACGCCGCTAGAACAAAAATAGTAACTGCCTATCAGCCCCCCCCCCCTCCCTTAGAATGGCAGTAGTTACATGGTACCCACAGACACGACATCAGAGAGCACACAACAGCATACGGCACCTAACACCACAGGGTGCACACACCACAGAGCGTGCCGCAACCAGCCAAACACCCAACACACAACCCAAGCTGCCAGACAACCCAACCTGCCAAGCAACCAACGCACCCTTCAACCAACCAGACCGGCAACCCTATCAATGGCAGCAAATACATGTGTACTCACAGACATGACATCACGGAGCACACAACAGCATACAGCACCACACACCATAGGGTGCAAACACCACACAGCATGCCGCAACCGGCTAAACACCCAACAAATAACCGAAGCTGCCAAAGAACCCAACGTGCCAAGCAACCAACACACCATTCAACCAACCCCACCAACCACACCACATGAAAACACAACACACCACAGGGCACGTCATGTGACCACAACACACTACCCTCCGACACAGTACAGCACACCATAGCACATCACACACCGCACCAGACTACAACACACCACACCACACCACTTTACACCTTACGAGACCGCAATATTGTCATATGGTGTGGTCGGGTGTCATGTGGTGTAGTCGAGTGTCATGTGGTGTGGCCCGGTGTCATGTGGTGTGGTGTGGTGTGGTGGGGTATCGTGCGGTGGCGAATGAGTTGTGCGCAAAAGCGAAGGACTTCACGGCGAATCTAATGCTAACAAAAAGAAACATGGAGTACTTGTAGTGGAAGGAGCACGGAACGCGGTGGGCAGCGTCTCTAAATGCGGGAGCAACCCCGGGCAACTTGCGGCGCCCATCTGCCGTCGTCAGATTGTGGCACCCACAGGCCGTGCGAAAGCTCGTCCGTTCTTGCAATGCATGATCTTGCTTAGAGAGCAAGGCTACCATGTGCAATGATAACTAACTCGGGTAGGTGTACAACCAAAAGGCGGCAGCTCACACGATCACCACCTCCGGGACCGTTCCGCGGACAGCAACCCTCTCCGTGGGTCTGCCCTTCCCGGCCACAGCCACGTTGGTGTCACCCTCCTCTTGCGGAGAGGCATTGAATGACGTGACCGTCGGCCCCACCGGCGCCCAACAGTACTTGTGGGGTTCTAACCCCGCCAGCTCCGAGTTGGGGCTAACCACCACTGTCCGCCGGGCAGTCACACCAACCGCAGTCAACCCTGGGATCATGAACTACCTAGGCTGACGCACCTTGTGGGGCCTTCGGTACACAACAAATCCATAGAAGGAGCTTAGGACTGCTAGCGCTGTGGTGTACTCGGCACCCCAGCCTGCAATATATCGCCACTGATGATACACTACCACCGTTCCCCGCCCCATTGCTTTAACCTCTCGCAACGACCTAACTGCGCCATGCGGATCATGCGGCGTTGTAACCACACGGACAAGTTCAAGGATGGGGACCTGATCCGCGTCCGGGGCACGACCTTCAGGCACCAACATGACAATCGTGCGCTCCACCGGCCCCCATCTTCCAGCACATGCTCTACGAAAGCGTCGGTGTGTTGTACCACCCAAAGCGGCGGTGGGGCCACCTTTACCCCCTGCATGCGGGATTAGGCGAGGCACATATCCCGGGTTGTTTTGCTACCTATTCTCTAAATAGACATCGCTCACCACAATCATGAGGGCTCATGGGGGAGCAAATGGCATGGATACCCTAGGACGCTCCGGTGACCACTGCTCCTCCCTGTATCCACCTACGATGTACATGTCCCCTGTGGCCGACATCCGCGTGCGCTTGGTGGCCTTTTTGCGGACAAGGTAAATAAATTGGTGAGTTGGCAAACTAGAGAGTTGGCGTAGGAAAAAGTCCTCCAATCTGTGCTGCCACACATATTCCAACGAGGAAGTACAAACCCTCCTTATCAAGAAGTGAATGTGGTCGTCGTAGCACTCGGAAAGCTGCAGAGACCACAGTCCCTGGGCCTAGCACGGGAGACCTGCATCTGGGACGTCGTTAACCGGGTCTGTCAGGGACTACTCCGCATGGAACATGCGCGGCCCCGACACCGTGCACATGTCCCGGCCCTTGAAGGTGAAAGAGCGGGTCATCAATGTCCGTCCAGCCCACTTCACTTGGGGCAAGTGAGTGTGCACGCACCCATACACCGCCATTGGCATGAGTAGGCATGTCCAATTTTTTCCCGGCGGCAGGAGCAGGCGATCACCCGAATTGTCTCCCGGGTGCGTTGGAAACGCTAGAGAGGGAATCAAGAACCGCTCACGCACGTTATTTGGCGAGTGCATGTCCCCCAGCATGCCCTGATCACCGCCGACCGGTGATGGGCAAGCTGCGTTACTGTTGCAACCAAAGAGTCATAGCACCAGTTCCAGACATCCGCCAGTTGTAGCCCTCTGCCGGACCGGACCGCCACGTTTAGGTTTGTCTCCAAGGATTTTTTTTGAACCGGAGCGCTGCGGCCTTGACGGTGGCGTTTATCCACGTGACCTCGGCGGCAAAGTGTGATTGTTGTGGCGCTGCATACCACACGCTGCCTCCTATCACCAGCGCCAGAACTTCATAGGACACACAAACATTGGCCTTAGTGTGTTCCCGCACCAACTAGGGAAAATTTGGCATCTTCGCACATGCTTATGCTTCAAGGTCGCAATCCCTTTGGGGTCAAGCTACAGCTCCAGATAGGGCACAGCCTCCTTGGCATCTAGTCGCACCCGGGGGGCACCCCCGTTGTCCGGGTTCAGGCACAGCATGACCGAGGAGGTTTTGCTCATAGTGGCATAGGCGCATTTGCCGACATTAAGGGACATCCCCTCATTTGCCAAATATGTCGCAACCGGTGCAGCGTTTTCTTCAAAAACTGCCGTAACCTATGGGCTATGAGTAATAGGTCATCGCACCACACTTATATCAAAGGTGGAAGGGGTTGCTTGCCATCATCCTTTGCGCCGCGAGCCTCGCTACGTAGCAGTGGCTCCAAGAGTAGGAGGTAGAGCACCTCGGTCTCTGCGCTGCATTGCCGCAGCCCCCGGTAGAGATGCACCCTCGGAGTGGGGCCACGTGCAGTGACCATGCACGGTTGAGCCACATCTGAGGGTGTGGAAGACCCCAATAAGCTATCCTGGCACCCCCATGCGCCTAAGGAGATGGGCCAAAGCACCACGCGGGGCAGTGTCGAAGGCCTTCAAAGGCTAGGACGCGGTTGTCCGCTTGACCACGTTGAAGCCCGCATTGTGCTAGGAATACGGGCGCCGCCGGTGTTGAGCTTGGCATTGCCCCGAACTGGCAACAAACATAGCCGGACTCAGCCAGCTCTCCTGGAATGCCCCGGGCTGACATCCGTAGTGCCAGCACCGGGACTTCCGCCTATCCACAAAAAAACCCAAAGTAACCCAAGGATCAACCCGTGTGCTTGCTGTAGCCAGGTCGCCAGTACAGACGCCGGTTCCATGGGAATACCTTACAGGGGTTTGGGGCTTATTACCCTGGTCGGGACGACCCATGACACCTCACTCTTGTAAATGGCAACCTAGGACAGGCGGGCGTAATTACACTCCGTTCCAACGGTGCCTGTTGAGGCGGTACTGCACACCATCAGGCCAGCACGACGTGCCACGCCGCAATGGCCGTCATGTCACATCCGCCGTTGCCGCATGCATAGGCCCTGACAAGGCCATATCCAATTGCCATCTGTAGTGTGTCATTAACCAGCTGGCCGCAGGGGGCTTGGTACTCACCTCACTTTTGCACCTCGTCAAACTGCTTCGCTCACGCACCCTGCCACCCCCCTATGATGTTGCCACATCCTCTCCGTGAGCCAGAGCCAGACGATCCGGGAGTTGCCGCCCGCCGCCCGCCATAGTAGCAGAGGAAGCACAACAGAGGGGTCATCAGGGCAGCGCACCCCATCCACCCGCACTTTTGGGAAGTCAAGCCGGATCACCTTCCACACGCTCGATGACAGTTGTCGTCAATGCCACGCCCACCTGGCTTTGGGCAAGCCCCTGCTGGCTCGCTCTCGACAACGCCCACACAGCCGGGTAGAGGCGCATTGATGCACCCATAGCGGCGCCCTAGTGCCACACCTGCTGCATACAAGCGGAAGTATCGACCGAGAGGACACACAGCCATGTTCCCGGCTTTCAGACCACAGGTCTAGCCAAAGATCATTTTAGGCCCCGTGGTAGCAGGGTGGCGTACTTGGTAAGGCACGGGCGGTAGCAGCGTGGAGCAGGCTCCGCATCACCTGGTCCGATGATGCCCCCGGGGCGAGAACTAGCTGCCCCCCTGACTCTCCCGAGAGGCAGCTGAGTAGTATGGGCCATCTCACTGCCCGGAGATGCGGTTTGCCTCCCGCTAGCGGCCGCCACCCATAGTCCTGCACGATCTCCATTATGATGTCCACTCCTGCTTGACTAGGACATTGACCCGATGCAACCACCAATCGCTGCCCACTAATTGGGCCTCTGCCATGGGCTCCAGATGTAGAGGATACTATGTGAGATGGCCTTCTGCTGAGGCATTGTCATCCGCATCCGGCAGTGAGATCAGCACCGCCGCGACATGACGACGTGCGTTGTCTCCCTGAATAAGCGCAAGTTGCTTCAACCCCATCAGGAGCGCCATGCACCTTTGCCCCTTTGCTACCGGGATGACCCTCCAAAGCTTCCGATGATACAACCACATTTCCCCCATGCCTAAAACGGTGGCCACCGCTAGGACTCAGAGGGAGCACAATAGTCGTTGGAAGACGGGCAGTACATCACCGGACCAGCCCATGACGCTCCCGACTGCAGGATGGCCTACAAACAGCTTGTGCCATGGTTCTTCGGGGCATCTAAGTTGCGTACCATGGTAATGCGGATGGTGGCCCACGACTGCGCGGACACCTCTCGGGGACGCGCCCGAAACATGGCGAAGTCCCGGGCCACCCAAGACTCCGGCCACGGGGTGAAGGTCTCTGCCGCCGCGGCCATGCACTCGGGAAACGTGGACATGGCCTCACCGTACATAACGTACGACTTTGGCATCGGCAGCGCATGCAACACTGCCCACTGAAAGGCCGCGTGAAGATCGCCTAGCAGGCCATTGAAAGGGTTCCACGCAGGCAGCTACTGGACCCTGCCAGTTGGCGGGCAGAATGTCATATCGCCGCGGAGGAACGAGTACGTTGCTCTCCTGCGATCTCCCAGCGGCAGCTGCATGATCCTAGTGAGTCGATGGTTTCTCTGGGCGTAATCATCTTCTCCCAACTAGATCATGGACATTGGGTCGTGCAGCTTCAGGAATGTCACGAAGACCATTAGAACGTTCCAAATACGGAAGCTGGGCCCACTATGCTGGACCACTTATGGCTCACGGGTCTGCAATCGGTATTCCAGTCCAGGCTGCTTAGTCCCCCCACCCATCGTCCACTTCATATGGTGCGGCACAAGAAGGCCACCAAGCGCACAAGACAATCTGCTAAAGGCGATGCATATGTGGTGCACGGGTACGGAGCCGACGGCTGGAATTCGGGTCGTCTCGGGCTGTCCATGCCGTTCGTCCCCCCCCGCCGCCCTGATCTTCTTGTTGGGTGACGGCCTCGATGGTCATCGGCAACAAGACGATCCAGCGTCCGTACGCCTTCTTACACGAAATGCCGGAGGCCGTCTTGACGCTCCGCCTGTGTGAGTTGTACACGGGAAGTTGGCGTTCGACAGGGCGTGCAAGGCGGTGTGGGGACGAGCGGAGTGGGCCATAGTATTACTAATGCAGGCAGGCCCTGCCCCTCATGCCGATACGGGCCTGCTCCCGATGGTGGTCAACTTAGACAAAGTGCCACATGACCCGCACGTCGCTGTCACCTCACTGCGTGAAGGTGGGGCAGTGCAGCAGGGAACGGTGGTGGTGTACCAGCCGCTCATATCCACAACAGTGTGGGGGGCGGAGCAAAGCATAGCGCTAGTCGCCATCGAGTCCAATTGCGGATGCGAAGTATGCTAGCGGCCGCATGTAGTACATCAGCCGAAAGCTGTCCTCTCGCCAGAGTTAACGGCTTCCAATGCAGCGTTGTTGGGGAGAGTAGTGGTGAGCCCACATTCGGATGTGGCTTGGCTGGAGCGGCACAGGTGCTGCTAGGTGCTGCTGGGTGCCAGTGGCGGCGAAGCTCAAGTCGTCTGATGCCTCTCCCCAGGAAGACGGGGTCACCAACGTGGCTGTGGCCAGCCACGGTAGCCCCACGTGGACAAGTGCCATCGCAGCATGATTCCCGAGGCGGAGATCAGCGGGGCAGCCGCTTACCTACACCACACGCCTCCCTCCGGCCTCACGGTACACGTGATGGATGCTTCCATCATTGGGGCGCAACTGCGCAGAGCTCACCAGGGCCTGTACCGCGGCATCAAAGAACCAACCTCCCACTTCGTCACCCGGCACGCATTGAACTGGCTCGTGCAGGGGCTGTGCCGACTGCCACGCAGGGTTGGAGGACCCCTTTACTGGGTGGTACGGCAGAGCTCGCACTTGGCGGCAGCTAGAGGAATTAGATTTCGGTGGAGCCCACGCAAAGGCGCCGCTAGTACACCTCATCTTGCCCAAGGAGCACGCCACCCTTCTGATGCCTAATGAAGGTGGGGTGCTAGAGCCTCATGTGTCCTTCATGCGGAACAGAGGTGATGTGGGAGTCGTTGTCACTGTGCACAAAGGACCATACGCCAAGGTTGGTGCTTGTGAAGTTGTTCCCGTGGGAACGGTGCATCATGCCCCTACACACCGGGACCTACTACGGGCAAGAGACGGCCGTCTCCCCACCATGCAAGTCATGCGACGGTGGCGGCAAAAATCATCCGCATGGTGATTCCGGTGATTCCCTGCCTTTTCTGTGGGGGATCCGAGGAAGACACGGGCGACTTGCGCATAGTGTGCGAAAGGGACGAGGAAGTTGCACGGCTACTGTGCGCCAAGGGCGACGAGTTCAATGCGGATCTGCCACTCGCGGACAGGGCCATGGAGTTCGTGTCCTGGAAGGAGCACGGATGCAGATGGACGGAGTCCTTAATGGCGGGAATAGTCCTGGGTGAAGTCAAGCGTCTCTTTATAGCGGTGTAGGCTGCGTCATCACGGGGTCCGGCGAGGGCCAAGCTGTTCCTAGACGACAAGATCCGGATTGGGGAAGATGGTTACGCCCGTAGAAATCATCCACTCACCAAGATCATGCAGCTTCCGCCGGGAGATCGGAGGAAAGCTATGTACGCCTTCCTCCGCGGTAATACGCCCTTCTTTCGCCCGGCTAGAAGGGTTAGGCAGCTGCCGCCGTGGAACCCTTTGAATGGCCTCCCAGGCAGTCCTCATGTGGCCTTTCAGCGGGCACCGCTTCACGCATTGCCTGTCTCTTGGTCGTATATTATGCACAACGAGGCCATTTCCACGTTCCACCGATGGATGGCGGCGGCGCCGGCCTTTGGCCATTGGTGCCAGTTGTGGGTGGCCAAAGCCTTTCCCCCTTTCCGGGCGCGGTCCAGAAGAGTGTCCGCGCAGTCCTGCGCCACCATCTGCGGTACCATGGTACGCGACTCCGATGCCCATGACAAACCATGGCTTAAGGTGTTCGTAGGCCATCCAGCGGTCGGGAACATCATGGGCTGGCCCCGTGAAGGACTGCCCCTCTTCCAACAACTGTTGTGCTCCCTCCCGGTTCTAGCGGTAGCCACCGTGTGGGAGGTGGGGGAACTGTGGCTCTACGACCGGCAGCTGCGGAGGGTGGTTCCGGTGATGGAGGGGCAACAGTGCATGGCGGTCTAGCTGGGAACCAAGCACTTTACACGGATTCACGGAGATGACGCCCCTGGTCGCGTCGCGGTGGTGTTGTTGTCGGTGCCGGATGGGGATGACAACGCGTCAGCAGACGGCGGTCCAACATTGGATACCTCGGACCTTGGGCCGGTGGTTGAGGCCCAGTCTAGGGGGCAGCGATTGGTGATCGCGTCGGCTCAGAGCCCCCGTCCAGCAAGGGTAGAAGTCATCGTGGAGATAGCGCACGAATATGGATGGAGGCTTTTGGCGGGGGGCAAACCGAGTCTCCGCGCAGTGCGGTGGCCTTGGCTGCTCGAATACCTCTCGGGAGGGTTGGACGGGCAACCAGTTCTAACACTGGCGTCAGCGAGGATCTAGGCAAAGCAGAGCCTCCTCAGTAGTGCTACCGCTCGTGTACTGGCGGGTGCACTTCTCCGCCACCACGAGGCATGCAATGATGTTTGGCAGGAATCTGTGGTATCAACGCTGCGAAGGCGGCTGGGTCCCCTCTGGTCGATACTTTCGTTAATGTGCAGCGGGTGCGACGATAAGGCGCCGGTATGGGTGCACCGGTGTGCCTCTTTCCCACTATGCGGGCCGTGCGGAGAGCGCGCCGGCAGGGGGTGGCCCAAAGCCAGTTGGGCGCTGCGGCACTAAGGACAACCGTCGTCGAGCGCGTGGAGGGCGATCCAGCACGACTTGCGGGGTGTGCAGGTGGATTAAGTGTGATGCCCAGATAACGCAAGTGCGGCACCACCACTAGCAGCGCCACCACCAACAGCCGGACGAAGCCACCCCTTGGGGAGAGATTATACCGACTAGATGTGGGGATAACCACTGCGGTGGGTGCCACCACTTGTACGTCTACATCATCTTCGGCGCCCGGGGTAGGGACAACGACCAGGCCCTACAAAATCAAGGCCATGCGGACCGCATGCTGCGGCGGCCCTATTGGTGTGTAGTTTTGGCAGCCAAAACACACAATTTGTGCCAATCTCAACATCTGTTTTGCATCCCTCAGAAACACCTACCTATTTTTCAACAAAAAAGACCTGCGCTTTTATTATATGGCAGTAAGATACTTTCCTTTCCTCCATGAGGTGAACACAGAAACCCCCATCTATGGAATTCAATTCTTGGTTTTTGAATTTTTTGTGCACGACAGCCTCCCACAATGTAAAATGCATTTTTTTGGTGCGTCATCGTGTATTATGTTTACACTCAGGTCCTCGGTGGCTGTCGTACTGCAACCACGGACGTCACACCTTGCTTTACCCTTGCCTCGTACATCATTGCACCATACAAATCCTCATGGATACACAAATGCAAGGTACACCACCCAGTTACTCGCAATTCTGTTGAAATGTTGCCTTCTAACCGGACTTAAGCTGGGCATGTGGTGTGCATAGCACAAAGTTTTAAAAATGTGGTATTTCACTCTTTGTGGTTAGTATCATGCTACACACCTTACACCGGGCCGCTGCATTACACGACTATTGCTTCTCTTGAGGGAGGAGGAGGTGGTGGTGGTGAGGCGGGGTCTGAGGAGACGGCCGACGAAAGGCTCGCAAACCCTTGTGCCGCGGATGTGGATGGTGGGCCTCGACTTGCTGAGCGGGGAAGTGAGAATGGGGACGAATACGGTGATGATGATGGTACTGCACCGGGGCCTGATGCCGAGGGAGACAATGAGTGGTAGCTTAACGGAGATGGTGATGTGGTGCTCGGGCCGCCGTATGATCGTGATGCTGGTGCTCGTGGATTGGCAGAGGCATTCGGGGGCCACGGCTCCCAAGTTGGGTGAAGAGGGCAGCGTGCCGTGCGAACAACAGGGGCGGGACGGGTAGACCCATGTGGGGGGCGGCGGGCAACGTGTGCACAGGCACCTGGCGGCGCTGGGCTTACCGGCCCTGCAGCCCCTACCGTAGTATGCCGCGGCCATGGGGGCTCATTTAGGGAGCGGGACGCCGTGTGGACGTGGTGCAGCAGCTTGCGGAGGACGGCCTCCCCAAACGGTAGCGTACTATCCGCAAACATCCCATGGACATGCGGCCCCGTGTACGGCGGAGGGTCGTTCGCCAGTAGTTTTTGTAGAACCTCGTTGACGAAGTGGACCCAGCGAGCATCTCGCGCCGGACGATGAGCGTCCACGGGTGGTCGGAACACGCCGTAGGTGAATGGTCCATGCCCGACGAGGCCCGACACCGTGTCAACAAGACGAGGGGCCCTCGTCTTCAGGATCGGTAACTCAGTAGGGTTGCTGGAAAGCGACGGCACTTGCATGTTGCGGGTGAGGGCTTTGAGAGCTAGGGCGAACACGCGTGGCTGGGTTGGGGTGAGGGCACCTACACAAGGCGCCCGGGCTGCCTAGCATCGTATCGAGCAGAAGGAGAAAACGGGAGGTAGGGTTACGTTGCAAATTGTAATGCATGGGTGTGTTATGGCCTATTCCAAACCTCCCCGCACCTTCCTCTTCTGCCTCCCCTTACCTCGCAGCCCTTGTTCACCTACCCTGATATTGTAGCAGTATACCTGGCACTGTGTTGCGGGGGGCGGGAGGGTTCGAGGTAGGGGCCGAATCCGTTCTCCAGCTTGTGCTGTTTGCTGATGCATTGCCATCGTGCTCTCTCCGTCGCGAGCACTGTGCAAGCACCTTTGTGTTGTGGCATCTCTTGATCCCCCCCCCCCAACCCCCCCCTCCAAGGGCGGCAGGGGGACACGTTCATGGCGCACCGGTGCAATACACTCTTTGAAGGGTGCAGCCTGCTATACACCTAGATTGCATGTCTAGGTAAGCGCACTCCTCCCCCTCACCGAGGTCGGCGAAAATGTGAGTGTTTGCATAGTTGCACAAAGCCAGTGTGTGACATTGCGGCTCTCTTGCCATGCCCGATGGGCGGTGAGCGCTACCCACAGCTCGTCACGAGGCACTAACTTGTTGTACGTGCCTATGAGCTGTGCCAATTCAAGTCCGGTGGCCACCCCTCCCAGTTGGTGCCACTATGTGCCGTTGGCCTCCGCACCCACGTGTAACCTGCCTTATGGCTTAACGCTTGGGCACGGTCGATACGACACCACGGGACCCCATACATCTTGTTCCGCCGCCCATGCCACACCCCATCCTGCCTCCCTTCATTCCGCCATCCATCCCCCCCCCCTGCCGCCGTTCACCATGTCCCGCCCCCGTCCTGCCCGTGTTTTGCTCTCTACCCCTGCCTCTTGCCCGCCCTCCCTTGCTCCGGTAAAAAAATGTGCGGAACAAAGGGTGGGTTTTGCCCTTGGCACGCGCTTGAACGCAAGGGTTGTTCCGGCCAAATGGTTCTAGTATTCAAACAAAAATGGCCGGAACAAAAAAATTCGGTCGTTGATTTGCCCCCCAACCAAGGATACCCATTCATGCTATGAAAATATATTGTTTGATAGCCTAGGGGCACCCCGCTGGTGCTTTCACATTTGTCGTGTTCCGTGTTGTCGTGCGAAAAACATTTGCATTCCAAAATTGTTTTCGGCCGAACACCACAGGAACGCCCGGAACAAGTCACCGGAACACCACCGGAACACGCAAGCGACAAAAAAGGCAAAGTGTGGATAAACGGTCAGTGAAGCATAGATTGTACGGTAAGGTGCTGGCCAGAGCACATGGGGCTAGTCTCTTTGTATGTCCCTAGACTACTCCTACTGTGTGGTAGGCGGGGCGCCGGGCGCCCCGGAAGTTACACCCCCTTCGCCCTCGGCAACCACCGACCCGTCCACCGCCACCCCTTCATCCTCCAACCTGGCGACCTCCGGCCCAATACCCTCATCCCGGTTAGCCCCCGGTGCCCATCCCCTTTGTCTGCCCCATCTCCATCGCCATCCATGTCCCCGTCCCCGTCGTGACGGTCCGCGTCCTCGTCGTTGTCACCCTCCCTCTCTTCACCCGCCTCCTTGTCCTTCCTATTCTTCTCGAGGAACTTTTTGGCTTGTGTTCCGTCCCGCACACCGCGGCCTTCGGCACACCAAAACAATCCTCGTCCCCTAGGAACCTCACCCATGTTTCCCCTTGGGGGGGGGAGGGGCGCCGCAAGGGCCTACTTGCCGTGCTCGATCCCCAACACCCCCTTGTCCCAAAAAACAACATAAACTTTTCCCCTCGCCTTGTACTTACACCCCCCACGTTTCCCTTGCCTTGGGCTTCAGGTTGGGCTTGGCCGGGGGGGGGTATTCCTTGGCATGTCCGCCATTGGGGATGCGGGGGTGGACTGGTGCGGGGAGGGGGGCTTTGGGCTGGGCTTGGGGGCCTTCTTGGGGGGTCGGGGGGCGGGGGCGGTCTTCTCTTTGGGGGCTTGGGGGGTCTTCTTGTCGCGCACGGGCGAGTCCGCAAAACAAGCGGAGGAGTTGGAGGTAAGGGAGTAGGAGGAGGAAGAGGAGCCCGTTGAGGTGTCCGAGGAGGGCTCCGAGGAGGACTCGCTTGGAAGCCCCTTCCTCTTTTTGGGGGGGAATTTGGAAGGGGCTTTGGGTTTTGGGTTGGCATTTGTTTTGTTTCGGGGGCTAGGGTTTTTCTTGCCCTGGGGGTTCGAGTTTTTTTTTGGCTGGGGGGCAGGTTTGGGGACCAGGGTGGGGGGCTGGGGGAGGGGGGGGGGGGCTCCCGAGTTGGTGGCGATGAGGGAGGGGCGGGTACAGGTCGTCAATGCTGCCCAAGCCCTCAACTTGCGTCTCCAGGACGCTACTACGGCCCGCCAGATGGTCGGCCAGGGCTGTGAGCCCCTCCATGGCTGCAATTGGCTGCAGCTACAAGTGCTGTAGGACCCAGCTGACGTACACCGGCTAGGGGTTGCATGTTGGCCAGCGCATGATGAGGCGCACCGCCAGCGGGTCGCCGGGATTGATCTGCACGTCCTCGACCTATAGAGAGGATGGCAGATAAATCTGTTCCACCGGGGTTCCTGTAACTTGTTCCGGCGACGATCCAGCGACGTTTTGGTAGTTTGCAGCGTTACAAACTAGAACACCGCCGCAACAATTGCTGGAAGGTCGCCAGAACAAGTTGTGGGGGAGATCGGCACGCAGTGTTCTGGACCTATTGGCCCCTATGGCATGCAAGAGAAGGGGATACCCGCACTCGCATGTCCACGGTCTCCTTCAGGGCCGCCATCGCCTGCCGCAGCTACGCAGAAGGCGTCCTCTCCCGCTCCGCTAGGACCTCTCGCACCGCGTTCAAGTGGTCGTGATGCATGTCCGTCTTGCATTCCCGCGGAGGGCACAAGGGCGCGATAGGGTCCAGCCCGGGAGGTGGCGGTGGTACTTGTCCTCGTCGATGACCCGGTAGATCCCCTCCTTCTGGATCTTGCCCCTATTCGCCCAGAAGATCACAGTGTCCTTCCGGGGGGTGGGCTTCACATCGCCCAGGCGATGGTCAGCCCGGCGCTGGAGAAATGAGCTGCCAATGGCAGCCACCCGCCACTTGCCCCCTGGCGGCATAAACCCCCCCCCCCCCTGGGCGTGACTGGGTAGCTATTCATTGGGGAGGGGTGCTGTCCGGCCGGAACCCGGCCCTGTCATGCACCTCACCACGGTCCCGCCTGTTGCACCCCCATCCTCTCAGCGCCACTCGCAGTGGATTCGGGCCTTGGTGTCCAAGTGGTTCCAAAGCAAGCGGTGCAACGACCACCGAAGGGTGTAGATGGTGAGGTGGGGGCTTTCAGGACGCAAGCATCCAAGAAGGGGGGGGGGTTGGAACCCACCATCTCCCTTGTCCAGGGGAAGGTGGTAGCTTTGGCTGCCACGCTTGAACCCACCCTCTTCTGCATGCACTCGGTGACATGCAACAGGGTGCGTTCATCCCCCCCATCAGACTCTACCCCCCCCCCTCTCTCCCTCCTCCGCAACCACAGGACTCCCCTCGGGGTGCCCCTCCACGCCCACTAGCTGAACGTTGTCTTCCCCCCTTCCTATACCTTCACCCCATTGTCCCCAATGCCCATACTCCCCAATTTCCCCTTGCAACTTCTCAATTGCCCTTTGAGCCTCGCTTAGCCGGCACTTCCCCTCCAAAACTTTTTTGCCCGCAGCTTTCCCCCATCAAACATTCCCACTCCCCATAAAACTCCCGACAACGACCCAGCTTGGCCTCCCACCTCTGAACCTTCCCCCGGAGGCTTTGCAGGTTCCCCCTTGCCTGCTCGATCTCCCCGATCACCACACCTTGATTTGCTGCCGCCCCTCCACTACCCGTTGTGGCATGCGAGGGCACGGCAACGGAGGCCACCCCCCTTCACTTTCCTCTTGTTCTCTTTGTCCTTGTCGGTGTCGTTGTTGGGGTCGGTGTTGACGGGCTAGGGCGGTGCTGGGGCGGCCAACGGTGCCCGTTGAGCTTGAGCGGCCAAAGCGCGCCGCGCAGGTTGATTTCAGGGGTTGATTTGGGAGTGGAGCTGGGGATGTGGAAGCCGGCACAGAGGTCGTGGGTTGCCGTAAGGGCGTGGGTGCGGGGCTAAGGTCCGGGGATGGTGCGGCCCGAGCTTGCCGCATTGCATCCCTCTCCGACATCCCCTCCTGTGAACAGACCCAGGAGGGTGGTGTCGGCTAGTCTTGAAATTCTTGTTTCGGTGACGTTCCAGTATCTTGTTCCGGCGAGGTTCCAGCGGTGTTCCGGTGGCCGCTAGAACACTTCTGGAGTGTCGGCGGATCAAGTTACAGGAACGTCGCCGGAACAAGAAAAATGAACAGCACTTTTTGCGCGCCCATTGTGCACAGCGCGCACGACACCCCCGGGGGGAGGGGGACTCAGCAGAGGGCACTGCCCCTGGGGGCTTGGCTAACCCCTCAGGGGACAACATTCCATCGGGCACTGCCCCTGGGGGTTTGGCTAACACCTCACGGGACAACGTTCCAGCAAGCATTGCCCCCTCAGGGGACGACATAGCTGGTGATACTGCCCCAATTGCGCACCACGCGCACTCGCCTGGGCACTAACCCTCAAGCCCTAGCAAAGGCCACTCGCGGCCATGGGGACGCCATCAGGAGGTTGGTTTACCCACAACAGGTGGTATCTGAGTTTCCACTTCTTTGGGAATCCAAACCAAAGTTTGTGCAAATGAGAGCACAAAATCACAAATTGGACGACGAGGTGGGAGGGTTGGGTCCAAAATAAAGTGCACATTCTGAGGGCATCATTTCACTGTTCTATCAAAATGGCTTGGAGTACAGTGGTCCATCAGTTACAGAACAAATTACACTTTGTACATAGTACCAATTTCTTTGCTGTTTTCATTCCTTGTCCAGATCTGGGGATAATATTTCATCACACAAACGCGCGAAGCCGCGGCAGCGCGCACACAAATCGCAGAGTCACGATGACGAAATTATTATTGCAGTGCAGTGAGTTTTCTGCGAAAATATTACAGTATTCTTCTGCCTTCTTTTTTTGTAGCCTCCGCTCATGGGGGCTTGATGGGCTGAAACATGTACGAAAACTGAGGTGATCAAGAAGATGCTCCATCGACTTCACGTGCCTCCTAGGTTCCAGGGTCTCCGATCGTTTTTGTTTGGTGTACAAGCAGCTCGGAAAATCCTGAGGGTGAAATCAAAACTGCGATTTATTTCAAAAACACAATATACCATGATGCACAATTGAACCCCTTGGCCCCTACCCCTCAGCCACTAGCACAGGCCACTCACGGCCATGGCATGCCATGATGCACACCTGAACCCCTTAGCCCCTACCCCTCAGCCCCTAGCAAAGGCCACTCGCGGCCATGGCATGCCATGATGCACACCTGAACTCCTCAGCCCCTACCCCTGAGCCCCTAGCAAAGGCCACTCGCGGCCATGGCATGCCATGATGCACACCTGAACCCCTTAGCCCCTACCCATGAACCCCTAGCAAAGGCCACTCGCGGCCATGACATGCCATGATGCACACCTGAACCCCTTAGCCCCTACCCCTCAACCCCTAGCAAAGGCCACTCGCGGCCATGGCATGCCAAGATGCACACCTGAACCCCTTAGCCCCTACCCCTGTGCCCCTAGCAAAGGCCACTCGCGGCCATGGCATGCCATGATGCACACCTGAACCCCTTAGCCCCTACCCCTCAGCCCCTAGCAAAGGCCACTCGCCACCATGGCATGCCATGATGCACACCTCAACCCCTTAGCCCCTACCCCTCAACCCCTAGCAAAGGCCACTCGCGGCCATGGCATGCCATGAGGCACACCTGAACCCCTTAGCCCCTACCCCTTAACCCCTAGCAAAGGCCCCTCGCGGCCATGGCATGCCATGATGCACACCCGAACCCCTTAGCCCCTACCCCTCAGCCCCTAGCAAAGGCCACTCGCGGCCATGGCATGCCATGATGCACACCTGAACCCCTTAGCCCCTACCCCTCAGCCCCTAGCAAAGGCCACTCGCGGACATGGCATGCCATGATGCACACCTGAACCCCTTAGCCCCTACCCCTCAACCCCTAGCAAAGGCCACTCGCGGCCATGGCATGCCAAGATGCACACCTGAACCCCTTAGCCCCTACCCCCCAGCCCCTAGCAAAGGCCACTCGCGGCCATGGCATGCCATGATGCACACATGAACCCCTTAGCCCCTACCCCTCAGCCCCTAGCAAAGGCCACTCGCGGCCATGACATGCCATGATGCACACCTGAACTCCTTAGCCCCTACCCCTCAACCCCTAGCAAAGGCCACTCGCGGCCATGGCATGCCATGATGCACACCTGAACCCCTTAGCCCCTACCCCTCAGCCCCTAGCAAAGGCCACTCGCGGCCATGGCATGCCATGATGCACACCCGAACCCCTTAGCCCCTACCCCTCAGCCCCTAGCTCAGGCCACTCGCGGCCATGGCATGCCATGATGCACACCCGAACCCCTTAGCCCCTACCCCTCAGCCCCTAGCAAAGGCCACTCGCGGCCATGGCATGCCATGATGCACACCTGAACCCCTTAGCCCCTACCCCTCAGCCCCTAGCAAAGGCCACTCGCGGACATGGCATGCCATGATGCACACTAAACTCCTTAGCCCCTACCCCTCAATTCTTAGCAAAGGCCACTCGCGGCCATGGCATGCCATGATGCACACCTGAACCCGTTAGCCCCTACCCCTCAGCCCCTAGCAAACGCCACTCGCGGCCATGGCATGCCATGATGCACACCTGAACCCCTTAGCCCCTACCCCTCAACCCCTAGCAAAGGCCACTCGCGGCCTGGGCACGCCACGATGCACACCTGAACCCATCAGCCCCTACCCCTCAACCCCTAGCAAAGGCCACTCGCGGCCATGGCATGCCATGATACACACCTGAACCCCTTAGCCCCTACCCCTTAACCCCTAGCAAAGGCCACTCGCGGCCATGGCATGCCATGATGCACACCTGAACCCCTTAGCCCCTACCCCTCAGCCCCTAGCAAAGGCCACTCGCGGCCATTCCATGCCATGATGCACACCTGAACCCCTTAGCCCCTACCCCTCAGCCCCTAGCAAAGGCCACTCGCGGCCATGGCATGCCACGATGCACACCTGAACCCCTTAGCCCCTACCCCTCAGCCCCTAGCAAAGGCCACTCGCGGACATGGCATGCCATGATGCACACCTGAACTCCTTAGCCCCTACCCCTCAACCCCTAGCAAAGGCCACTCGCGGCCATGGCATGCCATGATGCACACCTGAAACGCTTAGCTCCTACCCCTCAACCCCCAGCAAAGGCCACTCGCGGCCATGGCATGCCATGATGCACACCTGAACCCCTTAGCCCCTACCCCTCAGCCCCTAGCAAAGGCCACTCGCGGCCATGGCATGCCATGATGCACACCTGAACCCCTTAGCCCCTACCCCTCAACCCCTAGCAAAGGCCACTCGCGGCCATGGCATGCCATGATGCACACCTGAACCCCTTAGCCCCTACCCCTCAGCCCCTAGCAAAGGCCACTCGCGGCCATGGCATGCCATGATGCACACCCGAACCCCTTAGCCCCTACCCCTCAGCCCCTAGCAAAGGCCACTCGCGGCCATGGCATGCCATGATGCACACCCGAATCCCTTAGCCCCTACCCCTCAGCCCCTAGCAAAGGCCACTCGCGGCCATGGCATGCCATGATGCACACCTGAACCCCTTAGCCCCTACCCCTCAGCCCCTAGCAAAGGCCACTCGCGGACCTGGCATGCCATGATGCACACTAAACTCCTTAGCCCCTACCCCTCAATTCTTAGCAAAGGCCACTCGCGGCCATGGCATGCCATGATGCACACCTGAACCCGTTAGCCCCTACCCCTCAGCCCCTAGCAAAGGCCACTCGCGGCTATGGCATGCCATGATGCACACCTGAACCCCTTAGCCCCTACCCCTCAACCCCTAGCAAAGGCCACTCGCGGCCATGGCATGCCACGATGCACACTTGAACCCCTCAGCCCCTACCCCTCAACCCCTAGCAAAGGCTACTCGCGGCCATGGCATGCCATGATGCACACCTGAACCCCTTAGCCCCTACCCCTTAACCCCTAGCAAAGGCCACTCGCGGCCATGGCATGCCAGGATGCACACCTGAACCCCTTAGCCCCCACCCCTCAGCCGCTAGCAAAGGCCACTCGCGGCCATTCCATGCCATGATGCACACCTGAACCCCTTAGCCCCTACCCCTCAGCCCCTAGCAAAGGCCACTCGCGGCCATGGCATGCCACGATGCACACCTGAACCCCTTAGCCCCTACCCCTCAACCCCTAGCAAAGGGCACTCGCGGCCATGGCATGCCATGATGCACACCTGAACCCCTTAGCCCCTACCCCTCAACCCCCAGCAAAGGCCACTCGCGGCCATGGCATGCCATGATGCACACCTGAACTCCTAAGCCCCTACCCCTCAACCCCTAGCAAAGGCCACTCGCGGCCATGGCATGCCATGATGCACACCTGAACTCCTTAGCCCCTACCCATCAACCCCTAGCAAAGGCCACTCGCGGCCATGGCATGCCATGATGCAGACCCGAACCCCTTAGCCCCTGCGCCTCAGCCCCTAGCAAAGGCCACTCGCGGCCATGGCATGCCATGATGCACACCTGAACTCCTTAGCCCCTACCCCTCAACCCCTAGCAAAGGCCACTCGCGGCCATGGCATGCCATGATGCACACCTGAACCCTTTAGCCCCTACCCCTCAACCCCTAGCAAAGGCCACTCGCGGCCATGGCATGCCATGATGCACACCTGAACCCCTTAGCCCCTACCCCTCAACCCCTAGCAAAGGCCACTCGCGGCCATGGCATGCCATGATGCACACCTGAACTCCTTAGCCCCTACCCATCAACCCCTAGCAAAGGCCACTCGCGGCCATGGCATGCCATGATGCACACCTGAACCCCTTAGCCCCTGCCCCTCAGCCCCTAGCAAAGGCCACTCGCGGCCATGGCATGCCATGATGCACACCTGAACTCTTTAGCCCCTACCCCTCAACCCCTATCAAAGGCCACTCGCGGCCATGGCATGCCATGATGCACACCTGAACCCCTTAGCCCCTACCCCTCAGCCCCTAGCAAAGGCCACTCGCGGCCATGGCATGCCATGATGCACACCCGAACCCCTTAGCCCCTACCCCTCAGCCCCTAGCAAAGGCCACTCGCGGCCATGGCATGCCATGATGCACACCTGAACTCCTTAGCCCCTACCCCTCAACCCCTAGCAAAGGCCACTCGCGGCCATGGCATGCCATGATGCACACCTGAACCCTTTAGCCCCTACCCCTCAACCCCTAGCAAAGGCCACTCGCGGCCATGGCATGCCATGATGCACACCTGAACCCCTTAGCCCCTACCCCTCAACCCCTAGCAAAGGCCACTCGCGGCCATGGCATGCCATGATGCACACCTGAACTCCTTAGCCCCTACCCCTCAACCCCTAGCAAAGGCCACTCGCGGCCATGGCATGCCATGATGCACACCTGAAACGCTTAGCTCCTACCCCTCAACCCCCAGCAAAGGCCACTCGCGGCCATGGCATGCCATGATGCACACCTGAACCCCTTAGCCCCTACCCCTCAGCCCCTAGCAAAGGCCACTCGCGGCCATGGCATGCCATGATGCACACCTGAACCCCTTAGCCCCTACCCCTCAACCCCTAGCAAAGGCCACTCGCGGCCATGGCATGCCATGATGCACACCTGAACCCCTTAGCCCCTACCCCTCAGCCCCTAGCAAAGGCCACTCGCGGCCATGGCATGCCATGATGCACACCCGAACCCCTTAGCCCCTACCCCTCAGCCCCTAGCAAAGGCCACTCGCGGCCATGGCATGCCATGATGCACACCCGAATCCCTTAGCCCCTACCCCTCAGCCCCTAGCAAAGGCCACTCGCGGCCATGCCATGCCATGATGCACACCTGAACCCCTTAGCCCCTACCCCTCAGCCCCTAGCAAAGGCCACTCGCGGACCTGGCATGCCATGATGCACACTAAACTCCTTAGCCCCTACCCCTCAATTCTTAGCAAAGGCCACTCGCGGCCATGGCATGCCATGATGCACACCTGAACCCGTTAGCCCCTACCTCTCAGCCCCTAGCAAAGGCCACTCCCGGCTATGGCATGCCATGATGCACACCTGAACCCCTTAGCCCCTACCCCTCAACCCCTAGCAAAGGCCACTCGCGGCCATGGCATGCCACGATGCACACTTGAACCCCTCAGCCCCTACCCCTCAACCCCTAGCAAAGGCTACTCGCGGCCATGGCATGCCATGATGCACACCTGAACCCCTTAGCCCCTACCCCTTAACCCCTAGCAAAGGCCACTCGCGGCCATGGCATGCCAGGATGCACACCTGAACCCCTTAGCCCCCACCCCTCAGCCCCTAGCAAAGGCCACTCGCGGCCATTCCATGCCATGATGCACACCTGAACCCCTTAGCCCCTACCCCTCAGCCCCTAGCAAAGGCCACTCGCGGCCATGGCATGCCACGATGCACACCTGAACCCCTTAGCCCCTACCCCTCAACCCCTAGCAAAGGGCACTCGCGGCCATGGCATGCCATGATGCACACCTGAACCCCTTAGCCCCTACCCCTCAACCCCCAGCAAAGGCCACTCGCGGCCATGGCATGCCATGATGCACACCTGAACTCCTAAGCCCCTACCCCTCAACCCCTAGCAAAGGCCACTCGCGGCCATGGCATGCCATGATGCACACCTGAACTCCTTAGCCCCTACCCATCAACCCCTAGCAAAGGCCACTCGCGGCCATGGCATGCCATGATGCAGACCCGAACCCCTTAGCCCCTGCGCCTCAGCCCCTAGCAAAGGCCACTCGCGGCCATGGCATGCCATGATGCACACCTGAACTCCTTAGCCCCTACCCCTCAACCCCTAGCAAAGGCCACTCGCGGCCATGGCATGCCATGATGCACACCTGAACCCTTTAGCCCCTACCCCTCAACCCCTAGCAAAGGCCACTCGCGGCCATGGCATGCCATGATGCACACCTGAACCCCTTAGCCCCTACCCCTCAACCCCTAGCAAAGGCCACTCGCGGCCATGGCATGCCATGATGCACACCTGAACTCCTTAGCCCCTACCCATCAACCCCTAGCAAAGGCCACTCGCGGCCATGGCATGCCATGATGCACACCTGAACCCCTTAGCCCCTGCCCCTCAGCCCCTAGCAAAGGCCACTCGCGGCCATGGCATGCCATGATGCACACCTGAACTCTTTAGCCCCTACCCCTCAACCCCTATCAAAGGCCACTCGCGGCCATGGCATGCCATGATGCACACCTGAACCCCTTAGCCCCTACCCCTCAGCCCCTAGCAAAGGCCACTCGCGGCCATGGCATGCCATGATGCACACCCGAACCCCTTAGCCCCTACCCCTCAGCCCCTAGCAAAGGCCACTCGCGGCCATGGCATGCCATGATGCACACCTGAACCCCTTAGCCCCTACCCCTCAGCCCCTAGCAAAGGCCACTCGCGGACATGGCATGCCATGATGCACACCTGAACCCCTTAGCCCCTACCCCTCAACCCCTAGCAAAGGCCACTCGCGGCCATGGCATGCCAAGATGCAAACCTGAACCCCTTAGCCCCTACCCCTCAACCCCTAGCAAAGGCCACTCGCGGCCATGGCATGCCATGATGCACACCTGAACCCCTTAGCCCCTACCCCTCAACCCCTAGCAAAGGCCACTCGCGGCCATGGCATGCCATGATGCACACCTGAACCCCTTAGCCCCTACCCCTCAGCCCCTAGCAAAGGCCACTCGCGGCCATGGCATGCCATGATGCACACCCGAACCCCTTAGCCCCTACCCCTCAACCCCTAGCAAAGGCCACTCGCGGCCATGGCATGCCATGATGCACACCTGAACCCCTTAGCCCCTACCCCTCAGCCCCTAGCAAAGGCCACTCGCGGCCATGGCATGCCATGATGCACACCCGAACCCCTTAGCCCCTACCCCTCAGCCCCTAGCAAAGGCCACTCGCGGCCATGGCATGCCATGATGCACACCCGAACCCCTTAGCCCCTACCCCTCAGCCCCTAGCAAAGGCCACTCGCGGCCATGGCATGCCATGATGCACACCTGAACCCCTTAGCCCCTACCCCTCAACCCCTAGCAAAGGCCACTCGCGGACATGGCATGCCATGATGCACACTAAACTCCTTAGCCCCTCCCCCTCAATTCTTAGCAAAGGCCACTCGCGGCCATGGCATGCCATGATGCACACCTGACCCCGTTAGCCCCTACCCCTCAGCCCCTAGCAAAGGCCACTCGCGGCCATGGCATGCCATGATGCACACCTGAACCCCTTAGCCCCTACCCCTCAACCCCTAGCAAAGGCCACTCGCGGCCATGGCATGCCACGATGCACACCTGAACCCCTCAGCCCCTACCCCTCAACCCCTAGCAAAGGCCACTCGCGGCCATGGCATGCCATGATGCACACCTAAACCCCTTAGCCCCTACCCCTTAACCCCTAGCAAAGGCCACTCGCGGCCATGGCATGCCATGATGCACACCTGAACCCCTTAGCCCCTACCCCTCAGCCCCTAGCAAAGGCCACTCGCGGCCATTCCATGCCATGATGCACACCTGAACCCCTTAGCCCCTACCCCTCAGCCCCTAGCAAAGGCCACTCGCGGCCATGGCATGCCACGATGCACACCTGAACCCCTTAGCCCCTACCCCTCAGCCCCTAGCAAAGGCCACTCGCGGCCATGGCATGCCATGATGCACACCTGAACTCCTTAGCCCCTACCCCTCAGCCCCTAGCAAAGGCCACTCGCGGCCATTCCATGCCATGATGCACACCTGAACCCCTTAGCCCCTACCCCTTAACCCCTAGCAAAGGCCACTCGCGGCCATGGCATGCCACGATGCACACCTGAACCCCTTAGCCCCTACCCCTCAGCCCCTAGCAAAGGCCACTCGCGGCCATGGCATGCCATGATGCACACCTAAACCCCTTAGCCCCTACCCCTTAACCCCTAGCAAAGGCCACTCGCGGCCATGGCATGCCATGATGCACACCTGAACCCCTTAGCCCCTACCCCTCAGCCCCTAGCAAAGGCCACTCGCGGCCATTCCATGCCATGATGCACACCTGAACCCCTTAGCCCCTACCCCTCAGCCCCTAGCAAAGGCCACTCGCGGCCATGGCATGCCACGATGCACACCTGAACCCCTTAGCCCCTACCCCTCAGCCCCTAGCAAAGGCCACTCGCGGCCATGGCATGCCATGATGCACACCTGAACCCCTTAGCCCCTACCCCTCAACCCCTAGCAAAGGCCACTCGCGGCCATGGCATGCCATGATGCACACCTGAACCCCTTAGCCCCTACCCCTCAACCCCCAGCAAAGGCCACTCGCGGCCATGGCATGCCATGATGCACACCTGAACCCCTTAGCCCCTGCGCCTCAGCCCCTAGCAAAGGCCACTCGCGGCCATGGCATGCCATGATGCACACCTGAACCCCTTAGCCCCCACCCCTCAGCCCCTAGCAAAGGCCACTCGCGGACATGGCATGCCATAATGCACACCTGAACTCCTTAGCCCCTGCGCCTCAGCCCCTAGCAAAGGCCACTCGCGGCCATGGCATGCCATGATGCACACCTGAACCCTTTAGCCCCTACCCCTCAACCCCTAGCAAAGGCCACTCGCGGCCATGGCATGCCACGATGCACACCTGAACCCCTTAGCCCCTACCCCTCAACCCCTAGCAAAGGCCACTCGCGGCCATGGCATGCCATGATGCACACCTGAAATCCTTAGCCCCTACCCATCAACCCCTAGCAAAGGCCACTCGCGGCCATGGCATGCCATGATGCACACCTGAACCCCTTAGCCCCGGCCCCTCAGCCCCTAGCAAAGGCCACTCGCGGACATGGCATGCCATGATGCACACCTGAACCCCTTAGCCCCTACCCCTCAACCCCCAGCAAAGGCCACTCGCGGCCATGGCATGACATGATGCACACCTGAACCCCTTAGCCCCTACCCCTGACCCCCCAGCAAAGGCCACTCGCGGCCATGGCATGCCATGATGCACACCTGAACCCCTTAGCCCCTACCCCTCAGCCCCTAGCAAAGGCCACTCGCGGACATGGCATGCCATGATGCACACCTGAACTCCTTAGCCCCTACCCCTCAACCCCTAGCAAAGGCCACTCGCGGCCATGGCATGCCATGATGCACACCTGAACCCCTTAGCCCCTACCCCTCAGCCCCTAGCAAAGGCCACTCGCGGCCATGGCATGCCATGATGCACACCTGAACCCCTTAGCCCCTACCCCTCAACCCCTAGCAAAGGCCACTCGCGGACATGGCATGCCATGATGCACACCTGAACTCCTTAGCCCCTACCCCTCAACCCCTAGCAAACGCCACTCGCGGCCATGGCATGCCATGATGCACACCTGAACCCCTTAGCCCCTACCCCTCAGCCCCTAGCAAAGGCCACTCGCGGACATGGCATGCCATGATGCACACCGGAACCCCTTAGCCCCTACCCCTCAACCCCTAGCAAAGGCCACTCGCGGCCATGGCATGCCATGATGCACACCTGAATCCCTTAGCCCCTACCCCTCAACCCCTAGCAAAGGCCACTCGCGGCCATGGCATGCCATGATGCACACCTGAACCCCTTAGCGCCTACCCCTCAGCCCCTAGCAAAGGCCACTCGCGGCCGTGGCATGCCATGATGCACACCTGAACCCCTTAGCCCCTACCCCTCAGCCCCTAGCAAAGGCCACTCGCGGACATGGCATGCCATGATGCACACCGGAACCCCTTAGCCCCTACCCCTCAACCCCTAGCAAAGGCCACTCGCGGCCATGGCATGCCATGATGCACACCTCAATCCCTTAGCCCCTACCCCTCAACCCCTAGCAAAGGCCACTCGCGGCCATGGCATGCCATGATGCACACCTGAACCCCTTAGCCCCTACCCCTCAGCCCCTAGCAAAGGCCACTCGCGGCCATGGCATGCCATGATGCACACCTGAACCCCTTAGCCCCTACCCCTCAACCCCTAGCAAAGGCCACTCGCGGACATGGCATGCCATGATGCACACCTGAACTCCTTAGCCCCTACCCCTCAACCCCTAGCAAACGCCACTCGCGGCCATGGCATGCCATGATGCACACCTGAACCCCTTAGCCCCTACCCCTCAGCCCCTAGCAAAGGCCACTCGCGGACATGGCATGCCATGATGCACACCCGAACCCCTTAGCCCCTACCCCTCAACCCCTAGCAAAGGCCACTCGCGGCCATGGCATGCCATGATGCACACCTGAACCCCTTAGCCCCTACCCCTCAGCCCCTAGCAAAGGCCACTCGCGGACATGGCATGCCATGATGCACACCTGAACTCTTTAGCCCCTACCCCTCAGCCCCTAGCAAAGGCCACTCGCGGACATGGCATGCCATGATGCACACCTTAACTCCTTAGCCCCTACCCCTCAACCCCTAGCAAAGGCCACTCGCGGCCATGGCATGCCATGATGCACACCTGAACCCCTTAGCCCCTACCCCTCAGCCCCCAGCAAAGGCCACTCGCGGACATGGCATGCCATGATGCACACCTGAACCCCTTAGCCCCTACCCCTCAACTCCTAGCAAAGGCCACTCGCGCCCATGGCATGCCATGATGCACACCTGAGCCCCTTAGCCCCTACCCCTCAACCCCTAGCAAAGGCCACTCGCGGCCATGGCATGCCATGATGCACACCTGAACCCCTTAGCCCCTACCACTTGACCCCTAGCAAAGGCCACTCGCGGCCATGGCATGCCATGATGCACACCTGAACCCCTTAGCCCCTACCCCTCAACCCCTAGCAAAGGCCACTCGCGGACATGGCATGCCATGATGCACACCTTAACTCCTGAGCCCCTACCCCTCAACCCCTAGCAAAGGCCACTCGCGGCCATGGCATGCCATGATACACACCTGAACCCCTTAGCCCCTACCCCTCAGCCCTTAGCAAAGGCCACTCGCGGACATGGCATGCCATGATGCACACCTTAACTCCTCAGCCCCTACCCCTCAACCCCTAGCAAAGGCCACTCGCGGCCATGGCATGCCATGATGCACACCTGAACCCCTTAGCCCCTACCCCTCAACCCCCAGCAAAGGCCACTCGCGGCCATGGCATGCCATGATGCACACCTGAACCCCTTAGCCCGTATGCCTCAACCCCTAGCAAAGGCCACTCGCGGCCATGGCATGCCATGATGCACACCTGAACCCCTTAGCCCCTACCCCTCAGCCCCTAGCAAAGGCCACTCGCCGCCATTGCATGCCATGATGCACACCTGAACCCCTTAGCCCCTACCCCTCAGCCCCTAGCAAAGGCCACTCGCGGCCATGGCATGCCATGATGCACACCTGAACTCCTTAGCCCCTGCCCCTCAACCCCTAGCAAAGGCCACTCGCGGCCATGGCATGCCATGATGCACACTTGAACCCCTCAGCCCCTACCCCTTAACCCCTAGCAAAGGCCACTCGCGGCCATGGCATGCCATGATGCACACCCGAACCCCTTACCCCCTACTCCTCAGGCCCTAGCAAAGGCCACTCGCGGACATGGCATGCCATGATGCACACTTGAACCCATTAGCCCCTACCCCCCTGCCCCTAGCAAAGGCCACTCACGGCCATGGCATGCCATTATGCGCACTTGAACCCCTTAGCCCCTACCCCTCAGCCCCTAGCAAAGGCCACGATGCAAGATGCACAATGCACAAATTCACACGCATGCATGTACAGACAACCTCCTGCATGCGCGTGTTGCCCGCAATAGGGCGGTCAACATGCCGAGCATATCGCCATTGACAGGCGCGGCCATGTTGAGGAGCACAGGACAAAAGTGAGCTAAGGAAGGGGGACGGAGAATGGGGTACGGACTCAAGGGGAGCCTTGGGAACATAGGGAACATGGCGAACAACATCGTGTTGGTGCATGTGGATGTGAAAATACCGAAAAACCCATTGCATCAGGTGCCCCAGGCGGTCTGCGCCTGAGTCGAAAGCGGCCTCCGGGCGTCCACATGCACTTTCCTTGGTTGCCTTTTGCTTGCCACCGCCCTGGGCACCGTGCTGGTTAGAGGCCTGCTATAGGAACCCGTTCAAGCTTTCAACGATGTCGTTGGAGAAAATGGCCATGCCGAAAGGCCATATGTCCTCCAACAGGCGGTGTGCATCCTTCTCCAAAAAAAGGATGTACTAGGACATAGACCCGGGTGCACAATGCTCACGGAAGGCAGCTCCTTTAGCCCAGCACTGGGGGCGTGCACCCATTTGATAAGTGTGGTACAGGTCCCGCAGCAACTCTGCCATGTCAACAACCGCCTTGTGGAGCGGCTCATCTGGCCCCACAGCCAACAACAAGGGTAGGTCTGGCCATGCAACAAGGTGACGAGAGGTCAACTCACCGTCCGCGGAGGCATCCTTCCCCAAACGGCACCCGGTGCAATGTTCATGCAATGCGGCCTAGATGGCCGCACGAGTTACCTCATCACCGGGGGCAAGCCCGCCATTGGTCAAACGTTCAATGTTGGCCATTTGAAGACGCCCTAGTGCCATGAACACTGCAAAATGCACATGACCACCCGGCGGCGCGAATGACCACCGCCAGGTCCACAGAGCAGCCGGTCGCTTTAAGGGATGGTGTCCCTAACAAGAAAGATGTCTGCTGCTCATGATGTCACTCGGTAGTCCGGACCACATCTTTGCCCATCCAAATGCCGGCATCACAGTCCCAGATGGACTCATTGTATAGGGACGCAACTTGTAGGGCCAGTGAAATCACAATGATGCGACGCACCCAAGGGGAGTCTTCACGGAACGGAACATCGGCCGGGTGATCACGGGCGTCGTAGACCACCTGTTCGGTGTCCACAACAAGATGGATTGCCTCAAAAAACAAAGGCAAATTGTTGGAACCAAATTGTTCCAATGTGTCCTCAAACAAATGGCCCGAACACCGCCGGGACGTCGCCGAAACAAGTTGACGGAACGTCGCCGGAACAATCCTTGGTGCACAAAATACACCTCGATGTTGGCTTTCCAAAGGGTTGCCAAGGTGGCCGTTTGCCTGGCCCAAGAGATGGCAAGTCCGAGACCCATACGCATGCGGGGATGCGTCTCCGCAGGCCCATGTTGACCATGGAGACGCGCAACTACGACCACTCACCACCAGCACATGGATCGCCACCCCCCGTGACAATGAATGTCAAGGGGAAAGACCAATCAATCATGCGGCACAACGGGGGTGGCTCGCAATGTAGCGCAGCCATGATGCCCATGGCCAGCAGACACCTGTGGTTTTTTGGTTGGGTTTGCTCACCGGGGTTCCAACTCAAGCGGGGCCAACAGCTCCTGCCAGTGCTGCTGGAAAGACCTCTCGGGACCGATGGGGAGAGCAAACGGCATCCCGGTAGCCGCCGTGTACCTCGACCCCCGGAGGGCATTCACATCGGAAAGGGTGCGCCATGCTGATTTCGTCGCATGTAGGTTTGAGATCAGTTCGCAACACTCGTCGGGGGGCAGGACCTTGGAGGCGTACTTAGTGATTGCCTCCTGCTGCACATCCCGAACACAACTAGGTTGGGCCAAGCGACCAAACACAGCAAATTGGCACCGAGCGTGATGGGAGGAGACGCCCCGTTCCGCCAAAAGCTCCCCTACAAGATCCCCGTCTTGAAGGCTCACCGCACCCACCAAATGGACAATGTGGGTGGTTACTTCCTTAACCTGGGTCTTTTTCGCATGCATGGTAATCTAAGAAAAATGAGCGTGGATGACCAAAATTCAAAATGCATAATCCTAGTGGAAGGCATCTATGGACGTGTGTAGCATTTGTTCCAAGGAACAATACTAACAACCAGCAGTAGACACGGCAACAAGACACAAATACACCGGGTGAGGCCATGCCCCACCGTTTGAACAACATAGAATCATTGCGCTGAACACGAAATAACAGTTCTGTTGAGGACAGACAACAAAATTTCGAAATGTGTACGACTAGGGGAGAGAGGAAACACTGCCACGAAGCGTAGTAGCAGGGCCCCCTTGACAAACATAGGCCCTAGACACACTCAACAAGCAACAAAAGGACCAATGCTATCATTTGCACACTTCAGAACTCATGGCAACGGACCTTGTTGTTTGGTCCTTGCAAGGTGTTCCGGTGGTGTTCCGGTAGGAAATGTTCCGGTCCAAAGCTGTTCCCATTTGGAACGTTCTCGCCGGAACAACCTTTATGTTCAAACGTGTACTAAGGTTGTGGGTTGGGCGGGTGGCACGGCAACATGCGCGGCATGGGTGGGGCCTGCTGGCTGGGGTGGGGCGCTGAGATCGTGCGCCGCCGGGTGCATTCTACGCTTGGGTTTGCGTGTGGCCCATCTATCGTGTCCCCTTCGCCCTGTACCATGCGTGCCCTCTGTCGTCTCGTTTCTGTTGCCGGTGCCCTCTATACCCACTTCCCCTGGTGGCTTTTGTGCGGCAGCATGCGAAGCAAGAGATCATCTCCAGACACCATGGTGGTCGCTAGTGCATCAAGCTAGTGCTTCCAAATGGATCTATTCCTTTTGGAGAATTGGACACAAATACCATTCTCATGGGCCGAAGAGAAGGATGATGACGATGACATGAGGATTGTATATGGCATCCATGCCCTAATACTAACAATAAATGGTCCCAGACCCAATGATAATGTTATTGCCTTTTACTCCTCATACTAAGAGCGACAATGGGTGAGATACTAATCTCATTTCACGAACAAGGGAATGCAAATTTGGACCATTATCTTCTTTATAATCACTTTCCATATGTGTGTGCAAATGGTGTGCACTGCATTTCCCACATCGAGTAGTTGCCGTCCCCCGCCAATCAAAAATGCCGTTGGAAACCGGGCACCTTCAAACTATTCTTTGGTGTGTTCGTTCCGCACCCCCTCTCCTACCCGGCGCCCTCATGCCAATATGCAAGGCCCTTTCCAGTCCCGTGGCCTCTGGTCACTCCCTTTCGGCCTTTGTCCCTGCCCATCTCCCCCGCTTCTTCCCCTCGCCGGACAATATGCAAAGCACAGGCCCTCTTCCCCCACACCTACACCTCGCCTTCCACTTGTTGTGCCCTTGCACCTTTCCCTCTCTACACAGAAGTATGCGAAGCAAGGGCCAGCATTGGGATTGGGTAGGAAACGGGCTATGGTAAGTGCCTGGTCATACGGCGGTGGGTGGGGTAAAGATTTGCGGCCCTAGTGGCCAGCAGACATGGCCTGATGAGCCGCTCACCATAATCCCATGGCCGTAGTCGCCCTGTCTCGGCGTCGTCGATAGCGACCCGTGCGTGTCCGTCCTTTGTAGCTGCTTACAAGATGAGGTACATAACCGGGTGGTGAGGCTGATGAACAGGTGCGGGCAGCGGGGAACACTTACCATATGCCTCGAAGGCTTCTTGCGCCATCCACCACCCTGCTCAAGGAGAGGGCCCCTATTTCGGCACCCAATTACCCGGGGGGGGGGGGGGGTGGGCAACGCGCCCTTTCCCCAGTGCCCGTATTTCCACTACGGAGCAACTAACAGCGGTGCCTTAGTGTTACCCACTCTGTAGTGGCGTCTACAAAGCAGTAGTATGCTCTTGCCCCCCCGGCCGTTGCGACCTCCGAGCACGATGGTGGCCCATGAAGTCTGCGGAAGTCAACGGATGTGCGCCGCTGGTGCCCGTCTCCCCGCGCACACACGTTGCGCTTTGCTCGCCGGTCGCACAGGGCCCAGCGGATGGCGCCGCTAGTGCCCACCCCCCCCCCCCCCCTCCAGCCCGCGCACACATGGGTTCAGCAGCTGTAATCCTCGGTCACGAAGGGCCCAACGGATGGCGTCGCCGGTCCCCGCTCCCCCTCTCAACTCCATCATCGTGTTATTTACGCTCAGGGTTGCCCGGCGGATGGTGCCACTGGTGCTCGTCCCCTCCGTGCCATCACTTGAGGCATGTCCGATCCGGCGCGGTGCATTTCCGGCACGGTGCATAGAGCATAGCAGAGAAGCCAATAGCCAATTAGTGCACCCCTTGTGCATTGTCCCTATGCTCCTTGTCGCCAAGCACTATGCACCGTACCTGTCTTGTTAAACCCCTGATTTGCCCCTTCCTTGACGCCTCTCTTCTTTGCCTTTTCCCCTTGTCGTCTCTGGCACTGCTTCGTTGCGGCATGCAATTTGCGGTGCAATGTTCTTCGCTCCTCTCCGCTCCCTCCGCACCCCTACACACAAGCATTGTACATCGCTTTGTCCCCCACCCCGTTGTTTCATGTTTTTGCGCCATGTGCCCCCCCCTCCCGAATCCCCTTGTCCACTCCACCCTGCCCCCCTACCTCCCGCCGTACGGAATATGCATTGCAACGAGGTATATTACACTTGTACCGGCAGGCATCCGCCTAGACCCGCGTACACTGCACTACTGCACGAGCCCGCCCAAAAACTCACATCCCTGCGTCGTTGTCTGTCTGTTGCGTTCGGTGGGGAACCGTGTCCCCCATGCAAGGTGATCGTGCAACCCTCTCCTTTGCGCCCTGCACCGTGCATGCACTCTCCGAGCACACCATCCCTTTTGCCCTTCTATACCCTCTTCCACTACTCTCCTGCCCTTTGTACCCCTCTCGCTTTTGCTTACCCTTTCCTCTCTGCTAATCATTGTGCGCGCATTGTGCCCCATATGTGTTACATATGTCTTCCTGCCCCCGTGCCTCATGTTCCCTTTATTTGCGATTTGTGCAGCACTATTCCCGTCCCTCCGTCGTACCGCTTCATCCTCCCCAGCCTCTCTGTGGCAAGCACTATGCACGCACTGTCCCTCCCGCCTTCTCTGCCCCTGCTACCTTTGCATCGCTGTGGCCTATGCCCGTTCACGTGCACTGTGCATACACTATGCGGCACCTATGCTGGCACTCTCCTCCCTCCCTGGGCCATCCCCACCCGACACCGGTTGTAGTATCATACCCCACTGGACTGGCCACTACTGGTTCCTTGGCTGCCGCCCCCGTTCCGAGGCTCGCGTCAACCACCCAATGTGCAAACCCCCGCAGCCGCCTTTGCCGCAAGTAGCCGAATCACTTGTCGCGGGCAACGCGGCCGTGTTGAGCCTCGTCAACCCCCGGCTAGGGTTTCACGGTACCCTCCGCGGCGCCTGGTCGCTGAGGGGGGATCCATCAAAGGTTCCTACAAAAATGAAAAAAAAATTGATAGCCGGAAAGTACATACCCAAGTACATACGTGTGTACGTTGGTGTGTACCTACCTAGTGTTAGTCATAGTCATCACCACTTATCGTGCCGTCCACTACAGTCACCGGGCATCTTCCACCGACACGTGGTTCCCTCCTTGATCAATCCCTTTGGTCCCACGGCTGCCTCAGGTGGCCCACACCATGACCGAGGACCCCGAGGAACGGCGATGCCGGCCAAGCAGGCTTTGGGGGCGTCGGCAAGTGCAAGGCGTTAGCATTAGCAACGGCGACAACCGCTCACCCGTTAGATCACTGCGGCTGAAGGGGCAAGGCATGGCATGGCAACAACATAGGAACAAACAACAAGCAAGGGTGCTTCCTATGAGTGCGCGGCAACAACCAAGAGACAAAGCAACACACATGCGGCACAACAAAGTCACACCCGTTCGAAGAGCTCCTTTCGGGCATACCACACTGTAGTTGCCCCCTTGTCCTATTGTAACGTGCCCCCACCTCCCAATACCGCACATGCCATAGCCCACATACGTGCAGCCAGGATTTGTCGGGAGCTCCGGCCTACCCTAGCCCTGAGCCCGTCACCGCGTCACACCTGTTGCCAAGATGTGCAGCCCTTCACGGGTAGTGCCCCTAGTTCACGTGCCCAGAGCCCACTTGTCCACATATGCACATGGAAACTTTCCAACTTCGCCTAGCGATTCCATCTGTAGCCCACCATGTCTCTCTTCGTGGTTGTCATACATACACCCCACCACTCCCACAGGACCCCATATATAGACAAGCCGCCTCGTCCCGAAAGTTGTACACCTTAGCCGGCCTGCTACCAGTATACATTTTCTCGTGTGCTATAGTACGAGGATACATAGGGGGGAAGCATGTCACCCCGTGGCGTGAGTGCACAACTCGTGAATGTCATTGGCTGGGATTCCGGCTGGTGGGTGCCGTAGCTTGGTTATCAATCGCCTGTAGGGGTACCCACGAGAGGTTCACCCCGGGCCGTGGGAACCACAATCAACTCGTGTAGCCCACATACAATGCCCTGACGCCTACCTTTGACCCTTACCTCGGGTGATTGGCCAACTTTCGTGCTTGTGCCATCTCCGCTACACCGGTGACCAGGCCGCAGGTTCGGCAGCCATTTATGACGTGGCATGCCTACTGATAGCATTGGCCTTTGCCTCACCCCCAAGACCTCTCATACAGGCATTATGTATACACCAAGGACCTGGATGCGTACGGACCTATAGCACTGGGGTAGCAGGACATGACAATGCTCATAACCCCCCTCATGAGACGGTTTACGGTTATCTTGGCTGGTGAAGGAATAGCAGCGGATTGCAGCTTGGATGGCCACGCGGGGTGCACAGGGGTGGTGCTACTCGGTGGTAAATGACGGGTGGATGACTTGGAGGGGTGTATGTACGTGGGTTTTCGGGGTAGGGGGCTGCCGCTATGGGGGTGCCCCTTGACCCTAGGAACAATTCACGGAGGTGTTTGGGCTGCCCACGGGCCCAAGAGAACTTTCGTGGGGGTATAGGGGTGTCCCTTACCCGCAGGACCAAACCAAGGAGGTATCGGGGTTGCCCATCGGCCCCGGGAGAAAATGAGTGGGGGTATTCGGGTGCCCCTTGACCCCAAGACCAACCCAAGGAGGCATAGGGGCCGCCCACGGGCCGCGTAAGCAATTTAGTGGGGGTACTGGCGTGTCATGTGACCCCTCGAACAACTCATGGAGGTACGGGGGTGTCCCTCTTCCCCTGAAACACCTCACAGGGTGTATTGGGGCATTCCTTGGCCCCACAAGAAAATTGAGGGACTTTCCCCGCGGGCATGTAGATAGCCTAACCGATGGACCTTCGCATATATGTCCGGTAGTAGGGCGACGGGGGCGGTGGCGGTTGTGGACACAATGTAAATGGTTCACGCGTAAGGGGCGTGGTGGGCGTCGAGTGGCCTTGAGGGGCACAATGCCGATGTGTGCGTGCGATCGTGCAAGGCCACGGTGGCAAAAAGTACCGGGTGCCACAGGCATGGCGGTGAAAGCGCGAACGAGGGGCTATATAAAGCCTAATTGCACGTTTCTGCCGACCGGCGCAGGTGGCTAGGGTGGGGTGGCAATAGCGGCGTGTGGTGTACCATTGTACACAGTAGTCGTATTAGAGTTCTAGGTGGTGAGGCAAAGGCCAATGCTATAAGTAGGCATGTGACGTCGTCGGTGGATGCCGAGCCTGCGGCCTGACTTCCGATGTGGCGGAGATGGTACAACCACGGGAGCTGGCCAATCAGTGCAAGTAAGGGTCAAGGATAGCTGTCACGGCAACATGTGTGGGCCATATGCGGTGAACCTAGCCACCACGGCCCGAGGCGAACCTCTGGTTGGTACCCCTACGGGGGGTTGATAACCAAGCTACGGCACCCACCATCCCATGTTCCAGCCTGCGATATTCACGTGGTGTGCCTCTCATGCTGTTGAGTGGCTGTCATCCCCCCTGCAGACGCCCGTGTTATACTATACGAGAGTATGCACATTGACAGCTGGCCCACTAAGACCGCAGCTTATGGGGATATACCACAGTCCACTATATATGGGATCCGGTGGGGGACTACAGTAGGTGCGGCTACCGTCTTCAGGTGGCGTTGGAATGTTATCATGTGCTTATACAGCCTCCATATACCATAAGAATACAGTCAGGAAGCCGTATACGGTATACAGTCTACAGTGTATACAGAGCATACAGGTGGTATACAGTTACTATCATGGTACCAGGTATACAGTGGTATACTGGTCTACATCCATCCCTTTATTTAGCGCCCTGGAAGCGCTCGCTAAAAAATATGCCACCATTGAATCACAGCTTACATGAATTATTGTATCTTGGACAGCAGAACCAAGGGAGGCGCCCGACATGGCCTCCAAGTATTGATGACCAATACAACATGGACATGGGGGCAATGAAGGCACAGGGCCACGCTAGGCTGGAGGTACACACAAACCTTGGCTTCAAAACCGTGGGCTATTGCATGTGCGGTACCGAGAGGGGGAACGGGGTGCAAATTGGCACAAGGGTTTATATGACAAGGGACATCCGGACAGAACATCAGGACGGGGCCCGATCTTGGTTGGTCGCATGCGTGCTGCGTTGTTTCTTGGTTGGACTCCCTTGCTGGCACCCCCCGCGGGTACCTGTGCCCGAGCCCACCCGATACATGGGGGCCTACACCTTCCTCGGGCTTAGCTGCATGTGGTCCCGCCCGTGTGCAGACGGGCCCCACTGCGCCCGTGCCAAGCCCGTGCCCTCCATGAGGGAGTCCGGGTCCACCAGGCAACGTGCCAGGGCCTCATGGCGGGGGGGCTGCCTGTGGTGCCGCGCGAGCTGATGGGACGCCCGGCCACGGCAAGACCTACGGGGGGATTGGGGCCCGGGGGGGGCCGGGGCCTATGGGCCTTGCTCGGCCGGTGCCTGTGGCATCCCCACTAGCACTGCTAGCATCCGCGGCACGTACCCATAAGGTGCCGGAGCCGCCGTGTGCAAGGAGTGGAGAACCGGGGGAGTGGACGGGCGTTCTCAGAAGGGGACGTGCCTCCACGACGCAAGCACAAGCGGCAGCAGGTGTGCGAAGACAGAGGCGGGCAGCAACGCCGGTCGTGTAGCCGATGCCTAGGTAAGCGTGGCGCAGACGCCACCGTAGTTGGCCTCCACCGAGGGTACGTCGTCGAGTCATGTAGCGAGTCCAAACTAAGACGATTGAGCGGGTGGCCAGGCGGGTGGTGATGTGGCGGTATTTGGTGACGGGTCGGTGAGAGAACGATGGGAAAGCTTAGGGTCAAGAGAGGATACGGCGCGTGCACCGCCTTTGGGGATGGCAGATGAAATGTGGGGCCGGAGAAACTGGTGAGTGGTGCAGCTAGGCCCGTAATCTCTTTTTCTACCGTGGGGATGGGGCTAGTGTGGTTCAAGGCGAATGTGGTGGCATTATCCGCATTGTCGGCGACATTCAAAAGGAGATCGCAAGATATGATGTGGTGGTGCCATATCACGCATCCTTTCACCAATGCGAGCTGGCTTTTAAGGCCGCCATCGGCACCGAGCATGCGTTTCTTGATCTGATGGCTGACACGTTGCAGTTTCTTGCGCTGTTTTGGAATAGTGCTTCCTCTAGGCTCAAGACATTGCATGCAGTGGCTCTCCCCCTGGATGCCGCATTCTACAAATTAGGGGTTCTGCACACTCGTCGCTGGTGTTGTTTTGCAGCAGATGTCTTGCGCCGTACGAAGCGGTGCTATGTGATTGCTGTGCTTGGTTTGCGTGAGGTACACCTGGGCAAGGCAGTCCACCAAGAACAAAGAGATGCTTTGCTTTTTGCGCTCACGAACGAGGCCTTTCTATGTGGTCTGTCTTTTATGCTGCATGTTGAGCAGGCTTAGGCCGTGATGTCCCTGGGTGTGCACCAAGGGAATTAATATCTCTAGTATGCAATATGTTGCTGCACATCCTGGGACTGTGGGTCTGCCTTTGCGTCTCAGCCCCCCCCCCCCGGCAGAGCAATGTGTGGCGCCAGTGAACAATGACACCGTGGAGCAAAGACCAGCAATAGCCCCTCGGAACGTCATCGATGTGGACGATGACGAACAAGAAGAGGAGGAGGACGAGAGGGACGAGGGTGGTGAAGGGCAGAAGGAGGAGGAGGTTGAGGGGGAGGGGCGCTTCTGCCTCGGGCAGGAGCACGACAGCAGGGCTGACGGGGAGCGGGAGTTGAGTGAGTGGCCACCGGACTACTAAAGCAACTGCAGAGGGGCAGTGGAGCCCGCGCACATAAACAGGTACAAGCATTCAAATACGAAGATGTTCCGCATGTTTGTGTTGTGCTCTTGTTTCATGTGTAGGGTATGGATTAAAGGAAGGGATGAGCCAAGATTATTATTCACATGCAGACGCAAATAGCGGGGAAAAAGAAACAAGGCACAGAGGAAAAATCATTTGCAGCTGAATGAAGATCCCAAAAATAAACATTTGAGTGAAGGTTTCCAAAATAAACATTTGAATGAAGGTCCCAAAAGTAAACATTTTTTAATGAAGGCCCCAAAAATAAACAAGGATTGGGAACATCCAAGAATAAACATCATGGGATTTGCTTTGTACCAAAATAGAAGACATACAAACATATCTAAACATGTAGTAGAGAATTATACAGACCTCAATGGTAGCAGCCACATAAAACTAAATTGTGTCTTATGAACCTGCAATGGAAGGAATGCGTTTAAGGAGGCAAACATCCGCGGAACGACCATTTTTGTCAACGATTTGTTTTAACAAAAGGTATAAAAACAAAAAAATTTCACCAAAATAAACAAGTTATTGATCACTAGTCAAATGCCCTTTGGATAGTACTTAATTAGAGGCTGAGCTGAGGGAATCCTGCCCAGCTAGCATAGAGATCGACATGGACATGGCCGCGGGCGTCAACGATGCCCGGCTGCACGCCAACCTCATAGCCCGGCTGGATGCGGCAGAAGCCGCAAGCAGGGAGGCTGCGAGTGACCAGCCCCTCGCGCAGTTTCCAAATCGGCTTGAGTCACGCTAGGCCATGGCCTGTGCTGGGGAAGAATCCGAAGCGGAGGGTCGGGTCACGTCAGTGGTAGCATTGGGGGAACCGGAGTACGGGCTCAGCGACTCGTCAACAGCACTCCTGTTCGAGGACATGTCGGCATGGACATGGATCACCTGTCGCGAACACACCGCTACTACCCATGCCTGATCCGGTCCCACTGCCTCCCCTGGGGAATGGTGAGCAGCGGCGCCGCACATTTCACGAGGTCCAAGGTGCCCATGAGCATCGCCTTTCGGACCGTGGGTTGCGGTAGACAGCGGAGTTGCCTGGGGCGCTAGAGCGTTACGAGCTCCAGCCGCAAGGGAGTGTCGCCAGGGAAGAAGGCCTAGACGCACACCATGCCGGATGCACAAGTCTGCTGTGTTCATTTGGGTGACACCGTTGTTTTAGATCGCCGTCGCGGGGACGTCCGGACGGCGGAGTCGGATGAGCGCTCCCCGCTGGGCGTACGCCTTGTGGTGCAACGGTCCCTCGGCGACGCGGAACTAGATGGGATGGAGGAGAAGGCCTCTAGCTGACTCTTTGGAGAGGCAATGCAGAGGCCTGGATCCCCAGCTTGGGGGTGCGAATCTATTCGCCCCCTATGATGGGGTCCCATGCCATTGTGGTTGCTTTGCACCCGGAAGGCATGGGGGTTGTCATCGCGCCATGTGCCGATGATGAGACATGGTTGGAGTTGGCGGGCAACAGTGCAATCCTCACCCCCACCTCCAACCGCTACGACGTCACCGCCCCTGGTGAGTCTACCCGGGTGGTGTTGGCGGCGTGCACGTGGCAGGTCACACACACAGCAGAGTGCCACCCCGTGTGGAAAGTCGTTCCCACAGAGGGGGATACACCCGAGGATGTTACGGGAGCTGGTGTGCCAGAGGCCACGGGCGAAGGCGGCGAAGAGCCGGGGGCAGTGCCACTATCCGTGGCGGAGACGGGTCCCCGGCGAGTCTCTGGAACACAGGGTGAGCGAGCTAGATGTGGAAGCCCAAGTTTGGGCGGCTCTTGCTAGAGTCTTGGCTTCTGCAAGTGGCCCGTTGGCGGTCTGTGGTGCCGGAGACGCTAAGCAGGGCGCTGAAGCATCACGGGAGATGGTGGATGTGGTGCCCACGGACGACCACGACCTCGTATGTACGGGGGGACAAGCGGCACCCGGTGTACAGCGGGAGGCGGCCGAGGTGGCGGTGAGGGCGCGACCCAAGGCATGGGGGACGGATTCCCGCTGGCATACGGTTCGGGGGTGGTGCATGAGGGCTGATGTGTGCCGCTTCGCCCACCGCCCGCCCCCGGTGCCGTCAGAGGTCCACCGGGACTTGCTAGTAGTCCTGGGGACAATTGCAAGGGTAGGCACCTTCCGCCTCAATCGCTGTGCCCACCAAGCAGGGCTGCAGAGCGATGTGCGAAGTGGCGCAGATTGGAGGTGTGCCGGCGGTGGGGTACGCCCTTGCCCACGCGGCCAACGTGGTATGGGCGGTGGCACTACCTTGTGGGATGGCAGCTCTGCTTATCCCATTCCCGGTGGTCTCTTGGAGGGACACAACGTCCCTGCACGTGGCGACTCTGGGGTGGGTGTGCACGTGGCACACCCATCACGCGAGCATGGACCTGCATTAGTGGGAGGCCTGGGCAGTGGTCTTCTACGTGGCCCGCGCGCCGCCCACGGCGGGCTTTTTCTCGGGGCAATGGTTGGAAAGGACGTTGGGGCGGGCCCAGGATTGGGCTTCTGTGGCGGCCTGCCTAGACCTGCCCCGTGAGTGTGTGGCAGTCCAGCCGTGGACCCTGTCCATACGTTTGCCCACGGTTGCGGCTTGGCTTGCGGCGGTGGACCCAGAGGGCGAGCCTCAACAGGGGGCACCGGGATAAACGATGGGCCTGGGATTGGTAATCCGCTCCGTCCGACTACTCAGCCCCATGGTGCCGGGCTCTATGGACCTCATCTGCTACACGCTTGGTGATGCGGCGGAGGTGTGGAAGGCAATCCCACACTAGCCGCCAAAGTCGAGGGACGCGTCTCTCCGGCCCCCAGACTGTAGTCGGCCCTTGGGCGTTGAGTGGAGGCTATGGGCGGCAAACGGCCCGTGTCCACCCACGGTGATGTGGCCGCGGTGCACGGGCCCCATCGCCCGTTGGCAATTCGTCGTGTCTCTTTGGGGCTGGGTCACGATCCGTGGGGCATGAGGGCACGCCCTCACAGCCCCTTGTGGCACGGTCGTGAATTCGGATGGAAGCGTTCTTCTGCAGCTCACCACGGAGCCTGTGACCGCCCACGTTGTCCTGGTCTCCCTTCAATGCGGCGCCCAGAGGCCGCAACCCTGGCAAGATAGGATCGCGCGGGTCTTGCGTGCTTCTGTCTGGCATGCCGCGGTGGGCAGACAGCTCGGGGGCACTTCCGTGGCTTTGGGAGACCAAGGATGCCTCCCCGCCGCCAGAAGAGGTGCGGAGTTCCTTGGAGAGGATGTACCAGGCTAACGCCGTTGCACACGGGCCCGGGTATCTGTTTCTTGTGGCCGCCGACAGCGACGCCAAGGTGTGCCACTAGGGTGTGGTACTGGTAGCACATGCGGTGTGTACGCTTCGTCAACGGGCGATAAGCGGTTGTTTGAATGGAGCATTCAATTTCGCGTGAATTCACCCAAAATTTGAGGGTTTTTGTTTAAGACCACACCACACTTTTGGTTGCTTTTGACGGAGTTCAGGGATTAAAATTCATGCCCCGACTTTCATGGGGTCCCAAAAGAGCGCAAAAATGCTACGTCATGGCCGCATTACCCGGGGTACCCAACTCCAAGAGCGGGAAGAAAGTGAGAATTGGCTACCTCACCTCTGCGTTTTTGGGGGCGCAGAAGAGGGCTACATCACACCTCCATTCTCGGGGGTCCCCAACGACAAGGGCGGCGACCAAAATTCGGAGTCCGGCCCCAAACGCATCCACCACGCCCAAACACCTCCCAAAACCAAAACGGGCAAAACTGAGCAAGCTTGTAGCGGAAGAGAGCCCCTTGGGCACGGCATTGGATGAGCATGAAGTCGACCCGTAGCTGAACGAGTCGGAGTTGGACGACGGCCCCGCGGAGTCGTCCGAGCGCTCGTGGCCTCGCATTTCCCAGTGCCTTTGTTTCTTGCGGGAAGGGGTGCTGGTCCGTTGCGACGGACCGCCCGAAACCCCGTGTCTAGACTGCGGTGGCCGGCACTGGCGCTGGGAGCGCGCGGACTTCGGGTGAGTCCCCCGCAAGTGACAGCACGCAGACGCTTCGGGGGACGACCCGGTCGAGTTGATCGCTTAGTGGCGAGACATGCGTGGGAAGGAGTTCGGAGGGAGCTTGGCCGCGTTGGCGATTGGTGCATGGAGGGATGCCACGGCGGAGAACTACGGCGGGCAGCTTAGGCGGCTCGCAAAAGTCGCAAAGAAGGAGCAAGGCCGTAGGTCGTCCGGGTCTTCCTCCTGCGGTTGGCGCGGGACGTTACGACCGACATCTCGCTCTGGGCTGCCGTCGGCGCCGCCCGCGCTCTCGAAAAGCTTGGGTGGCCGCCGCCGACTGTTTCCGCCATAGAGCATCTCCTGGTCGAGGCCATGTCGCAGGTCAACCGGAGGGCTCGTCCTGGGGTCGTGCGGTGGGGCGCACCTAACATCTTCGAGGTCCTAGCGGGGGCGGCGAGATCAGCCTTGGATAGGGAGTTCAACGCCATCTGCACGATTGCAGCTGGCGCGCGCCTTTGCGTCGGAGAGGCGCTCACGATCTGACAAACAAGCGTCTCCCCGCAGGCTGCTGTTTTCCGACGAGAAGTCCCGCAGGGGTCGGTCGACAGCGACCCTGCGGCCGTGGCTCGCGCATGCCAGCCGCCCGACGCCATGAATACCGACATGGGCGGCCCGAAGTGCCACAACGCCGCCGACCCGAATTTGCCGAAGTCTTAGAAGCGCAGGGCTGCGTATGGCGACCCTTGGAGGACTTGCGCCTCGAGGTCGGCCCTAGAGCCATGGAGCGACGCCGTGACCGGGAGCCTATTCCACTCATTGACCTGGGCGAGGAACTTGGCCCAAGCCCGCGGGTAGGCCGCGCTTGGGTACGGGCAAGCCCGACCGGGGTGGGAGCCAGCGTGACGGCACCAGCTGCCGTCGCCGGTCACGGAGGCCCGCAACATACGCCGAGAGCTGCACGACACGCCGGCGATGTCGTGGTACCCGTCTTGGGTCACGTCACAGCTGCCGGGAGTCACAGCTGCTATCCCCGCTACGAGCTCCGCGGGGCCGACAACCAAAAGGCCTCGTTCGGAATCGTGTCACTGGGCTTCGCCGCTGCAGGGGGCATGGAGGGGCTGCGCGCAGCGGCGGCTGAGGAGGCGGGGGCACTGCCGGGGAACTTCTAAATGTAGGAGAAGGGGCGGGCCTCCCACTTCCTTATGGCGCTTGGCGGCAACGTGGCGGCGGGCTCGCGTGGCCACGGCGTTGGTCGAGGGCTCCTCCCCAATCGTGTGGGCGCGAGGGCCACTGCCTATGTGAGCGGTATCCAGGGGGTTCGCAAGCTTTGGCAAAGTGCGGGTCGCCGCGTCTTTGTGGCGGTAAGTGGTGCCCAGGTCCGTGCTTGGGCGTTGCCGGAAGTTCGTGGCGTCCGCCCGCGGCAAACAATTCTGCCGGGGTGCGTGCCCGGGCGCGGAGCCTTTGGGAGCGACAAGGCGACAAGGCCTTGTGCTACATTGTTCCCAGAATTGCCTTTTCCGCATTTTCAAACCCCGTTTTCCCCCCAACCCAACCCATCATTTTCTTGAACTGAATGGTTGTGTGTTTTGGGGGCGGGGCCTTGTATCAGACTTTTCCTAGTGTTCCCTTCTCCACATTTTCCATTCCAACCTATTTTCCCTGACGCACAATTTTCCCGGGGTGAAGTTCCTCTGTGTCTATGGGGGGTGGGGTATTGCACTTTTAACCCCATTTTCCTGTGAAGTTGCTATGTGTCTTGGCGGGGGGGTCTGCATTGTTATAACCATTTTCCTGAACTCAAGTTCCTGTGTGTGTGTGGGGGGGGGGGGTGCACTTTTGCACTTTTATCAGACTTTTGCTTGGATGTGCTCTAATGTGGGTCCGCCACACGACATGCCAAATCAGACTTCAGACTTCAGACTTTATACCCATAGCTGGCGTGCGGGCAATGCTGGTTGCAGTGCGCCGAGAAGGGGGATTGCCAGGGGGGAGGGGTCCTGACTGAGCCTCGGCCTTCCTTATCCCCAAGAACGAGGTCAACTGTAGGTTAATTTTGAATGTGGTTGGACTGAACAAAGAGGTTGAGGTGCGCCCCTCCAGGTTCCCGTTGCCACATATTGAAGAGCTGAAATCGTGGATGGAAGGTTTGCCGTCCAAAGCCAGGCCCCAATTCGTGAAGATTGACCTACAGAATGTCTACGGGTCGGTGGTGTTGCCACGGTGGTGGCGGCGGTTGTTTGTTGTGTCTGGCAAGGCAGTGCGGTGTCTGCCTTTTGGGTGGGCTTTCTCGCCAACAATTGTTCAAGAGCTGGCCAGTCGGTTGGTCCGCAACTGCATGCGCGGCAGCGGGGTGCGGACTTGGGTTCATTTAGATGACAAACTGCTTGCCTCCACTGCCGTTCCTAGGCTACAGCGGGCGAGGGACAGGGCTTTGCTCAAGCTCGCGTGGGCTGGGTTTCTGATCAGTCAGAAGAGAAGAGGGGCCGAGCCGTGCGCCTCCGTGACCTTGGTGCGAAAGGAGGTCTGCGGTGGGAGCAAGTGCACCACCAATAGTCCGGCGTCTATAGCCCGGTGTTTTGTTTTTGCTGCGCGGCCTCATGATGGGCCGCTTGCCGTGGGAGCGCCTTCGGTCCCTGCTCGGCAGGCTTCAGTGGGTGGCCAGGCCACGCTGCTCCCTGCAGCCGTCTTTGGCGGGGGCCTACAGGGCGGTGGACGCCCGATCCTGCTGCTTTTGTCGGCGGCTCCTAAGGTCCATGTCCATGGTGGTCGTGTTCGCCTGCCTCCCCCCCCCCCCCCCCGCTCTCAGGCAAGCCGCACGCCCCGGGTGGCTGCTGCCCCGTCTATTTTTCCAATGGTGCGCCGGCGCCGGGACCCGGGCGTTTCAAGGCGGGGCTTGTGAGCAAGTTTGGCCTCTGCCCGAGCGCTTCGTGCCCCCCCCCTGGTTGACTACTCTGCAAGCGGTAGAGCTGTGGGCTGCAGTGGGCTCAATCACGATTGCCGTCAACAGGCGAGAGCGCTGGTCCCGGCACGTCTTGGGAATAGGAATTTCGGAGGGGCTTGCGTTGTTCAGCAACGCATCCTGCGGAGGCTTTTCTAGCTGCGCAGTTGGTCAGGGGTCCAAGTGAGCCTTTTCCGAGTGCCCTCCGCCTCCAACCCGGCTGACCCGCCGTCCTGATTGCCCTACTTGGCGAGCAGATGGGTGGGGGTGCTTAACTCCAGATACCTTTTGGTTAGGTGGTTGCATCAGGCGGCCACCCTTCATGTGACGTCCCCCCCTGTTTTTCCGCGGCCACTAGTGCATTGACCATGCACGCCCGGTGGCTGCCGGGCCTGTTTTCTGATTTGTGTGCATGTTTGTTTATGCTGCCATGTTTGCTCTTCTTTCCTTTGTTCGCAGCTGGCCTACAGGCCACGGGGTTATTTCAATTTCTCAGCGGTGCCTTTGTGTCCCCATCGAGACGTTTGTGGCGCCCATCTAGCGCCAGTGTCTTTTCCCGACCGCCCTTGGTACACGCTAGAAGACCCAATGTTGTTCTAGCCTAGAACACTCTAGCCTAGATGCTACTAGGTACTAGAATGATATCATGTCTACCCAGATATGCCAATTTCTTCATTGTTCCGCCGTGCAATCTTGGTATTGTCCGTAGTGCATTGTTCCATGGTTCCTTCTCTCGCGCTTAGATATTACACATTTCTTTGCAATGAAACGCCCGGCCACTTCCCCCCTTGCTCCCTCCTCAACCGTCAAGGATAATTCCCTCTTGTCTAAGGCACTACAGGACTTGAGTGGGGCTTCGAACCTCAAGGATGACCGGGTGGGCCATTACTTGGCCACGTGGGCGCTATCATGCCCCCTAGCACGCCGGCAATTAAACAAAGCCGTCCAATATGTGAACACCGCCACTTCTACGCAAACCACGTGAGGCATGCAAGGCCGCCGTTGAGGCATGCACCGCCTCCCTACTCTCTCCCACCGCCATGTGCGAACTTGTGCTCAACATGAGGGCCCCACAAGTCCTCGTGGAGGACCCTCTCAGAGCTCTGCACGCTCCGTAAGTTGGAGTACCACCACACCATTCCCGGTACCCCCTATTCCCATCCAATTTGTACCGAGAGGGACTTCCAAGCCCGTTCGAAGGAGTTGGTCGCCCCCGTGGAATTGGATCCCCGGTTGCCACCGTGTTGACCAAGGCCACCGGGACTTCATGGCCCTTCGCCTCGTGGGTCACATACATCCTCTCCCGGCCGGGCTTGGTGCGGTCAATCAACCGCACCTTCCCATTGACGTTCATCGTCCGGGGGGATGCCTATCCCGTGGCCGGGGGCAATTGGGCCCAACTCACCATCTCCTTGGCCAACTTCGACTGCTTGGCTCGCTCCCCCGCGGGCCTTTGGGTGTTGAGCATGGCGAAATTGCGATGACCAGGCCATGGACACCCTTGGGACGTTGTGGAGAAGCAATTGGGAGGTACTCCTCTCACCTAGTGCCTTTCACTCATTCTAGTTTTAATCTAGCTAGCCTCAGACACCGCCTGCCAGAAGGTAGGCTATACTAGACTAGAACGAAATGAACCACCCCCCATGTCTTGTGTTTTGGTGATTCAAGACATCATCGACACGGGGCTCGTCCAATGGGGGGCCTCCGAGGAGGAGGCAAAGGTGATCCTCAGGGGGGGATGAACCATGGACACGAAGGGTGATCGGGGTGTCCACATGCCCCCAAGTGGGCTCCATGTTCAATGAGGGTATCTGGTGTGCCCAAAAGAAGACTTGGGAGGGTAGTGCCATCGCGTGGACCATGGAGGGTGGCGAGGCCCACTACACGGCTCTCCTCTTTTGCACGCCTTCATTGCAAGGCTGGCTGCAGTACGGAGCGTATTTTGAAACTGCCACGTGCCTGCGTCGTCTTGTGCATTTTGCACCTGACAATGGCCATGGGCCGCTTGTTGGGCGAGTTTGTCCACCGGGAGGCTGGGGCGGTCACCCCTGCGCTCCGTCAAGACCTGCAAGTTCTCCTGTCGGAGGAGCCTATAGGTGGGAGCGTTTATGGGTCAGCTTTCCCGGACGGACGGGGAAGAAACGGCCAATTTCGTTGAGGCATGGTCGGACATTGCTAGGTGCCTCGGCATTAGGCCGAGCACGGCCAAGTACAAGGCCATCGCGAACCTATGGGACCTGCTGCACGCCGTCTATTGTACATATTAGGGCCCTAACCCATTGAACTGCGCCGCCGTGGCAAGGGATTTCCGGCGGCGCTGTACTGCTGGTACGGCATCATGGTATCTACCGAGCCTCGAGCATGATGTGGATACCATGTTGCAGAACATTTAGCGATTTGGGTTGGCTATGTTCTCGGCTGACGTTTCGGAAAGCATCAACCGCTTTGTGAAACATGGTCCTAACGAGCACAGCAACCGGGGGGGGGGGGGGGTCCTGTCAGGTGGAGGGGGTGGACGAGGTGTCAGGTCGTCAGTGGTCGGCCATCCACAGGGAGGCCAATGTGCAAGCACAGTGCATGACATGGCTAGTTGCATACTTCGTTGCGTCATGGGTTGTGCGCAGGGGGCCCCAGTCGCAAGTGCCGTGCTCAGGCAGGGATGCCATGGAGGTGAGGAGGGGCTAGGGCCACATGCAGGCTTCCCTCCAACAGAATCTTGAGCATCAGTAACATGTCCGCCAAGGAATTGATCGAGCAGATAATGCAACACGTATTTTGTCATGCATTCTAGCGCTGATCTAGAGAAGCGTTCTAGCGTTGATCTAGGCAGCACGATCGGTCGCTAGAACGTCGCTAGAACGCTGCTGCGTGTTTTGTTGTAGCAACAGTAGACCGCGGAGCTGCTGGCAGAGGTGATCCACCAGCAGGAGCAGCAGCACCAGCAGGCCGAGCAGGCCGAGCCCAAGCCCAAGGCCGCGGCGGAGGCCAAGCCAAAGCCAGCCCCCCTCGCCAAGCCCAAGCCGAAGCCCCAACCCCAAGCCCAACCCCCTCCATTGCCACCCCCTCACCCGTTGGCCGCCAAGAAGTCGGCCAAGGTGGCCCCAGAGGACGAGGAGCTGGAGGAGCTGCGGGGGGAGCTGCGAGGTCTCTCGGCTTCCCTCGCGGTGCAGAAGGGGGCAAAGGCCAGGCGGAGACCAAGGTGGCGCAGTGGGAGTCCAAGCTGGAGGCGCTGCGTGCCAAGGGGGATGAGGAGCGGGTGGCCATGGCCGTCTTCTCCCTCGAGAAGGTGAGGGAGAAGGTGAAGGAGAAGAAGGAGGCGATCCAGCAGCCGGATTGTAGCGTGCGGAGGATGGAGGGGATGATGGCGGCGGAGGCAAAGGTGAAGGAGGAGGAGGTGGAGGATGAGGTGGTGGAGGTGGAGGTGGAGGCGGAGGAGATGGTGAAGGAGACGGTGAAGGAGGAGGTGGAGGAGAAGGCGGTGGTGGGGGGACAGTGGCTGAGGGTTTTTTTAGGGACGGAGGATGCGGGGGCCATCCAGGACCTGCCATGGGACCCGGCCGTCCTGGCTGGCCCCCACCACCCGAACCCGGATCCCCCCGGAGAGTCCGGTTTGGACTCTCCCTTTTTTTTATACATGTCGCAAATCGCTTTGCTTCTCATGTCCAAATCCCTACCCATTTCCCACAGCATTTAGCGAAAATACCCGGGTAAACGCGCCGGGATTCGGAACCATCGCTGCCAAAATGCCTAGGATAAATCCCGACCCAAAAAAAAACCCTCGGGATATATTGTGTGGCCGCTCGGGATATCACTTGGGCCCGACACATGTTTTTTGTGGTACTTTGTACAATTTTTCTTTCTTTTTTTTTGTTAGTGCGCCCCACGCGCGATTTTTTCTGTGGGTGCACCAACTCTCACTGGGGATTTCACCACTGGGATTTATCCGGGGGCCGCTCGGGATATCGCTTGGGATTTATCCGGGGGCCGCTCGGGATATTGCTTGGGATTTATCCGGGGGCCGCTCGGGAAATCACTTGGGATTTTTCCGGTGGCCGCTCAGGAGATCCCCAAGCATATTCGGTATAGCCTTAGGTATATCCGAGCACGTTCCTAGGCATTTTCCATTTAAAATACCCGGCGATTTGGACTTAAGAAGCAAAGCGATGGAGCGACATGTGATGCAGCGCGTGCATCAAAGGATTTTGGGGCAGCGGAGGTGGGTATCGGTGGACGAGGGGGGGGTCGTTCACCTGGACACACCCCTGCGGGTGGGGGGGGTCCCAGTGTGGAGGGGGTGGCAACCGGAGTTGCCAGGGCGGGAATTGGGGGAGACACCCCCCCCCCGGACAATGGGGTGAAGATGTTTGAGTTGTCCCAACTCAACCTCTTCACCCCTGAGGTGAAAAAGGGGGGGGGGGCAGCCACTGGGGATTCATCGCCATGTGTTGGCAGGCACTTGGACTGGGGGGTATGGAGTTTGCGGGGAGGACCCTGACCTGGACGCCGATCTGGTCGGCGCTGATGGAGATGGGGGGGTTCGACCCGGCGGCTGCCAACCGGGGGGCGTATGCCGGATTGGTGCGCGGCATCGCCTCCCGGCCCAAGTCCAAGCCCAAGCCTTCCGCAACCCCCCGCAACTGGGGGCCCCCCGCAGCCGCACCCCCCCAACCCCCGGGACGCCTTCGTCAAGGCCCTGGGGGCCATCTCCCCCGCCCTGGACCGGCAAGGCACGGTATGTTGCCTGCGTTCTCGCGTTGATCTAGCGAACCGTTCTAGCGTTGATCTAGCCACCGCCGCTGCCGCCGCCGCTAGAACACCGCTAGACCGTCGCCAGAACAGGTGCCTACAACGCCGCTAGAACACACCCGCCTCATGTTTCTGTCCTCAGGTTGTGAGCGTGCAGATGTTCGGAGCCGACCCCCGCGGGGTGCGCGTGGAGTGGCGCGATGGCGGAGGCCGGACGCAACTCGTGCGGGCCACCGAGTTGGGCCGGATGATGGGGGATGACCCCAATTTGGCCCTCTCAGTGCTACACGGGTTCGGTAGGTGGGAGGCGGGCAGGAGTGCGAGGGGCATGGACCCGCAGCGCAAGGGTTGGGTGAGGGTGCAGGACCAGGCGGGGGAGACCACCAGCAGCAGCAGCAGCAGCAGCGGCAGCAGCGGGGAGAGCACTCCCCCCCCCAAGGCCGCCAAACCCAAACCCCCCCCAAGGCCCCCAAGAAGAAACCCCGCCACTTCGAGTGTAGCGAGGAAGAGCCCCCCCCCCGAAGCCCAGACCAAGCCCAAGGCCAAGGCCAAGCCCAAGGGCAAGGGCAAGGGCAAGGCCACGCCCCCCCCCCCCAACCCCAAGCCCCCCCCCCCTTGGAGGATGGGGGCCGGGACCCCTATGGGAATGTGCCGGGTGTGGGGGACACCCGGTATGTCCCTTGGAAGGAGCGGGGCAATGGGGGGACCGTCAGCCAAGTGATGGTGTTGGGGGATGGGGATGAGGACCCGGGGGAGTGGTGGGTGGTGTTGCAGGGGTCCAATGGGGAGGGGGGGAAGAAGGGGAAGAAGGAAGCGGGAGAAAGACCTGGGCTCCTGCCGGGTGCCGGGGGAGCTCCTCTTCCTCACCCGAAAGGAGGCGGAGGCCCACCTCCGGGACGCCTTACGCGAGGGGGATGACGGGGACGACGGGAATGACGGGGATGACGGGGATGAGGGGGGGGGGACGAGGGTGGCGACAACGAGGAGGGGGGTGACAAGGGGGGTGAGGTGGGGGGTGACAAGGGGGGTGAGAAGGAAGGGGACACGGGGGGTGAGAACGGGGGTGCCGGGAGCACGGATGCGCCCCGGCAACCCCCCACCACGCAGGAGAGGTAACTCGCGTGTCGCGACTCGGGAAAGGGGGCCTGGGGGGGCAGGGGGGCTAATCGGGCTAACCGGGCTAATCGGGCTAACCCACCACCAAGTGACCCGGCGCCGGCCCACCTCCAAGTGACCTATGGGGTGGGCGGGGGGGCTAACCGGGCTAACCGGGGGGTGGGGGGGGAACCCGGCGCTCGGTGAGTGGGGTCCAGCATCGGGACCCTGTGATTGGTCACGGCTGGCCATGGTAGCCGGGGCAGCTTCTCTTTGAGGAATGGCGGAGCATTCATACATATTGTTCTAGCGGCGTTCTAGCGGCGCTCACTAGAGCGTCGCTAGAACGCCGCTGCAACGAAAATTTTTTGGACTCCCAAAAAAGGTGAAAAGAGTGAAATTGTGAAAAAAAACCATGGGCCCCTCAGTACGGATAGGGGGGTCCAGGTTACACCTCTCAACCCCCCCCCCCCCCCCGGGGGGGGGGGGTAACCCCCACTTTTTTTCGTTCTAACCACACCAGCGGCGTCTAGGCTAGAACGAGATTGGGTCTGCTAGCCTGTACCAAGGGCGGGTGGCAGGGAGTGTGTGGGCGCGCGTCCTCCAGCGGGACGTATGCGCGGAGAACCCTGGGGCTGAGTCGGGGAGGGGGGCACACATTTGCGTGCCGGCGTTTTGCACTGTGCGTGTGCAGCGGAGACGTGATAGAACAGATCTGAACAGACGAGAGGAGCGACTGACCAGTGCCTGCGCTAGGGTGAGGGCCAGTGGAGCAAACGGAGGTCGGGCATGGGGGGGGGGGTGCCAAACCGGGTTTGCGTGAGCGGGCCTCGCCCCGCATGTGTGCCCTGACCCCTGACCTCCCCGGTGCCTCTGTGTGTCATGGCCCCATGCAGTCCTTTTTGTTTTTGTGGGGCTGCTTGCTGTGTGTTGCCATAACAACACATTGCCCCTCCCACCCACCCTATCAGTCAGGAGTGCATTAGTACTGCTTTGCACTGTGCGTGTGCAGCGGAGACCCGATAGAACCCTAATGTGCATGAAAACCTCATTTTTGGCAAATAAACTTTTTTCACATCATGCAGCAAATGGTCCCCGAGACGCAAAAAAATTCTTTTTTTGTCATCGCCAACCACTCCGCATTGTGCCCCACATACCCTAGGTGTGTGTGTGTGTGTGTGTGTGTGTGTGTGTGTGTGTGTGTGTGTGTGTGTGTGTGTGTGTGTGTGTGTGTGTGTGTGTGTGTGTGTGTGTGTGAGGGGGGGGGGGTTGTTAGGTTGGCCTAAGTTGGACCAGAGCGACTCATAAGGGTGGTTCGAAGTGCTGTAGTGAATGGGTGTGTGTGTGTGTGTGTGTGTGTGTGTGTGTGTGTGAGGGGGGGGGGTTGTTAGGTTGGCCTAAGTTGGACCAGAGCGACTCATAAGGGTGGTTCGAAGTGCTGTAGTGAATGGGAAGGTGTGGCACGCGCGTGGTTAGGGATTCGTAGACGTGACGTCCCACTACGCTTAAAGCTTGGTAGCCAACCGCCCACGGGTCACACCATATGCGGCTACCCTCCGTCGAGGCACTGCCAAGTGTATGGGCCGTCAACCCGATGACATGCTTTGCTCTTGAGCTTACCTGAGAGTCTCGGCCTTTGAAGCCCCCCACCCCCGCCATCCCTTTTGTGGACATTCACTACTCCCCTCCGTGTGGGTTGTATGTACAGCGTTTGTTGTATGTTGGTCTTGTTTATGGTCGGTGTATATGTGCGGGCGGGAACGGGCTACGGGCTTGCATTTGGCGCTCCCCAAGAACAATGCCCACCAACCCCGTGTGAGCGTGTGGGGGACAATATATACCGATGCTGCTGGCCGCAGCCCTCTTGGTGCTTGTGTTGCCGGCATGGCAAACATTGATTATGCAATACATGAGCATTTGACATACCTAGAATGTAAGTGCATATTGTAGCTGTTCCCCAAGGGGTAAAGTGTCTCCCATGCTCCTTTTGGTCATCATCTTTTCGTCATCCACACGGCCTCTTGCGCTTACCAATCCCGAGTGTTGTTGCTGGTGCATCTCTTGCTTCTGTTGCCACCCGTTGTAATGTTTTAAGCTTCCCCGTTTAGGCAGTCTAACCGCCACTCATAGTGTGAGCTAGATTCTAGGCTTGTGAAAGCTTGAGGGATAGGCGGAGTCCCTTGGAATATGGCAAGATAGCCAAGAGGCCATTGAGGAGACATGAGGAAGTATACAACAGAAAGGTTGCTAATTTGGGGACACCTGCACCCAAGGCTTGAAGAAACCACTCTCCCTCGTAATCGCCAAATGCAATGACTCATCAATCGGGACCTCTCCAAATGACCTTCTTCAAACCTTTATCACTGCCACCTCTAACATTCAAGCATCAACTGGCAAACAAAATGCGGCACAGTTTCTTGCACCTTTGTCACCAATTTGTGAGCCATGTTGAAAGGTTCAGCGTGGGCAGCCCCCCATGAGGGTGTTAACAGATGCCTCCCTCCTCCGTAATGGTACGTCACATAATAGCCATGATGCTTTTTCTCTTGCCTTGTTCTAACAGGTGCATGTTGGCGGGCATTTGGGGGGTGCCTTATTCCTCTCTGCTTTGGAGACCATCATCAAACGAGGATTGTGGAGCCATATTATTCATCTCCCCCTGTTTGGAGACCGCCAGAATGCAGGGGCTATGTCAATTCTTTTCCCCTTTTGGACACCCTGATTTGGCAAGCTTTTTGTAACCGGCTTTTTCCCTTTGGGGCACAGCCACTCCCAAATATGGCAGGGGTTGTGTATCCAGTTGTCACCCTTAAGGGGCACCGCCTCTCCCCCTGTATTCCTCTCCGCCTCCCACACCCACCTTGGTTCTTGTAGTTTGTGCCCATGCAAATGAAAAGGGGCACTCCAAGTTGAGGGGCACTACCACTTTCCCTTTATTCCTCTCCGCCTCCCACACCCACCTTGGTTCTTGTAGTTTGTGCCCATGCAAATAAAAAGGGGCACTCCAACCTTGGTATGATAGATAGTGAGTGCTGTCTGTGGGCTTTTGTTTTCCTCTTCATATTTGAGAGGATGATTTCTAATTGGTATGGCATTGCATGAGCACAAGCACATGCTTTTGCATTTGCAACAATTTCTGATTCATAGGCACGTATGGTAGCCTCTGTATGGGTCCATGGGAACATGCACCGGCACATGTATAGGATACACACATGCCTAGTGATATTATGATCTTGACAGAGTGGGTGATGATGGTGATGATTGTGTATTTTGTTGCAACAAGGCTAACCTTGACAAATTGTCTACAGTGTGAGGTACCATATTGTTCAGATTGTATTGACACACCCACTTGTGAAAAGGTCACAATGGTCAAATCCATAAGCCATAAGCCATTGTTCAAAAAAAATTTGCAAACGTTGGACAGTTTCATGTACACTTTAGCATCAATTTGATTCACAAAATGCTTCTTGTGTTGTTTGGTTGCATGTCCTTTGGCCTTAGAGAACGTCCCAAACAACAGAACACAACTGGGTTCCTCACAGGCTGGTTTTGGGAGACGTTTGGACGGAGGTTCAACGTGGAGACTTTCTCAAACAGTATGCCTTAAAAGTCACCCGTAGAGTGTGTGCAGTGCAAGGATTCCCTGTCTTGTGCCACCGTTTCCTACTGTCACAGGGTCCTGAGGAGGGTGTGCTGAAGGCTTGTCCACTTGCCACTCCAACTGTGTGTCAGGAGGCTTCACACAAGGGTCCGGGTTCATTGGGGGGGGCGGGGGGGGGGGGAGATGTGGGGGCGTGGGTGGCCCACGCATTAGTCAACTCAGCACTAGCTATCAATAAGTCCCTTCACTTCCCTGGAACATGTGCAGTTGACCAGTCTACTGTTGTTGACCTTATCTTAACTGTATCCCCCATCCTCCCACAAACCCATGGCTCATGGTTTGCTGGAAGAAAGTGCATGCTGATCGATGCTGTGTCTCTGACTAATGCAACAGGAATGAGGGTATGCCGAACAGCAACGTTGTGCTTTCCATGTCTTGTGGCCCCCCCTCTCCGTGTCCTGAGTACATCCTGTCTGAGCTACGGCGAGTTTACCAATGTACTGCAATTACATTAGGTTTCAGGTTCACAGGTGTGATGGAACACAGGGGTGAGGGGTGTGCTTTTGGTGATGGATTGCACATGTTTTGTCATTGGTGTGTCTTGTTTCTGTGATTGGGTGCTGGGATATGGCACTTCACTGCCTCTCAATCCTCTGAGCGCATATGGTGGGGGGCACACACTGTATTGCGTTGGTGCCATACATCGGTCAAAGGGAGCACTGAGTTATTGCTCCATTATGCCAGTGACGCCAGCTTGGAATGCACCCCTCCCTGACCCTTGATCTGCTCTCTTCATTGTTGTCCCCAGGACCCCAAGAAGTATGACCCCTCGTGCAAGGCCGGCTGGATCGGCCGTATTCTGCTCCCACACGCCCGCGCCACAGCTCTAGTAGACCCCTCACGCTTCCTGATCCCTGCTCGCCAAACAACCACGGGGCGGCAGGTCACGGTTGTCCTTGACATTGACGAGACACTGGTGTACGCCCGGCAAAAGCCTATCCTTTACCGGCCCTACCTCAAAGAGTTCCTGCAGGTTGCGAAGGGAAGGAAGTGCCATGAGTTGAAGGACAAGGGTTGCTCGTTTTCTTCGGAAAAAGAACGTTGTCGGCAGTTGCGGTCAACCACAGGCGGTCACCGGTGCATCCTGCTGTGTAACGCGGCTCTCATGGGATTCCACAACCCAGCTATAAACTCCACAATCGTAACCTCCAACAATCCCTACCATAGGCTCTGTCAAAGAAAGACAAAAGAGACCAAACCCATGGCACAGACGGAGCAAAGGTGGATGGCAATCCAACACAGCGACACCGCTCCCCTGCCAGCACCGGCAGAGGTTTCACAATCAGTCCCATGATCATGCTGTTTGGAGTGTGCCCTTCAACACATTTGACTCAGGGAGGGTAACAGGGCCAGGAGTTCCGGATCACCTCAGTGGGACCCTGGATGGGGGTGGGGGGTTCCATGAAGGCTGGTAGATGGTCATGTACCCTGCCCCCCCTTGAAATCCCCCCCCCCCCCACTTGCAATCCCCACCCCCCCCCCCCCGGGGGGGGGGGGGGAGACCGTCACTTCACCGTTTTGCTCGGCGATATCTATTGCGTTGGTTTGTGTTCCCCATCTGTGACACACACGTTCTTGCATTGCTTTCCCATTATTTCGAATCAGTCACCTGTGTGTATTCTGTGATATTCTCTCTCCAAAGGCGGTGTACAGAGTGTCGTGTCCCTTTTTTAGATCCAAGATGTTTTCTCCCAGTGACCTTGTATGGTACCACTCACGCACACTTGGTGCACATGTGTTGGCCTGTTGTGGGGCCTTGAAATACCCATGCAATCCCCCCCCCCCCAGGGGGGAAACCGTCACTTGGCGACTGCCCCCCCCCCCCCCCGGGGGGGGGGAGACCGTTGCACGCTACGGGGGGAGATTTCAAGGGGCGGGCAGGGTAGTACCATTGGGGTCCAGTGGCATGTCTTTGTATGACCTGCTTTCTTGGTTGAGATGATTTCTGGACCGTGAAACCTGGATGGTGCTCTCAACCACTACAACGGAGATTTTGACAGGGGCAGAGGACTCCGGATCACCACGTGTTACTGCAGTTCCCTTCAGGCAACTCGTCCACAGTCTTCCTGGTGGAATGTGCCCCATATGTAGAGGTTTGGCAGTGGGGCTGTGGTCCATGTGTGCATGGCACCGCGGCAGGCTGGTTTTCGTGTGCACATGCCCTGTTCTTGTCCTGGTCATCACTGTGGCAGTGGTCGTACCGCGATCCCGAGGGGCTCCTGGGACAGCAGTGGCTATGGACACTCAGGGTCCAACCGACAATGGTTAAGGGTACAGAATTGGCCCAATGAGTTGCAACTCACTGCTCCTACGCGAAGGTGTTTTGGGGGTCCCCAGCGCTCCAAAGCGGAGGACGAAATCAGAAGTGGATTGGCTACATAGTCCCTGTCATGTGGGGGGTCCCCAACAATTTAGAGCTGGAGGGAAAATCAGCAGTGGCCCACAAGTGGGCGAATTGGGGACATAACCCTTGCCGTTTGAATGGGTCCCCAAAGTTTCAAAGCGGGAGACAAAATCAGAAGTGGCCCATAAAAGGGCGGATCGGCTACATTACCCCTACCATTTGGGACTCCCTAACGCCTTATAGCGGGGGACAAAATCAGAAGTGGCCTACCAATGGGCGGATTGGGTACACAACCCCTGCCGTTTGGGGGTCCTCGGCGCTTCAAGGCGGGTGACAAATCAGAAGTGGCCCATAAGTGGGCGGATTGGCTACACAGGGTTGGGGCTCCCCAATAGCTTCAGAGCAGGGGACAAACACGGAAGTGGCCCACAAGTGGGCGGATCGGCTGCATATCCCTGCACGTTTGGGGCATGGGAGGGTCAGTTCTAGACACCAACCACCGCGGCGTGGGCGGGGGGGGGGTCCGGAGGGGTGGGGGGTGGGGTAGGGGTAAAAAAAGGTGTCCCCATTTTGGGGGCATTTTTGAGTCCCCTCCAACAAAGGGACACAATATTTTAGGGAGTGCCCCCCGCGATAAGTGCTGCTCCAACAATGCAGCCACCCGTTGTGTTTTACTCGTGTGAATAGCTATTACTAGCTTATCAACCTTGTTGCGAAGTGACAACACTTTACATTGCAAAGACAAATAATGCACGTTGGCGCTAGTGCGCCTATCACGACCACTATGCAACGGTTCCGCTAGACGTTGAACACCAACCGGACAGTACGTGCTATGCTCTCTACAGTCCAAGGCGCAGTGCATACACTTCTCCAATGCTTCCGTGTTGACAACGTTTTCGCACACGGAACAATAGTCCTTGTTTGGAGGATGTTGGCGGTCTCAAGTGTGACTTGTAGCACGACCATGAAAAGGGGTCCAACTTACCGAGGTAGGACAATCAGCGGGGGGGGGGGGCGGGATGTATGGATTGCAAAAGGATAGACCACATAAAACACATCAGGGTCCCTTACTGGGGATGGGGCAGCAAATGCAACACACCATATCAAATGCTACCTCAGCCCTGCATTCTCGAGGATCCCCCACGGCAGGCGCGGGGAGCAAAATCAGAAATGGCTACCTCCCCCATGCCTTCTCGTGGGCCCAAAAGAGGGCGGAAATGCTACATCACCCCTACAATCTCGGGGATCCCCAAACAAGGGGAACAAAATCAGAAGTGGCTGCCTCACCGTGCCTTCTCAGGGGGGCTCAAGAGGGCGGAAATGCTCCATCACCCATGATTCCTTGGGGGTGTCCAACGCCAAGTGCGAAGGGCAAAATCAGGAATGGCTACCCCACCATGCCTCCTCGGAGCCCCAAAAGAGGGCGGAAATGCTACATCACCCTTGCATCCTCGTGGGTGCAAAATCAGAAGTGGCGGCCTCACTCCTCTGCTCCTGCCTTCTCGGGGGCCCAAAAGAGGGCAGAAATGCGATTTCACCCTTGCAATCTCCGGGAGCCTGAACAAAGGGGAACAGAATAAGAAGTGGCTGCCTCACCCCTGCCTTCGCGGGGGCCTAAAGGAGAGCGGAAATGCTATGTCACCCCTGCATTCTCGGGGATCCCCAACAAAGGGGAGCAAAATCAGAAGTGGCTGCCTCACCCATGCCTTCTCTGGGGCCCAAAAGACGGCGGAAATGCTGCATCACCCCTGCATTCTCGGGGCTCCCCAACTCCAAGCGCGGGGAGAAAGTCAGAATTGGGTACCTCCCCCCATGCCTTCATGGGAGCGCACAAGAGGGCGGAAACACTGTGTCACCCATGCATTCTGGGGGGTCTCCAACGCCAATCGCGGGGAGCAAAATCTGGAGTGGCTAACTCCCCCGCCTTGTCAAAGGGCCGAAAAGAAGGCGGAAATGGTATGTCACCCCTGCATTCTCAGGGATCCCCAACAAAGGGGGTCAAAATTAAAAGTGGCTGCCTCACCCTTGCGATCTCGGGGGGCCAAAAGAGGGCGGAAATGCCACGTCACCCCTCCATTCTCGGGGGTCTTCAACGCCAAGCGCGGGGAGCAAAATTAGGGGTGGCTACCTCACCCTGCCTTCTCGGGGGCCTAAAAGAGGAGGGAATTGCTATGTTACCCCTGCAATCTTGGGGATCCCCAACAACGGGGAGCAAAATCAAAAGTGACTGCCTCACCCTTGCCTTCTCGGGGGCCCATAAGAGGGCCGAAATGCCATATCACCCTTGCATTCCCCGGGGTCTGCAACGCCAAGCGAGGGGAGCAAAATCAGGAGTGGCACCTCACCCTACATTCTCGGGGAGGCGGGGGGGGGGGGCAGAAAGAGGGCAGAAATGCGATTTCACCCCTGCATTTTCGGGGATCTCCGACAAAGGGGAACGGAATAAGAAATGGCTGCCTCACCCCTGCCTTCTCGGGGGCCTAAAAGAGGACGGAATTGCTATGTCATCCCCGCCTTCTTGGGGATCGGCAACAAATAGGAACGAAATGAGAAGTCGCTGCCTCACCCCTGCTTTTTCGGGAGCCCAGAGGAGGGCGGAAATGCTACATCACCCCGACATTCTCGGGGGTCTCCAACGTCAAGCGCGGGGAGCAAAATCAGGAGTGCCTACCTCACCCTACCTTCTCAGCGGCCCAATAGAGGGCGGAATTGCAACGTCACCCCTGCATTCTCGGGGATCCGGAAACAAAGAGGAACAAAATCAGAAATGGCATTCTGCCTTCTCGGGGACCCAAAAGAGGGCGGAATTGCTATGTCACCCCTGCATTCACGGGGATCCCCAACAAAGGGGAGCAAAATCAAAAATGGTTGCCCTACCCCTGCCTTCTTTGGGGCCCAAAACAGGCGGGAAGTGCTACATCACCCCTGCATTTGTGGGGTTCCCCAACAAAGTGGAGCAAAATCAGAGATGGCCGCGTCACCCGTGCCTTCTTGGGGGTTCAAAAGAGGGCGCAAAATCCTATGTCACCCTTGCAATCTCGGGGATCCCCAATAAAGCGGAACAAACCCAGAAGTGGCTGCCTCACCCCTGCCTTCTCGGGGGCCTAGAAGAGGGCTCAAATGCTACATCACCCCTCGGACGCCAAGCGAAGGGAGCAAATCAGGAGTGAGTACCTAACCCTCCCTTCTCAAGGGCCCAAAAGAGGGCGGAAATGCTACATCACCCTTGCATTCTTGGGGGGGGGGGGGACGCCAAGCGTGGGGAGCAATATCAGGAGCGGCTACCCCACCTTGCCTTCTCGGGGGCCCAAAAGAGGGCGGAAATGGTACATCACCCCTGCATTCCCAAGGATCCCCTACAAAGGGCGGCAAAATGAGAGGTGGCTACCTCACCCCTGCCTTCTCGGGGGCCCAAAGGAGGGCAGAAATGCTACCTCACCCCTGCATCCTCGAGGATCCCGAATGCCAAGCACACGAAGCAAAATCAGAAGTGGCTAACCCACCCTGCCTCCTTGGGGCCCAAAAGAGGGCGAAAATGGTACGTCACCCTAACGTCCTCGGTTGGCACTGGTGGCAAAACTGCAACATCATATTTTATTGGTTTTGGTGCCTTATGTTTGTTGAGGTTGCAAGGTGCGGTAGGGTCGGTGTAACACTTGGGTGGTGTAAGTTTTTGGGAAGGTGAAGGGGCTTTTGTGGTGCTAGGAACTCGGGTTTTTTTGTAGGGGGGGGGGATTAGTGGGTAAGATTTAGTGGCCTAGGGGTTTCCGTGGGCATGTGCAATTGCCCACAATGGGTTGGTTGGTTCAGCCGCGGTGTCAGGAAAAGAGCATTTTGGGGGGAGGTGGAGGGTGCTACAAGTAATAGGACAACTTTTCGAGGTGGGTGGGGGGGGGGGAGCAAGGCAAAAACAAAACAAGAAGCAATGTTGGTGACCTATGCTCAATGAGAACAAGGCTGCCGACCGCCAATAGTGAACCAATCCATGGTGCCACTCGGCTGCATGCTGCCACCCCTGTACCATGCACATGCTGTTGGCACACCGCCTAACATCACTGGAGGGCACGTTTGAAGTACCAGCCACCAGGTGAGCATCAGCTGCAGTCACTTAACCTTCAATCGCCGTCAAGTAACCATTAATTGTTGCTGGTCTGCCGAGAATCCCGCTAATGTCTTTGGGTTTAGGGGGAAATCTGACTGCAGAAAGCAAAGAGACCTAGAAATCAAATGAGTGTTGACCAAAATACACAATGTCGTCCTCAGCACATCTCCGTGTGGGTATTGGTGGGCATTGGTGTGCACTTGATTGAGGAGAAAGAATGCATATGGGTGGGTAGGAGTATTAGATATGATACAAGCCAAATGGACATGAACAAAACCGGGGGGGGGGGGGGCGGACCATTTACACTGACCCCGCCCCCCATACCAGTAATCACCATACCAGCAGACTACACCAAAAAACATTGTACAGAGAGTACCGTGTGCTACTATCGGGAAGGATTGGCATATGTTGTTGTGTGTAAGACGATTGATTCTACGATACACATTACATATTTTTTCGTGAAACATCCGTCCGCGGACCAATATTTTTTTTTCAAAATAGTGCTTTTTGGGGTGTATTTTGTATGTCTTCGCCCCTAGATTACATTTTACATTGTGGTCCAAAAATGCACAGTTGGAAAAGTGCGTTTTGCCATTCACCATAAAAACATGTGCAACCCAACTTCATATAGCACATTTTACGGAAGACCGAAATGGCGCAAATGCTTGCGGTTAGGGTGGTCGTTGCAGCCGCTTAGGCAAAAAACCAAAAAATTTATGTTTTTTTGCCGCCAAATAAGGGGGCGTCGTCTTTTTGAAAGTTTTCCGCTCCACTCGCCCTTCCCCACTCCCTCAAAAAAGGGGGGTTTCACGTGGGGTGTGCATGGTGCGGGGTCCAACTAAAAGTCATTGGGGAATGAGTTTGTTAGACACAAGAAAAGTTTTACAAGGGATGCAACAAATGGGGCTATGTAGTGTTTTCTCCTACATGTGTGTGTGCCTGGCTTGGATCTAGCAATCTATGCAAGGTGATGTTTGATTGTGGGCTGCCAAGGGTGCAAGCCTACATAAGGCGGCTTTGCCCTAGCTCCTTGCCCCCCTGCAAACACCCAAATAGTGGGTAAGGCACATAAAGAGGGTCTAAAAGATGCTTTACAAATTTCAAAACGGTCGGTTTGGGGAAATTCTTGTTTTTGAGATTTAGGGGGTGGAAAACTACATAAGTAGGACGTGCCCAAGCCCCCTTTGGAGCACGCCCCGCCAACACACAAATGCGGTGAAAGACTCATAAAAGGGTCCAACGCTTGTTGCACATGGGACATTCATTCGTTTTGAATGGTCAAAATAGCAAAAAACCTCAAAAGGTTCTATTGCCTTTGCCAGGTCCACCTCTCACAGTGTGTACCCCAAGGAATGCACACCCAACAACCAAATAGGGTGAAAGATAGGAAAACGATGCTTCAACCATGCTTTATATAGCTTGGATCGTCAGTCTCGATGGTTGCAATATCAAAAACACACGATTCGCAAATTTTGACTGCCTACGTCCCCAAGTGAAAGCTTGCATAAGCAGATTGTGCACCAATCTCTTGGAGGATACTGCCCAAAGACACACACCCAATACCTTTACAAAAGAGGCACATAAACAGGGCCTAAAACATGGTTTATATGGCTTGCAAGGACATCGTGATCGGTCAAAATATTGAAACATTAGTTTCCAAACTTTCCTTTTTTTTGGCGCATGGAGAAAAATTGCATGAGCAGGTTGTGTGCCAATCCCTTGAAACCCCCCCCCCCCCCCCCCAACAACAACCAATATTGAAATGGTGCAAAATGTAACGCAAACATGGCCTAAACGTGCTTTACATGCCTTGGATGGTTATCGTGAGTGGTGTCAATACAAAAAAAAATGGATTTTTTTTGGATTTTTTGGACTTTTTAGGTGCGCAGAGCGAATACCTCCTCCCTCTTGGAAATTGGCACGGAAGTGCCGGACCGTCGGCGCCAAAGACACCATAAGGAAACTTTGCTGGATGCGGCAGAGGTTGAAAAAATGATTTTTCACCCCATGTGTCTACACTCAAAATGAACGGATTTTCCAAGAGAATTCAATAATGGGTGAAAAACATATTAGACCAAATGTAAATACCATCCTTGAGCAGTCATTTGAGATGGCCCGTACCCTAGTGGGTACACAGTGCCTCTGTGATTGACAGGTCCGTGGTTGAGTTCCCGGGGTTGGGAATCAGCACAAACCTAGGTAGGGCTCGGGACACAAAGGAAACCTCCCCCCCACCCCTTTTTTGGCTATGTTATCTTTTGCTTTTGTCCCCTTTGTTGGGGACCCCCAAGAACACAGGGGTTACATAGCAATTTCACCCAATTTTGGGCCCCCGAGGGGGCAGGGGTTTTGTAGCCACTTCTGATTTTGTCCCCTTTCCACTCTTGAACAAGCCATTAGTGCATGTTTACCACTCCATGCTTACTACTTTGCCCTTTGGCAAGCAATGGCGTACTCCAACCATGCCATCCTTCGAATTGGAGGCCACTAAAGAGGGGTATTGGCAGACACGGCCATTGAAGTCCACCGCGAAGCGGACAAAAGGCCGGCAGCGTTTGGACGCCCCTCTTGAGGCCACAAAGAAGAGAGCCCGTCCGGCAAGGGATACACCTAGCAACGGCGAGGACTACTTTGATCGTCCCTTGGAGAAGCGTTATTAGGGCGCCTTTCATTGCTTCCCTCAACTCCACCACTTCAATCACCCATGTTTTGAGACCCTAATGAGGAGAAGTCCACGAAGGGCATGCCCTGTGTTTGTGCACATGCTGTGGTACGGGTGTGCGCGCATAGTGCGTGGACGTGTTGTGGGCACGTAGTGCGCGGATAATTTTTTTTGTTCAAAAGACATAAGTGCGCGTGCTGCAAAGAGCAATATCTGGAGAACAGCCATGGTTCGGCCTAGGTGGGGCGCCACTAGCAACAGTGGCCGGGAATCGACTCGGGGGGGGGGGCTGTGCCGTGTTGTCATTGCTGTTTTGCACACATAGATGGTGCGGTTGCGTCCCATCAGCTCCACGCCCTCCCTCGCTCACTCTGCGGTGCGTTGTCGCGGCAACCACTACTATGTTGTCTGTGAACCCTGGTTCTCCTCTCGTGCTTTCTACGCCGATACAAACGGCAGCGGCCACCCTACCGCCGGCGCCACCTTGTCCTGGCCCCACCCTTACCGGCCGCGCACCCCCCGCGTGTAGCCGGCCGCAGCTCAACAGCCTCAACGGTTCAGGGCGCAGCACTGCCACAGTGCCGGGGCGCTCACCACGGCCTCTGTTGCTGTACGCTTGATCGCCATTGTGCTGCTGTTGTGTGGTTCATGCTCTCTTGGAGGCTACCCACGTGTCGCAGTGCCGGCACAATGCCATGGCACCAGGGTCTCGGACTCTGGTCGCCGGTCCCTCTGAGCGCCTGCCCGCCGCATATGTGATGCACAACGCAGCGGGCGCCAGTCCCGGGACCTGCCCTGTCGTGTGTGGACTTCTCTCTTGCGGGCGAGGTTGGCAATCAGTGCGCCTCTCTCTCCCTCGTCCTATCGCGTTGGCACTGCATATGCCGCTAGCTACCATCCTGAGGGTTTTTATACTGGTGCCTGGTCACTAGGGGGGGGGGGGGGTCTCGGGGCCGGCCGGAAGGGGGGGGGGGGCTAACATATATGGCTTAAAATGACCGTGTCACCACGTTGATCATTTGATGGTATGCATGTTGCGAAAAAGAGATTTGGAAGGAAGGGGGCATCGTAGGTGGTTTTTGTTTAAGGGCATAGTGCACGCAAGCCAGAGCCAACAGCAGGTCATCCGCAACATGATGCTGGCAGCCGTACGCGATGGCCAGAGGTTGGACGTGGGGACGCTCCCCCAAGGGGTGCGATGGAAGCACGTGAGCGTGAAAGACGTCATCCGCCTCGATGACGTGTATCCGACAGTAGACGCCGATCCCGCAGGGGTCGTGGACGGGGTAGGCACGAAGTGGATTGACAGCTCCGTGTACTCCAACCTGACGCTGACATCAGGAGCCCCGGCGACACAAGTCCTTGCGGCATTCCTCATGCAAGACAAGCTCTTACGGGTGTCGCTCACGATGAGGAACCTCTCTGACGCGCAGATGGCGGCGATACACACAGTACCGGGCATGGAGAGACCTCACATCCAGTCAATTAAGGACGCAAGAAGTGAGCTCCAGACGTACGTGACGGCCCACCGGAGGTGGCAGGAAGTCAAGGGCCACATGGCACACACCCTGCCCCCTCAAGCAGACCTCTTTCGGAAGAAGCTACGAGCGTCAACGTGCGAGGACACCAGGTCCTCCCACCAGGATGGGGCACTATCCGCCCACCAAGGGCATGACAGTGGGAGGACAGAGACCATGATCATGGTGGCCATTCACACAGCGACAGTTTGCCTCCAGGGCGGGGAACGGAGGTCCCTCGGGTAGCCCACGATCGCTTGGAGCAGGGAGAACCTGGTCGAAAAAGAAGCAGCGCTGGAGGAAGAACATCTAGACCCAGATGCAGCGCGCAGGCTTTTTCTCGCGACCAAAGCCGCCTCCGCATCCGTAGCAGCCTACGAACCAATTCTTGGCCTTGCAGCTTCGGGTTTTTTTGTAGGGGGGGGGATTAGTGGGTAAGATTTAGTGGCCTAGGGGTTTCCGTGGGCATGTGCAATTGCCCACAATGTGTTGGTTGGTTCAGCCGCGGTGTCAGGAAAAAAGCATTTTGGGGGGAGGTGGAGGGTGCTACAAGTAATAGGACAACTTTTCAAGAGGTGGGTGGGGGGGGGGAGCAAGGCAAAAACAAAACAAGAAGCAATGTTGGTGAGCTATGCTCAATGAGAACAAGGCTGCCGACCGCCAATAGTGAACCAATCCATGGTGCCACTCGACTGCATGCTGCCACCCCTGTACCATGCACATGCTGTTGGCACATTGCCTAACATCACTGGAGGGCACGTTTGAAGTACCAGCCACCAGGTGAGCATCAGCTGCAGTCACTTAACCTTCAATCGCCGTCAAGTAACCATTAATTGTTGCCGGTCTGCCGAGAATCCCGCTAATGTCTTTGGGTTTAGGGGGAAATCTGACTGCAGAAAGCAAAGAGACCTAGAAATCAAAAGAGTGTTGACGAAAATACACAATGTCGTCCTCAGCACATCTCCGTGTGGGTATTGGTGGGCATTGGTGTGCACTTGATTGAGGAGAGAGAATGCATATGGGTGGGTAGGAGTAAGTAGGAGTAAGTAGATATGATACAAGCCAAATGGACATGAACAAAACCAGGGGGGGGGGGCGGACCATTTACACTGACCCCCCCCCCCCCATACCAGTAATCACCATACCAGCAGACTACACCCAAAAACATTGTACAGAGACTACCGTGTGCTACTACCGGGAAGGATTGGCATATGTTGTCGTGTGTAAGACGATTGATTCTACGATACACATTACATATTTTTTCGTGAAACATCCGTCCGCGGACCAATATTTTTTTTCAAAATAGTGCTTTTTGGGGTGTATTTTGTATGTCTTCGCCCCTAGATTACATTTTACATTGTGGTCCAAAAATGCACAGTTGGAAAAGTGCGTTTTGCCATTCACCATAAAAACATGTGCAACCCAACTTCATATAGCACATTTTACGGAAGACCGAAATGGCGCAAATGCTTGCGGTTAGGGTGATCGTTGCAGCCGCTTAGGCAAAAAACCAAAAATTTCATGTTTTTTTGCCGCCAAATAAGGGGGCGTCGTCTTTTTGAAAGTTTTCTGCCCCACTCGCCCTTCCCCACTCCCTCAAAAAAGGGGGATTTCAAGTGGGGTGTGCATGGTGCGGGGTCCAACTAAAAGTCATTGGGGAATCAGTTTGTTAGACACAAGAAAAATTTTACAAGGGATGCAACAAATGGGGCTATGTAGTGTTTTCTCCTACATGTGTGCGTGCCTTGTTTGGATCTAGCAATCTATGCAAGGTGATGTTTGATTGTGGGCTGCCAAGGGTGCAAGCCTACATAAGGCGGCTTTGCCCTAGCTCCTTGCCCCCCTGCAAACACCCAAATAGTTGGGAAGGCACATAAAGAGGGTCTAAAAGATGCTTTACAAATTTCAAAACGGTCGGTTTGGGGAAATTCTTGTTTTTGAGATTTAGGGGGTGGAAAACTACATAAGTAGGAGGCGGAAATGCTACGTTACCCCCACATTCTCGGGGGTCTCCAACGTCAAGCGCGGGGAGCAAAATTAGGAGTGCCTACCTCACCCTACCTTCTCAGCGGCCCAATAGAGGGCGGAAATGCAACGTCACCCCTGCATGCATTCTCGAGGATTCGCAACAAAGAGGAACAAAATCAGAAATGGCATTCTGCCTTCTCGGGGACCCAAAAGAGGGCGGAATTGCTATGTCACCCCTGCATTCACGGGGATCCCCAACACAGGGGAGCAAATTCAAAAATGGTTGCCCTACCCCTGCCTTCTTTGGGGCCTAGAAGAGGGCTCAAATGCTACATCTCCCCTCGGACGCCAAGCGAAGGGAGCAAATCAGGAGTGCGTACCTAACCCTGCCTTCTCAAAGGCCCAAAAGAGGGCGGAAATGCTACCTCACCCCTGCATTCTCGGGGATCCCAAACACCACACGTCGGGAGCAATATTAGGAGTGGGTACCTAACCTTGTCTTCTTGGGGGCCCAAAAGTGGGCGGAAATGCTACATCACCCTTGCATTCTTGGGGGGGGGGCGAACGCCAAGCGTGAGGAGCAATATCAGGAGCGGCTACCCCACCTTGCCTTCTCGGGGGCCCAAAAGAGGGCGGAAATGGTACATCACCCCTGCATTCCCAAGGATCCCCTACAAAGGGCGGCAAAATGAGAGGTGGCTACCTCACCCCTGCCTTCTCGGGGGCCCAAAGGAGGGCAGAAATGCTACCTCACCCCTGCATCCTCGAGGATCCCGAATGCCAAGCACACGAAGCAAAATCAGAAGTGGCTAACCCACCCTGCCTCCTTGGCGCCCAAAAGAGGGCGAAAATGGTACGTCACCCTAACGTCCTCGGTTGGCACTGGTGGCAAAACTGCAACATATATTATCATTGGCGCTCTGGACGTTCGGGAGGCAGCGAGGCCAGCACCGCCACGGGGCATGTGGCGCGCGACGTGGTGGTGCCCATGCCGCCCCGCGACGAGTTGGGCGACGCCCACACCGACCCCCCCCTAGACCGGGTCACCCTGGCCGCCAGGCAGCCGGATCCGGCCTGAACCCAGCACGTGCCGCCCGGGCCTGATGGGCGGCAGCGGCATCTCAGTGCCGTGTGGGACATGGTGTTGGAGTCCCGGGGGGTGCAGGGCACCTTCCGCATCTCCTTTCCCTGCCCCATTGTGGTCAGGGGGGGGGGGGCAACATGACTGCGGGGCAGGAGCTGGTGGGCATGTTTGCCTACCGGCTTGTGAGTGGGCATTGGCGGGTGCAGACCGGGGTGTCGCGGATCGGGGAGGAGGGGACGGTAACCACGGCTGGGGTTTTTGGGCTGAATGTGCTCACAGGTTGGGAGCAGCGGAGGCCGGAGTGGGCGGACGTGGCATGGCTTGCCATGCGCGTCCATGTGGGAAGTCAGCGGAAGATGGGGGTGGCTGACGTCATTGACGTCCAGGAGGACGAACCCCCCACGCGCAAGCGGAAAGGCCGCCCCGAAGGGGACACGCCCCCCCTCCCCCCCCAAAGCCCCGCGTACGGCCACACCGGCGGAGCGGGCAGTGCGGGCGGAGCAGGCGGAGCCCGGTGGGGGGGCGGGGGCAGAGGGGGGTGGTGCAGGAGTGGGTGGACTAGCAGCGGGCGGGGGCGTGGGAGGCACGCGCGATGAGCGCGGAGGCCGCCAACCGCGACCTCGAGGCCCGTCTGTCCAGGGCCAACGAGGACAGGCGGGACTCCGAGTCGCGGTTGGCGGACGTCACCAAGGAGCGTGACCGGCTGGCCGCCAAGGTGAAAACTCTTGAGCGCGACGTGGCGACGTTGTGCAAGGCAAAGCCAGCGGCACAACCAGCAGAGGCAGTGGAGAGGGCTGAGGGTGCCGAGGCCCCCCCGGGTGACAAGGGGGGGGCCAGTGCCGCCGGTGTCCGGTACCTCCTGGCCGGCGCACAGGCGTGGCATGCCCAGGCCGAGGCGTGCGCCGGCCAGATGTCGGCAGTGTCCACCAGCCTGCGGATGGCCATGTTGGGCAGTGGCCAGCAGGTCGATATGGACAGCGTGGCCCCCGACGCCCCCAAGGTGACTGCCGCAATGGAGGAAGTGCGCCGGCAGTACCCCCCCCACCGCCTAACGCCGGCGGCCATGGACCCCTCCTTTGTGGAGGCGGTGGGGGAGCAGAGCTCCCAAGGCTCCGCTAGCTGGAGCTCTGCTCCAGGGGGGGGGGGGGTGCGTAGCTCACCCTTTACCCTCCGGACCACCCGTCCTTTCTAACCACCACGAATGTTATCCTGCCCCCCCCTCCCCCCCCGAAGCATGGGCAGTTTGACCGACATGTGGGGCACTCCCCCCCCCACTGTGCGAAATTTTCTACAGCACTGTTTCTTAATTATTTGGGGTACGCTACGCCCCCGACCTGCTTGCGATATTTTCTGCGGAACTGCTTGTATTTTTTTGGGGTATGCTATGCCCCCTGACGTGTTACACTGCTGGCTGAGTGTCAACCGGAATGACAACCACTGGACTGGGTGTGTGATAACCCATGAGCACCATCATGAGCTTACTTTGTGAGGGTCAACGAGGGCAAAAGGATGAGGCTTCGGCAAAAATTCTGTGACAGTCATGTGAAATTCGTACGAAATTCGTACGAAATTCGTACGAATTTCGTGCGAATTTCGTGCGAATTTCACATTTTCAGAATTTTCACACAGAATTTATGTGAATTTCCTCAAATTGCATGCGAATCACAATAGAGAGAGTTGTCTGCGGGAGGGGGATGGTAGAAACCTTGCGATGACTGCCTCCCCATTCAACAGGTCTTGTACCTCACACCATGCCGCGGTCCAAGCAGCCATTCCATCTGCTAGCGGATCTTACACGACGGCGGCGCCTACAAGAGCTCCAGGAGGTTGTCACCAAGGAGCTTGCAGCACCCTACACCGTCAAGTACCTGCCCGACACGGGGCAAATAGTGCTTACCCCCGAAAGAAGAGTTGTAGCCACCGTCCAGCCTGAGCCCACCCAGGAGGAGAGGTTGATTATGGCCGTCTGGAGGATCCGGTCATTGCACCTCTCTAGGACCCAGTCCCGGTACCTAGTGGGGAGCATGACGTACGGTGTGGTATGGGACCAGGTGTACGGCATGCTTCGGCAGCTAGCGTTGCCGGAGTCCCAGGCGTTCACCGCCTATACGGGAGACGACACGGCCATCAATGGTGCGGCCTGCTACCTACCTGACCGCATCGGCCACCTATTCAAGTGTCGACCACCCCCACCCTCGGACATCATGCAGCCCGGGGACCGACGGCTGCATTGGTTGCCTATTGCGGTGGACGGTACATCGAGGCATGAGGCCTCGTACGTCCATTGCACGCTTGGTGGCACCGCCAGCCCCAACCAACTATCTAGTTGGTGGCTACTAGGGGGCAGTGAAAAGTGGGACACCCCCTACGCGGCCTCCCAAGAAATTCATTTTGATGATGAGTTGCGCAAGGCCGCAACCGTAAGTTTTAAGGATACGGCAGGGAACGATAGGCAGTCCCTTTTTTTTCTGTGTGCAGATGGTAAAGCACAGGTGCTCATGGCGGGCTGCCAAAACTGGAAGGCAGAATCCCCTGGTGCCACTGTGTGTTGGGTCTGCATGCGGAACCGTGCTCTGTGCCTTGCTACCTTTGGCACAGCAAGTGCGATAGACGGCAACTGGGAACCGGCCGTTGCCATAAACGCTATATATAGGACCATTACGAGTGATAGGCGAGTGCCTGATTATGGCCTCCATGGGGTCCTTCGTGTCCTGTTGTGTGCAGTCAACGGGACACGGGACCTAGTTGTACAATTGACAGGGAAGGCACCGGCCACTGTGGCACGCACCATGCTGCAACCGCTTCTAGATGAGGCACGGCTTGCTGCACGAACTTGCACCCGTGCCTCATTAAATAATGACAAGGCAAACAGCAAGGGGAAGGTGAGGATGGAGTGTGCTGCTGCCATCCATTTCATGCGGAATAGGGGTTGGGAGAAGATAATAGATGCTTGCCTAGAGCAGCCTAGTGTGAGGCAGCATCAAGTAGGGGGAAAAAGTTGGGAGTCGGTGTGCCAAACGTGGTGGGAGAATTTTGCAAGCATGTGTGTATACGCGTGGCGTTCCGCATGGTTCTCCGGGGCCGACTTGGGGCGGCTCCAGAACCATAGCATAGCCATGGGCGCCGCCCACAATGAGCTCCAGTGGGGCAAACTTCTGTGGACGCATCTTTGGATCGACCACATGTATTATTTTGCAAAGAAGTGGAGAATCTTGTCAAAGTTCTCCTGCTTTGCCATGGAGGGAAGTCACCGGAGGTTGAAGCGCATGTTGCGCAACAGCGGGGGCCTAAGCCTCCTCCGGGGGAGACTAGGGGTGCAAGTGGTTGTGGACAACAACACCATTGACGATAGCCTTTGGTTGCATGGGTGGGATGCGACCAAAAGGGCTCAACATGGGCAAGGGCCCATAAGTGTACAAACGTATGCAAGCCGCACAAGAAGACGGCTTCTAACCGACATGCAGCACCTTCAGACTCTACAGCGGCGGTTCCGGTGCCGCAAGAGACGGACATGAGATCACCTTACAAACCCAGACCATTGTTGCCTGTGACCGGGGTGCATGCTGGGGGGCCTACTAGGGGTGTGAGGACAAATCAAGGGGTGCACACCGGTAACATTTGTGTAAAATCACGTGAATTCACGTGAAATTCGTACGAAATTCGTGCGAAATTCGTGCGAATTTCGTACAAATTCACGTGAATTCACGGCTGTGAATCGGCTACAGGCTTGCCGGGTTCCGGCACCTCTCGTTTTGGGCACGGTTCGGACATGATGGATGCTTTTGGGGCGGGACTTTCATTGGATGATGCGTAACAAAGCTAGGGGAGGAATTTTGGCCCCTCAAAGCCCTTGGAATGAACCAAGAATATGGCATTTTCCCCCAAAAACCTCAAAATTTGGGTGAATTCACGTGAAATTCACGCAATTCTTCAAACGGCCACTTGACGGCCGTTCACGAAGGGTACATAGAGACTTGCGCCAAGACCCGAGGACAGACCGCCGCAAGAAACACAGCACCAGCCGCAGCCGTCAGGAGAGCCGTGACCCGAAGAAGCCCGGGGGACGAGACAAAAGGCGCTGCCCAAGGAGGAGCGACCGCCGAGACCGCTCGTCCGCGAATGGGGACAGCGAAGGGTGGACGAGCTAAGAGCACCAGAGGATCCCCCCCGCACATGCTTACCAATGGCAAGGGTGTCCGCCGCCGCCCCAAGACGGGCCGCGGCTGACCGGAGGGGAGGTGTGGATCCTTGGGCCACAGCAGCTGCATCCAGGAGGCCCGCCGCCCGCTTGGAGCCCGATGCAGCAGGGGCGCCCGTCGCAGCCGCTGGGACCGCCGGGACAACTGACGCTGACGTCCCGGAGCCCGTCGCGGAGGGTGCCGCTGAGGTATGAACACGTGGTATGACAACACCCCTGATCGCACCTAACATGCCCGGGCTTGAGCGTGATGAGCACGGAAGAAGGGGGTCGCGGTGTGGCGACCCTGGAAGCCAACCAAGCATGGCTGCACCCCTAAGGGTCGGACACAGTGGGGGCTGTGCGCCCACGGTCAGGAGTCAGACCCGTGAAGCCCAAAGGCCAAGCCAGGTGGTGCGATGATTGGCTCAGACCTGAGAGGGCCGCTGACCCCATCAAGGCGAGCCCTAGGTGATTGATATATCGCGCAGCGCCGTGGGTCTTGCCGTGAGTGGGCACGCCCAGAGCAGCTACATGGGGTTGGGGCTATAGGGCTCGGCCGCGGCCGCAATGAGCGGTGAGTCCCGCCATTGGCAGGGGCCGAGTAACTCGGACAGCGAACACAAGGAGGATTCCAGGGAAGCGCAGAAGACAGGGGTAAGGCCCGACCACGAGCAAGGGCGACGCGGAACACGGCGGAGCTCGGCCCGCAGGCGATGGACAGTCGGCAACCTAGAGGACAGCCGGAAGCAACGGTGGCCTTTATAGGAAGGACCCCGCGCGTGCCACTAGAGTGTGCGCGAGCGGCGGCGAGGGCGCCCGCGGAACACCCGAGCGGCGCGGACGCGGGAGCATGCGCCGAGGCGCGCGGTCGGGGACGAGCCGCGGAGGCGGCTCCGAAAGGGGCGGCCGCGCCAAGGACCGATGTGCCCCCCGGTCATGCTCTTCGCGGAACTGTTGCCATTGTTCCGCGGTGACGTTCTGGTGTGGCCTCTGAGCCGGCCGCCGCTAGGTTCCCATCAGGGCCATTCAATATGTGCCTTTGATCTGCACTTCCACCAGAACCATGCAATTGTCCGTCTGCACCGGGATCCCCCCGAGGACCTCCATCTGGGTTACCTGCAGGTCGCTCGGGGCCAGGATGAAGTCTATCATGGATCTCGTGTGTGTGCGCTCCTGTTCCTGCTGTCATGAACGAGAAGGGTCTTCACTTGTGTCTCCACCTGCCCTCTCCACTTGACCGCCATTGCCGCCGACACCCTTGCGGTCGGTACGTGGCTTGCGAAGGTCACTGCTGCTGCACTTCAGTACTGTCGGCATGGAGCACTACTGACCCGCCCAGCGCGAGCACGCTCACGAGGCCCTGTAGGTTCTCACCGTACAGTTCGCCTCTAGCATGCCATAGCTCACGGACCACCACCAGCGCTGCTCCCGGGCTGCCCATGAGTCTCTTCCGGGCGCACTGCCAAGGCGGTGAGACTCCGTTCGGCCAGACCTGCCACTTGGAGCCATGTCGGAGCTCCCAGGGTTGTAGGTTGATTGAGTACACCAGTGCCTGCTCCATGTCGTAGGGGAGCCTATCGGCCCATCGCTCCGTGGTCGTCGTGCCGCGTGTCGGGAGGCCCCCCGTTTGTGAGGTTGTTGGCGTCCACACGGGGTGCCATCCGAGCAGGAAGTCGCCGAGGCGTGCCGGCACATCGTCTCCCCAACGCAGTGCCATGTTTATCTGGGAAAAGACCTTCTCCCTTGTGCCTGCCTCTCTTGTTAGTGAGCCTACCCTCTCGTCGCAGTGCGGATCACGTGCCCAGTCACCAGGGTCTCGGACTCCGTTCTATTGGTCGCCGAATCCGGGGAACGCCATCTCCTTTGGCTACACACGGCTAGAGGGCCGTGGTGGCCCTGCCGCCCTCGCTCTGCGCTGCCCCGTGAGACGGCCCTCTGGTCCCATGTGCTCAGCTCTCCGCATGCCGCTCGTTGCATACCCCGCACTCGCGTCACTCTGGTACCCGGGCCTCTCTTGCTTTTGGGTCTACTCTCGCGCTATTGGGCCGCTCCCTGGCCCCCGTGCTCCACTCTGCTCTCTCTGCACTCTCTATTTGGTCCTCACTCTGCCGGGACATCGCTTCCTCTCCCGCGGAGCTGCTCGCGCACCCCGTCTGGCTGGCCGTGTTTTTGACTCCCAGTCTTGGGTCTTCTCACGTGCCCCCAGGCCCTCTGTTGCTGCCCTGTGCCCTGTGCCCCTCACTTTTTGAGTGATGTTGCCAAGTCACCCACTATTTCTGTCGTTCCTCACTGTGGCCCTTGCTGGCCACCGCCCCCGGTCGCGCGGGGCTGTTTGTGCCCTGCTCCGGGCCCCCCGCTTCTGGCATATTCGTGGTCGGGGACCGCGTGCACCCTTTTCCCGCGGCCGTCACTTTCCTTTGTGTTCGGCCCCGCTTTCCCCCGCTTCATCTTTTTCTTCTCGCATCACCCTCCGCCACTCCGTGATGGCCCCCGCCCGTGCCTTGTACTACGCCTCTTGCTTCTGCTGTCTTGTCGGCGGGGGGTTTACGCCGGTGTACTCGGGTCGCGCTTGCCACCCTATTGCCTTGGTCACTGCACTGGCGCGGACGTTTACGTGCCCCGGCCTACTCCCGCGGCAGCCGGACCCGGTGCTACCAGTCCAGGCATGGTCAAAGGCGACCATGGAGATACTGGTGAGGGCCCCCTGCCTGCCGCACAGGGGTACGAGTAGAAGCGCAGGAGTGGGGCTCGGTGATGGCGCGCAAGCGGAGATGGCAGGCGCGGGCGGGGTTCCAGGAGCTGCAACACGTGTTCTTGCATAAGGGGCCGCAACACCTGCTGTCCGCCCGGCAAACGGTGCCGCGGCGACGCGGCAACGTCTTCGCCCCCCATCACGCCAGTCAACGACCCGACAGCGGCCGCGCTCACGGGGGTGGCCATGATGCAGGAATTCGCCCGAAAAATGGAGAGGAAGCAAGGACGACCAGCAAGCGTGTTCCCCGACCAGGGGGCAGGGCACACCGACCTGGACTTCCCGATGGAAGCGTGGATCATGGCAGTCCAGTTGCGAGAGCCACGAGCCCCGGGCAAGTAAGGCATGCTGACATCGGCAATTAAACAGCTCTCGGCGTTGTCCTTGTGGACCTTGAGAAAGGCGGTGAGCAGGAAAGGGGCTCTAGGGTATAACAAGCCCGTGCTCAGGTTTGTACTGCATGTGCCCATCCGCAAACGCCTAGCGCTACGGACAGAAGAAGACACACGGCCCATAGCCATGGAGGAAGAAATAGCAAAGCTGGTGGCGATCATGATCATAGCCCAAACAGAGCGGTACGTTAGCGACAGGCAGTGGGCGTACCACAGAGGGAGGTCGGCGGGGGACGTGGCCCGCATGCTGACAATGCTGCTCGACCACACACGAGAGCAAGGTATTAGCGTGGTTCTGTACAAGCAAGACCGCAGCAACACCTACGGCGCAGTGGACTTAGCGGGAGTCGCGCACCTCCTGCAGGAGGCAGGGGTGGACCCGTCCAAACCGCGCTAGTATCAGCGTTAGGTCCGTTGGGCCCAGATTTCCTCAGTGACAGCAGCAGGCTCCACCAGAGCCTGGCGGTTCCGATTGGGGGTCTTCCAAGGCTCGCCCCTGTGGCCCAGGGTATAGCTGTACCACGAGGGACGGTACATGGAGGCAGTGGGGCCGGGGCACACCGGCATCCCGAGTGTGTGGAACGACGGAGTGGAGCTAGCATTCGACACAGAGCGGTACTCGGATGATGCAGTAGTGCCGGCAGCGACAGAAGAAGCGCTAGTGGCGATGTTCAGCAAGCAAGACGCGGTGGCACCGAAGTTCAGAGTACGACGTGTCCCGTGTAAGGAGGAGTACTTGTACATCACGTGGAGCGGCCAGGCAAGGGCCACAAAGGCCATCCGGCACGCATAATAGGTCAAAGGACAAACACCGCGGCATCTGGGTGCTGGGCAGCCAGGCTCAGCCAGGCAGCCGGGACAGGGCTGAGACGCTGGGTCCGGGGAGCAGTGGCAGAGTGGGCGACGGCGACCATACACCTAGCGGCAATCCAGGACGTGGTGAGGGTGTTCACATAGCAGGTGCTGGCACTGGTAGTAGCCTGGACGCGGGGGGCACTGCCGCAAGAAAAGGACGTGTATCGGCTAGCTGCCCCCATTGGGAGAGTGTGTAGGAGGAAGATCCAGGTGCATTTCAAGTTGGACTCCAACACGCTTTGGCGGATCTTGTGGCTAGCATTCCAAGTATGGCATCCACGGACAGCGATGTACAGGGCTGCAGTGCAACAGCAGCTACGGGTCATGAACACGACGCGGCAAGCACTGTCAACATGGTCCACAGCTCGGTGGTACCAACATGGAGCCGCAGCGACAGACAGCGTGCCGCGGAGAGCGCTCAGAGAGATCGGCCGGGAGATAGTCAATGTGACGGCGGAGCTCCGCTAGAGAGAAAGCCGACCAACGCTATAGCTCTTGTGGGACACGTGGGCCAGCACAGTCCAAGGGGCGCACGTGGCAGTATACACGGACGCGGGCGCCCGCCAGGACCCGGACGAAGAGAGAGGGTGCGGCGTGGGTCTGTTTCTCCGGGTCAGCGAAAAATGGGTGGGGGGCTGCGGTACCCCTAGAGACGCGGGTAGATAACACCACGGCCAAGCTACTGGGTGTGGTGCTGGGGCGGTATGTGGTCGAGCGCCTCCGGGACCTAGGGGCGCGGACGATGGAACAAACGTATGACGCACAAGCGGCATCGGCGTTAGCGGAGAAACCACCGGAGCAGCAGAAGCATAACCTGCGGAGGGCACTGCAGTGGTCGGCGGCGATGCCGCGGCGGCGCACTGGTGGGTGAAATCCCACCAAGAGGTGTTAGCACTAACAAGCCACAGCGACGTCCGGAAGATGGGCAACATCCTGGCGGACGCGCAGGCCACAGAAGCAGTCGATAGGAGTGCCAAAGGACAGCGACTGGCGGTGCCTCTGCCACTGTTGGCAACGTACAGAGCACATCCAACGGCACAGGGCTCAGCGGACATGGAATGGCGCATTCACGCACCGGGCCAATGGAGGCCGCCGCGGGCCCCCCATCCCCGAATGGAACAGCTCCTCCGTGAGTCCCCAGAGACGGGCATAGTGCTCGTGCCGCTACACCTGGGTATGTGGCACGAGGCATGCCCTCGTTGCGAAAGGCACGAAGAGGTCACGACGCAGTACCGATGCCCGTGCCACAGGGCCAAATGGAGAAGAGCGCTGCAAGCGGTGAGTCCGCCATGGAGGCTACATGGTAAGATGACTCTACGCATCATCAGCGGGGTCCCCCGGTCACGCACATGTATAGCCGAGGAAGGAGAGGGCATGCACGAATGGGCAGCAGTCCCAGCGGACCATGTGCAGGTGCCGGCGGCATTGTAGGTGGTGGAGTTCCGCCAGTGGGCCACCATAGTTCAGTTCTTCGCCCACGATAGGTGAGCAGGTCCAAGACCAAGCGAGAATGCCAGACGGGCAATGCGGAGGACCAGTGGTCCAGGTACGCGGCACGCAGCGCGGGCAGACACAAAGACGATGCGCGGGGATGAGTACCGACGGTACGCTCCGCATTCCCATGCCTTAGGTCGGGCGTGCACAGACAGACTGGCGCCAGAGACCATGAGCCGGGTGCTAGCCAAAGCCAAAACCAAACCTAGACCCCCCCCCCCCCCCCGCCCGCCCAGCCCCCCACCCTGAATGTGGCAGGAAAGTGGGAGGGTGTCTTCGTATTGCCCATTGCTCGCCTGCCCCGGTGAACAAAACAGAAAGAAAGCAAACAAAGCTCACTGAGTCAACATGCTTTCATACAACATCCAAACTTCCGTTTTTGAGGCAACTTCAGTTTGCCTTCACAGTGACATCTGAAAGCACACAAACACGCAAGTAGAAGGACTCAGAAGCAGGATACAAAGTCCTGGGCATATGTCCAGATGGGAGGGTCATGCAGACGCTGCCTCCTAAAAGCCCAGCATCCAAAAAAGGTGTTGAATACCAACACTACACCACAATTACACCAGCAACCAGCTCTTCTGAGCTGAGCAAGAATGAAAACCAAACCGTCAACCAAATCCAAGGTGAAAGAGTGGCTATCCAAAAGTTGGTATCAGGCAGCCTTTGCCTCGGTGGTATAACCATTGTCTAAAGGGATCAAGTATTCAGATCAATGCAATAATTGGTTGTCCAAACGTTACACATGCCTACACATCAGCCAGTCCGATGGAACCCCCAAACTCAGACTTAATCTACTACTGGGGTCCGCTGAGTTCTGTTCACCCAGTACACATGCAACGCAAGAAAGGCGCAAGAAAATGTAAAACAGGTGCTGATGCATGTGCTTGCCTCTGCCATGCTCCTCCACAGGCACAGTGGTTGTGGCATTGTACTCTCACCCACAAAGTGCATTGCCTTCTCCAACCCCCCCCCCCCCCCCGCCCACTCCCTCCACATATGCCCCAGCCAACAAAAGCAGGTCGCACAAAAGACATGGTGTCTCACATGGTACTCAACCAGCCTTCAAGGACCAGCTCCTCTTACATACCTCCCACCACCCCTTCTGCATCGCTGCAGGGCCTCCATGACTTGAACTGCGAGATCATTATCTGGACGGCCTCGGACACGCCCTGGGGCACATACGTTGTCAGCCAGTTCGACCCCCAGAACTTCATCCAGCACAAGCTGTACCGGGACCGCTCCTGGTGGGACCCAGCCCCCGCGGTCTACACCAAAGATCTGCGACGCCTCGGCCGCAGCATGGATGACGTGGTCATTGTAGAGAACAGCCCCTCGTCCGTATGGATGAATAAGCACAACGCCATTATGGTCCCGGACTATTTCACTGACAATCCCAAGGACGGCGCGCTGTCGCAGGTCTTGGCCTGCGTCTGGGAGATCGTCAAGCGTGGCCGTCCGGTACGTGACTACATCCCAACAACGCCCCGCCTGCATGCGCGGTGCCCAACCCAAAGCTGGAACGCCCTGGATGAGGCGCGTGCGTACCACGGCATCGGGGATTTCCCGTCCTGACCGGGCCCGGCGGCAACCTGTCTTGCAGAGTAACCGAAAAACTGTGGGTGGATGAGGAGGCCACTTTGTTCGAAGCCTCCTTCCGCTGCTGTACAATGGCAATTCACTTGCCGCTCCCTCACCTTCCCCTGTGGCCCCTGGATTTGTTTATTGAGAGCTGTGCTTTTTTGCTCAACCCAGTTTCCTACCAGCTCCATCCCTTTGCTTAAGGGTGGTCCCATTGGAGTGGGGGGGGGGGGGGGTGGGTCCATGGCCTGTGGGTGGGTGGGTTAGTTTGGTTTTGGGCAATTTGGCCCAACGTGCCTACTCCCCCCCCCCCCCCCGGGGGGGGGGGGGGGGCTGGGTGGGTGGGTGGGTGGGTGGGCAACTGGGTAGGGGCTGGGTAGGGCTTGACTCTCCCAAAACTATCCGGGTAGCCAGGATGGCCCAGACATCTGAGCACTGTGCAGCATATGAGCAGTGTGCTACTGTGACAGCTGGTGGTCCAGTGGTTAATACTCTGCTCTGCGGCTGTGCAAGCGGTGGTTCAAATCCTGGTTTTACAATTTTGAACTTTAGGTCCCTGACCTTTTGTCAAAATTTTCAGTATGCAATGGACATACGATGCGGAATGAAATAATGAAATAACCCCCCCCCCCCTACTGGGGGAGTAGGGGGGGGTCTGGGTGGGTGGGTGGGTTGGCCAGTCCTGAGGCAGCCCCAAAATGCCCCCCCCCCCCCCTCCCCCCCCAGTGGATAAGCAAACCTCTGAACAGCTCCCATCCGCCCTGACCTGGCGTCCTGTGGCCTCGGACTTGTCTTTACCTCGCACTTCCATTTATTGGTGCAGATGTGAAATTGGTTTTCTTCACTTCACTGCCAAACATGCCTGTGTGGCTTCAGCCAAGACAAATGCTAGGGTCACTGTGTGGACCTGGAGAGACAGAAGGAGGGAACGAGGAAGTGAGGGACCAGCTGTAAAGTAACGTTTTTAGTTGCCCTTCAGCCACGTTCTGCAGACTCTTTCGATACTCTCCAACGGCCATTGATTCTGCCGGAAGCGGCCATATCGGGGCTCCATCGGTTAGCATCCAATGGCCATTAATCTCCCAGGACTGCCATCCATTACACTCCAACAGCCATCAGTTTTCACCCGCCTGCCATTGGTCACACTCCAACAGCATTATTATGGGAGGATTATGCCCCACCTGCCGTCTGTTACAGTCAAATGTCACGTGATTGTAACAATTTGGATGCTGCAAATGCCACACACAGCTACACCACACACCACCGCATGCATGCCCCCCCACCCCCCCAAACATGCACAGAAGACAAGAATATGACAAAAGACGAGGAGCACCCACTCTGGTAGTGCCAAGCCTGGGCAGACGCCAGAGCGCCCTTCCTCACAGACGTCATGCTAATGGCCAAGGAGATTGGGCTTCTTGAGGGAGTGGTCGTGGGTATAAAACCACCCCCAAATGGGGGATAAAACCACCCCCAACCCCCGTTTTGGCCATTTTTGACCCCTGGGGTGGTTTTATGCCACCTGGGGGTGGTTTTATCCCCCCTTTTGGGGGTGTGGGTTTATCCCCTCATAGGGGTGGTTTTATCCCCGCAAAGGGGTGGTTTTATCCTTCCAAGGGGGTGGTTTTATCCCCCCATTGGGTCATTTTTTGGGGGGGGTATCACCCCTTTGGGGTGGTTTTATCCCCCCTTTTCAGTGACTTTATCCCCCCCATTGGGCGGCAGGGGGGCGGTTTGTCACCCTTTTAACCTAGCACCACAGTACTGGAAGGCAAGTTGCCTTAGGTCTATATGTTGTGCTGTAAGGAGAACACCTTTGGGGATGGGGGGGGCTTGCCCCATTCCATTTCGGGGATGGAGGTAGGAGAGGTGATGGAGGGTAAGGGAACGACATATGGTTTTACACTCAGTGTTTTGCTTCACATTGCTTTTTGTTATGTGTTGTAGGATGTGTGACCTGGCTGGGGACAATTTTACAAATGGGGTCTGAGATGGGATTTCAGACATGGTTTGGGTTTGCTATTCATCCAGTTCGACATGCCTTGCTTTTGTGGCAGCATTGCTCAGACCGCTTTTGTTTGCTGTGTTGTGTCATTTGTTGCTTTGGGGGCATAAAACCACCCCGGGGTGGTTTTATCACCCCGAAGGGGTGGTTTTAACAAGGGGGGTTGTTTTATTCCCCAAAACGGGTGGAACACCAGCAATATGGGATGATGCAAATCATGTCGGTGCTGCATGGAGAGACATTACGGCGTATTCGAAGACTTTCCAATTCCCCAAGTCCAAACGGCGTTTACGCTTGATAACTGAAGGAGAGGCACCAAAGGTGGATACCGGCCAACCTCCCCTGCGCCTACCACACACACAGAATTCATGGAGATGATGGCGGCCCGACAAGCGCCCATTGATACACGATGCCTGTAGCGGAAAACAGCCGTCGAGGCGGGGGAAATATGAAGACCAGGAACGCCCTACATGTTCGACACACATCAGCAGCACGAACCACTCCATAAAGGGACGAAGGAAATCAAACGCATGATCAAGTAGGTCGACTACGTTGAGAGCATTATGGCGGCAATCATTGGACAATATCAAGTAATCAGGGAAGACCCACAAGGACCGGGCGATGGAGGTTTACGGCTGTGGGAGCTGGTTATTATTATGGGAGCTGGCCTCTTGTTTGACCACCTTCTCTTTGATGCACGGGAGCTTGATTAGGAGCTGCTCCCGGATCACGCGGGGGCGAGTCTCCTTGCTCAAAGGCAACAACCGTTGCCAACGAGCATAGGAATCTTCCAATTCGATGAGGGTCACTTGCCTTTTAACCACCCTGGGGGTGGGGCTGAGGGCTCGCCACCTTTCATCAGCCCTTGAGGGGTCATACTCGTGGAAACGTTGTTCCAAAAAGTCCCACAATTCTTTGAGGGTGGGGGCTGTTCGTGTGTGTTGAGTGGCCTCGGCGACTCGTGTGTTGATGATCCCTTTTAGCCATGGGGGCAAGGTACTCAAAATCATTTTTGCCTCGTTGGCCTTTCGATATATGGGATCACACACCCCCAACCATTGTTGAAGCTTCTCCACCCACCCGTCGTAGCTCTCTAACTGCCCATTAAAATGCGTTTTAGGCATATTGCTCTCCTCCACCCCTTTAGTGTAACTATTTTGCACCATAGGCATTTGATACGGGTGGTAAGCGGTGGGAGCCATGGTTGGGGGTGCATCTCAACTTGCACTTGGTGCAACCTTAACTGGAGAAACTGTACACGTGTCCGTAGGACGAGAGGGCGTGTACGAAGGTTTCCCGGGGGAAGTGACAACGCTTTTCGTGAGGGGATTCATGACATCATGCAAGGTTTTTCTGTTGACATTTAGGACCACGTCTCAGGTCTGTATAGTTCTGTGACTGAAGTTCTGCCAACCTTCTGTGTTTTTTTTGGAAAGCAAAGGTGTCGTTCGCGCGCTCCGAGTAGCTGGAGAACAACACCAATGACGATTGGAAAAGTTCAGCAACTACCGCGAAACATCCAAATTTAGTAAACATCCTCTCGATTTACGCCGCCTTTGGTTTATCGCTGCCTGAAATTTGCGCCTGCCATTATCCTACCCGGCTTCTTTGCTGAAATGCTTACCAAACAATCCTTCAACAACAATCGGCTTAAAAGGCCATCCGAGCCTGCTAGCACAGCCGGACTGGGAACACTGGCGACGGCCTATTCAAAATACGCTGAGACTCGCCAACTCCTACGTTCAAATGGTCCAATGAGAGGCGCAACGCCAAAGCCACTAGAAGCCCCATGGAAACCTTGACTATCTCGCCCGAATCGAAAATTGCTTACCATACTCCTCGCTCAATGCCGTCGGCTAAATGCCTTGAAAGTGTATTATGTAAATGCTTTACCCCGTCTTTGGACATTTGGAGTGATGACATGACAAACTTGTTCGCCGTCACACGCTCCAATGGATGGTATTCACCCTCGGCACAAGACCCTTTCGACATCATTGAAGTCTTTCTAATGCTACCTCTTCCTTTTTTTCTACGCCCCCCGTCACACAAGACTTGGCATGAGAAAGCGCCAAAACACGTCCGCACGTGTGCCGAATTTTGCAAACGCCTTGTGGACCCACTCTACCATCACTCAAGAGGCACACAATCCAAGGGCTTTGTGTGTTTTAGATCCTTTGACCATGCCGCCACGCCTAACACTCTATTTGCCACGGACACGAGACCTTTCGTTCAAACGCTTAATCGCTTTACTTGTGGGGTCCACGTCCTTCATGGAGTTTCACCAACCAAGGTGGTTGACTGGGAGCCTATCAAGTGCAACCGAACAAAGAATACTTGGATTGTACTTGAGCTACACTCTTCTTTCCATCCAAGAGAAGAACGAGCCCATCACACGTATGACTTCCGTCCTCGATCTGCTGCATGGATGCTCTCACAAGCGGAAGCCGGCCCGTTACAAAATGCATTGGTTTCCTTCAATGTTGACGTACGGTGCAACTTGATTAATCAAGAAGCAAAGTCATGGCTACCTCCAACACCGCAACCAAAGGTTAAAGCCATCAGCAAGCTAGGCGATGTTCGTTCTTTCTATAAGAACGTCAATCGATACTACTCCGGTGCAAAAGACTTCGCCACCGCGGACACACAAAATAACTACTTCCCTTTTGAGGACGGCGTTGCCAAAAAAGCCCCGTGCTGTGCCTATTACCGCTACCATTAGTCTTTGCCCCCCGCCCTTGCGCAAGACTTCGATGTTCCCCGACGAAGAGGTGTTCTCCTCCGCACTGGTCCACGGGGCCGTAGGCTCCGTGAAGTGTTCTTCCCCCTTAGGAGCCATTCTCCACTCGGGGATAGTAGGTTCCTTCTGCTTTTCGGCGGCTGCCCTCCACGAAGTAGGTTCTTGGTGATGGGGGTGTTCGTGGTGTTCCCCCCCCCCCCTCGGCCACCCCGAGTCCGGACAAGCGTTCGGATGGTAGATGTAATCGCGGGATGGGTGGACGGAGAAAGGAAGGACACAACCACCACCGGATCGACCGGATGGCGCGCCCATGGGCACCGTAGGCACGCCGGCTCAGGATCAGGAACGGATGGAGGCGCCGACGGCGGGGCCGGGATCACCATACCGGGTTCTGCAGGCGTGGAGTACCAGTGGTCCCACGCATCGATCCTAGATGCAACGGCGGAGTAACACGTAGCGAGCATTTCCACTGCGCTAAAGTATTTAGCCGTGTTGCGGTTGGACATTTTAAGATGATCTGACACACTAGCCTCCACCGCCTTAGAATCCCGTTGGTAGCCCTGAACCACCGCGTAAAACTTAGCCAATATCGTCAAGATTTAGGTCATCCGGTCCCCGTAGGACTGACTGATGCCAGTGGTAGAGCCTACTGCCTGAGAAAGCTCCTGCTGGGATCGCTGCAACTCTAGATTTCCAGCTCGCAAGTCCTGCACCTGAGGGATCAGAGATTGGATGCACATTTCATAGTGCACCACAAAACCGGGGACAGCCACAGGTGTGCTTGAGTTCAGCCTCCCCCCGTGTTTGAGCGGGGCCCCCAAAATGTCGAAACGAGGGACCCCCACCCCCACGAGGAGGAGATGACCCACTGCCGCCTCCGCTAGCAGCCCCCCCGGCCACGGAGGGACTAGAGGGCCCCACAGCAGGGCAAAAGGGGGGTGTGGGGCGCGTAGCAACTGGTGCAGGTGCCCCCCCACTAGAAGAATGCCCCCCCCCCCCCCCGAACCCCCACCACGGGATGGCTGAATCAGGTGCGGGATTCGGTGCACTCGCTCGATGTAAGCCGCCTTGACGGGGCGGGGTGACGCCGGAGGAGAAACAAAACCAGCAGTATTCGGCTGCGGTGGTGGTGGCAGGGATTCGTCCACCACAATATATTGTGGTGACTCATGAACCACCATAGCTGATTGGATTCGCGAATGGGAAGCAAAAATAGGCTCCGGGCCCCTTGCAACCTGCGGGTCCCCCCCCCAACTGGGTAGTGCCCGCGGTTGGGGGTCCTCCATAGGAGATGTAGTTGACGGGGGAGAGACCAAGTTTATTGGGAGGGTTGCTCAACCCCCCTCCCACCAGATTCCCCCCCCCCCCCCTAGCACAGACTGTTAACCTTCGGCACCGCCGAGGAATCATCCACTAGGGATGGACGGCCGTTCGTGCCACTAATAGGCACTGGAGACGCGGGACCGGCCCGGTCCTCTATAGGCTCCGGAGATTCCACGACAACCCACGGGCGCTTTTTGACGCCGCTCATAGGCACCGGGGATCCCTCCACAACAATGCAATGAGGGGCCGGAGAGTCCTCCACCATGATGCAGTGGGGCGCCGGGGATTCTTCCACAAGCATGGGGCGATCCCTGGTCCCTGACATAGGGTCGGGCGGTGCAGCCGATGAGGCAACGGAAATAGGGGAATGATGGAGTTCATGACGTTGGAGCACTCCAATCTCCTCCCCCTCGTCGTCGTTCCCCGGTCCCAACGCCGGGGGGAACCACTGGTCACACTCATCATCCTCGATTTGCGTGGGGGATTCCTCGATGATGGTAGGATTTAGCCTGGATCCGCTTGGGGGATCGGTATACACTCCCAAGGAAGGAGATTCATCAACCAAAGAGGGAAACCTCCGCAATCCACTCATTGGAGTGGGCGACAATTCCACCGCAGTGGGGTTCTGCCTAGTCCCCGACAGGGCCTGGTGGATCAGGGCCACGGCCTCACGAGCCGGACCCAGATGGCCATGGGGATCGGGTGTGAGCGAGTTGACTCGACGGTTTTCGGCGTCGAGTTGGTCAACAATAGGGGTGATGGGCCCTGCCACAAACAGGGTTTTTTTGACCTGACGCTCTGGCAACCCCCCTAGCGAGGGAGAGGTGCAAGAGTCGACCACGATGGGGCCCATTGGCGAAGCCATCGTACCGGACTCGGCAGTGCGCGAGGGTGCAGCATTCGTACGCTCGATCACCCTAGTAGATGATTAAATTATTGCCCGATTCTCGGCGCCAATAACGGTTCCCGAGCCTGTAATAGGCAATTGTGGTCCTCTTAGCTCTTTCTGAGGGTGGCGGTCTATTTACCCCGCAACCATCCCAGGTAAACCAGCTAAATCTCGAGGATGGGGGGCCCCGATGGGCACATTCCCGGATTTCGGAGACTTGGAGCTGGTAGCCACTTCAGGCTTGGCAAGTTTTTGCGGCCCCTCTCCGGTCGATGGGGTCAGTGTTGAGGAGGTTCTGACAGTGGCGACCTGGACACCCTCAGCTATCCCTCCCGGGGAAGAGATTTTAACTTGGATTTGGTCCACGATGTCGCGGACCGATCGCTTTCCACGTTGCCAAACGCCCAACACATTTTCGCCTCTGCTACCATGAAAACCGACCAAATGGTCAGCAGCAGAGGTCGCAGTGGCATCGGCAGCAACATTGCTTGGCACAGAAGACATAACGATTGTGTTGACTGAATAGTATCCTGCAAAGTGATATGATTCACATAGCCAATGAAATACCTGATATGCACATATGAGAAATCCACCCTATCATCCACTAATTCATATAAGTCCCGAAGATCCAAGATTGCCTTATCTATTCCTCATCCTATGTTCCTAACATGGAAATAGAATATAATATACAATATAGCATATATATCCCATATATAGGGCCATATAATGATCCCTTAAGGGTAATATGCTAGGGTAGGGTTGTGATCTGCTTCAGAGGGCAACCTGACCGAGCCCGCAGAGCGAAAAGACCACATGGGGCTTGAGGGTCGAGGTTTGTGGTTTCGGGTACTAGACGCCTTTCGGCACCGAGCGGCGACCTGGTCGGGCCAGGTGATATGCTCTCCACTGGGGCCTAGTGGTGGGGCCTTCATGACACACCTCCTGCTCGGTGGCCGTGTCCCCCGGGTATACGGGGCTCGGAGCCCTGTCCCTCGCCGGTTTCCCCATTTCGCAACTCCCCGGTCGGTATGTTCCTTAGCAACTATGTTGCAGGGGCTTACCCACTATGTCGCCCCCCTAATGCACGGTCGCTCGGGGTGCCGGCGCTGCCCGGCCCATGGTACTGGTTTGTCGCCTTGTGAAACCCCTCTGTACTGGCGCGGAGGCTGCCTAGTGATGCATATGTGGCCATGTGTTCATATGCAGGTTCCTTTTTATACGTAAAAGTATCTTCTTGGAAGCCATTAAAACTTCAAGAGTACGCTGACACTCCAGTGCAGATGTCAACCAGTCTGTAGTATCCAGAAATAGCTCCAGCCTGGCCTCAAAATAGGTATTTTAGTGCCTTTTTTAAGGTTTTTGAATTTTCCAATGTATTTGAAGGTTCATTGAACCTTCAAAGTAATTAGAACCAACGGCGCGGCAGCGGGCGCCAGTCGTTGCCATCATTTTTACGACATTATTTTGTTGATGAAAAATGTCGTGAATGTGCGTAAAAGCTCCAGAAAAGCTGTTTTTATATCAATTTTTAATCAATTATTATGGATTTTTAGTGTATTTTATGGCATTTTTCATGCAAATCCACTATGTTGCCCATTTTCAACAGACGGCCTGCTGCAACGGCGGTTCCCTCCTCTATGGGGGATATTAAGTATAAGTCCATAGGTTTTCAGAAAAAATATCATATGGCGCCAGAATGCCCTAAAGCCTCTAGGCTGGCGCATGCAGGGAGACACATGTTTCAAGTTTTAACCATGTTTTCCCCATGTTTATGACATTGTTTGACTTGTTTGACCCAGAACTGACTTAGACATGTTGACCACAGGACAGTTCCTGTCGACGACAGTCGTTGACGACCTGAATCTCAGGTCACAGGGCCTGTGGTGCCCTGATTTACTGTGATTTTCCCTAAGAATCCCACCTTAGCACATGGTTTGGTACTTAGGTATGTTTACATGCATGTGTATTAACCTAAGTTATTGCCTTGTTTGCCCTCTCTTCCTCTTTCAGGACACCAGATTGTGTCATGGGGCGAGCAAAGCTCCTAGAACAACTTGTATTTGCGTGGCATTACGAATTCTATTGTGCCTACTTGCTCTTCTAATGTCTCTTGAAGAGTGCTCACATAGCCTCTAGAATCACTGCACCATATGCCTAAAAAAAGAGTAGAAAAATGGGCTTGAAATACCACAAGCTCTTCCCCATGGAGCAGATTTCGGCAACCAAGATCCAGGAGCGTACCAATATGTGTCAAAGTTGTTCTAGAGTCAATGCAGATGTGAAGGAGAACTTGGAGTTCTTTGTGTTGTTCAAGGTTTGTGGACCCTTGGCACAAGCTGCAAGAAGGCGGCAATCCATGGAGCAGATTTCAGTAACCAGCTCAAGTTCTTCACCAAGGCCAAGAGTTGACTGCAGATCAACCAGTCAACGCCCTGGTCTCGTCTGGGAAGGCCTGGAGCGACAATACATCCAGGTATGTCCTCCACAAACTCCACCTCCTCCTCAAGTACTTGGACTGAGGAGCACCATCAAGAACATCAAGAAATTCAAGAAATTGATCATGACCAAGACAATGAGGCTTGGTGGGCCACTTACTCTGGCTCAGAAGCGGCGGAAATCGCCGAATAGTTTACGACCCATTCGTCAGCGATGTCTAGCGACGGCAATGGGCCAGATACCAGCCCAATGGAATGGTATGACCATGCCCCTAATGGGTTCCAACAAGCAATTGACTTGTATGAAGCCCAACAACAAGGACACCAAGAATTTGAAATGTGGGACACTTCCAGCGAAGGTAGCTGTCGCGAGATGACGATGTCAAGACAAAAAGACCGTCGTCCACTCACAGCCAAGGGGATGGAGATCTTTGACAAGGAAATGGAGAAGTTCTTCAAGAATTATGAGAGCCCCATTGGCTCTGAGAGGGGCTAACCCTCTCTAATCATATTTGTTTGATTTTTCCAAGCCCTTTGTCATTTCCTGCCAGTCCTGCCAGAATCCGAGTGATATTTATTCAGGAGTATATGTTTTAAATACTTCTGTTTTCTGGCAATTCTTGCCATCGTTTGGTTACACTATACTTTTTTTTGGTTGTTTTAACCATACATTTTACTTGCACCGCAATCATTTTATACTTGTTTCTTTTGCTTATGTCTTCTTGCCCAAGGACTCTGTTTCTTCAGGATGGGTGTTTTTCGAAACACTGAAGCACGAAAAACATATAGGGCAAAGCATGAGTTACTTTTACCCCTTTGAGGTTTCTCTAAACAAAGCTCATAGAAACCTTTGAAGGAGGGGGCTGATGCATATGTGGCCATGTGCTCATATGCAGGTTCATTTTTATAGGTAAAAGTATCTTCTTGGAAGCCAGGTTAGCTCCAAGAGTACGCTGACAGTCCAGTGCAGACGTCAGCTAGTCTGTAGTATCAGGAAGTAGCCCCAGCTGGCCTGCAAATAGCTATTTCAGTCCCTTTTTTTTAGGGTTTTGAAGTTTCCAATGCATTTGAAGGTTCATTTAACCTTCAAAAAAATTAGAACCAACGGCGCGGCAGCGGGTGCCAGTCGTTGCCGTCATTTTTACGACATTATTTTCTTGATGAAAAATGTCGTGAACGTGCGTAAAAGCTCCAAAAGAGCTGTTTTTATATCAATTTTTAATCAATTATTATGGATTTTTAGTGTATTTTATGGCATGTTTCATGAAAAGGCACTATGTTGCCAATTTTCCACAGATGGCTTGCTGCAACGGCGGTTCCCTCCCCTAGGGGGGATATTAAGTATAAGTCCATAAGTTTTCAGAAAAAATATCATATGGCGCCGGAATGCCCTAAGGCCTCTAGGCTGGCGCATGCAGGGAGACACATGTTTCAAGTTTTAACCATGTTTTTGCCATGTTTATGACATTGTTTGACTTGTTTGACCTTGGTTCGACCCAGAACTGACTTAGACATGTGAACCACAATCTTTGACGACCTGAATCTCAGGTCACAGGGCCTGTGGTGCCCTGATTTACTGCGATTTTACCCAAAACCCTAACCTTAGCACATGGTTCGGTACTTAGGTATGTTTAGACGTGTATTAACCTAACTTATTGCCTTGTTTGCCCTCTCTCCCTCTTTCAGGACACCAGATTGTGTCATGGGGCGAGCAAAGCTCCTAGAACAATTTGTATTTGCGTGGCATTACGAAATCTCTTGTGCCTACTTGCTCTTCTGATGTCTCTTGAAGAGTCCTCACATAGCCTCTCTTAGGCGGCTCAAGTTGCATGGTCAAAATGCGCCCAAAACTGCCTCTCCACGGCACTGCGAAAAAATAGTCCTTTTGGGGGGGACCCAAAACACAAGAACCAAAAATCCTGTGAAAAGCAATGAACTGGTCCATTTTCCTTTATTTTCAACAAAACCGACTGCCCGGGAAAATGATTTGTTTCCACGAAAATGAAGTTCTTTTTTGGGAAAACCACGACTTTTTGTTTCCTATATCACTTATGCTTTGCAATAAAAACACCCATGAGCTTTCAATCTTTTGGAAAACCAGTTTTCGAAAACGATGTTGCACGCTGCACGACAAGAAGCATTTTTTGGCACCCCTTCTTTGCGCGAGGCCTCGCGCAAACACCAACACAACAGTGCAATAAAATGCATCACAGAGAAAAATGTGCCGCACAAGGTGACAGCATAAAGGTCGTCGAAGGGGAATGCATAGCGCGAGCCCTCGCGCATAATATATCAGAACAAGCGAAGAAATTACTTTTTCTTCGGAACAGTTTGCATCTTAGAACCCAATGCCTTAGCAACGGACGTCTTACCCTTAGGCGGTGGCTTTGCGGGCTTGCTTCTTCGTTGGGACTGACGGGCTGGCTGCTTGAATGGAGCTCGGGCCCCGGTCTCCTCGGACCTCGGATTTGCTGCCACTTTCTTCGCTGCCTTGCCCTGGGAGACCTGCGCTTCCTTCTCCTCTTCTTCCTCGCTCTCCTCTCCTTCATCCCCATCGCTCTCGTCAGATTCTGCACCGGTAACCGACTTTGCTGCCTGAGGCTTGGAGGCAGTCTTCTTCTTCTTGGGGGCTGGTTCCCCACCAGTAGACTTCCGCTTTGCAGGGGCCAGTGCTTCTGCAGCTTGACCTTTCTCAACAGTCTCTTCCTCCTTCAGCGACAACGCATCAGAACCCACCTTGTCATCGCGAACCCAAAGGGGAATACCACGGTTTGACCAGTTGGCCTGCTGGTCCCAATCACCAGACGCATCCAGTTTTGACCCTTGTGTCAAGACGTGGTTCAACTGAGTCGGCACTCTGTTGACCCAATCGGAGAGATTGTCGGAGGTAACACCAAGAAGGTACATGCGAGAATCCGGCCTGATGGACGCGATCTTGCACACCAGATCCGGCTGATGATCAATGAACACATACGCAGGCTTGAAGCTCTTATCCTGCTTCAGGTAAAAGAGGTGAGTGTCGAAATACCACATAACCGTCGTTATCGGAAGGTGACCGCCAAATTCAACAGGATCCATCTCCTCTACTTGAGTAGGTCCAAACGTCAGATAATTCAGAATCTGCAATGAGGGAGAAGTTATTGCGCGAGGCCTCGCGCAAAGAGCGGACGTAATGAGGGAATTATACCTTTCTCGACCAGCTATTCGGTGACGAAATCAGCAACCAGCGAACGTCAAAGGTTGTAGGATCCCCTGCAGGCTTCGGTTTGACTGGCCAACTGAAGATGGGAACACGCAACATGTTAGCCATGCGCGGCGCGTTCAAATCATCGTTGAGACGCCTATCTGTTTCCGTCTCCAGCACGTCGAACATGTTGTCAACAACAGATTGAGAGCCGCAGATGAGGGTATCGGCACGCGCCATCTGTTCATACAGCCAGGCTGGGCACATCATCTCAGGAGCAAGATGTTCAAATATGTCGCCGTTGATGACAATCAGGTTCTTGTCAATCTCAATAAACCGCCTCGGGGGATCGTGGGCCAACGCTGCAATTCGGGTCGCCTTAATTGTGATAGTTTGACTTGACAGTAATGGATCCTGCTGTTCCACTGTCTTGAAGTCACCAGTAACGCCAGCAGCTGGGGGGACCACACGGCACTTGGTAGGCTCTTGACCCAGGAGTTTTTGGACGTTGAGGATTTTCAGGGAGGCGGGTTTGCCTTTCTTTGCCACCTGCCACAGTGGTGCGCGAATCATGGATTTCCATGCCGGCCATGGACCGCAACTTTTGCCTTCAGGTTCCCGCCAATAGCCCCATGTACCAGAAGTCACCTTCAGGGCAGGCCTTCCAAGTGCAGCAACCTCTTTGCGGGTCCGCATATCTTTGGCTAAAGAACAGAAATGGAGAACGTGCGGCGCACCAATGCAGAAACAGAACCCACGTCGCGTTGATGGTACACACCTTTCTCAGGTCGAACGTACTGGCCGTTGTGCGGGTGGTCCAGATGCATTGAGACCCACTGGTCAAGGATGATGTCGTCAATCAAATTCGGCAAGGATTTAAGGGTTATTTTTTCTTGCTGCATCACTTCTGCCACTTTCTTGCAGAACTCCGGCAACAGGATCCCGTCCAGTTTCTTCAGCGCGTTCTTCGTGACTTTCTCCCCTTTGTCGTCACAGCTTCCGGACCAGCATAGTAGGCAAACGTCATAAAATGTCTCCACAATTTAGACGTTTTGTCCTGAAAGTGACAACGTTATGCGCGAGGCCTCGCGCAACGAACAGCATCGAAACAACGATTAATGAACATACGAATTGACCAGGCTGCTTCAGTTCAGCGGTTGGAACCAGGGCACTCATCTGCACAGCATCCACAATGGCGATCTTGAGATTGCTGTACGTGTCAGCCAGGCCTCGCCGCCGCTGATCTTCAACACATCGAATGAGGTTATCTGCTGCCTCATACAGCGGTATTGGCTCAACGTTTTGTGCGCTTCCTTGTGCTTGTCCCGCCAGCTTTGCACGGAAGGCCCACAGTGTCGTAGGCTTCAGAATATCGGCGATGCATGTAGTATGCCACTGCTGCAGATCCAGACATTCTGTGTGTCGCTTCTCCCGAATCTTCGCAATCGCTTCCACGCCGTGCTGTCCAGATACACACCAATAATCGCCATCTGCAAATATGAGACATGTCCATGCGCGAGGGCTCGCGCAACGAGAAGAGCGAACAGTCGGTTGGCAACATACTATTATCTTCCCAGAGAACGACGTGTAATGGGCCTGTTGGCGGTGCTGCTTCGAGTGACTCAATACGCTTCTGCAGTAACTTCGTATCTTTCCGTCTAATCTGCCCCTTTGTCTTCTCCTGGTCGATTCTCACGTTGTCCAGCTCAACGTCCACCTGCCTCCCATCCGGCTTCAGGTGGTCCTCGATGTCAGTACCCAAGGTTAAGCCAGGATCTGGTGTTTCCTTCTTCTTACGCCCCTTCTTTGGTGTTCCAGCCTCCGATCCTGAGGTCCGAGGGTCATAGTCGGTATCTTCTCGTTCCTCGGCTGTTTTTTTGGCGGGGCTTTCCATTCTGTGACAAGGAGAAAGCCTGTATGGAAGGAAACATAACATTGAAAAGGGTTAAAATCGTCATCGATAATGCATATGTGAGGCGCTTCTAGCGAATACGAGTACAGTATGGTTGAGAATGCAAAACTGAAGGGGCTCGGCACTGTTTTTGACTGTTAACCTTGCGCGAGGCCTCGCGCAAGAGAGGGGGTGTACTAACCTGTTGTTTCATTCTGTTTGCGCGAGGCCTCGCGCATCACTGCATGTTCTCCAATCTTATTCGAACCTTTCGCAGCGTGTCGGCCTCTCTCTGTTCCTCCAACACACTGCGTTGGGGGATCAGCTCTGACAGTTTTCGCTTAAAACCAGCCTTAAGCAGCCTCTGCTGCGTTAGCACCAACAACACAGACACAAGGACTTGTTTGTAGTGGTTAGAACCCTTTTGAATTAGAAGAGACGGTGGAAAGTTAGGTAAACCCCTGCGCGGCCAATGCGCCCGAATTGTACAAGCAGGCTCAGCACACCACCTAACTTAAGGCACATATACACGCTCTGCGTTCAAGTAAGCAGTTAACCGCTGACGCACGGAATTGACAAAGGAATTGGGGATTTTGCAGACGTTCACCCTGTGACCTTCTTTGCGAATGGTGATGAGATGATACAGATCGTCAACATCTTCAATGGTTACTGCACCTCTGTTTTGGCCCTTCTTTGTCACAAGGCTGGAAAGCAGACTTTCACAAAACTCCTCGGCGAAAGCCTGTCCAGGCATGGCTGTGTGCCATGCAGTGTGGCACAATAGCGCAGTTGCAACACTGCGTTCGTATTTTAAAAGTGTGTCCCCCATGTTCAAACGGTCTAACAGACACATAACAATCTGCAATCCCTCAGAAGCAAAAACACCCCTGTTGGCCGTCTCCCCGGCCCAATTGCACTGTCTAACGAGGTGACCTAGGTATAGTAACATAGGACAGTATTGTGTTAACAGAACCTGTATGGCCTTACACACAGCGTAACGGAGGCGTCCTCGCCGATTTACAGGACGTGCCAGCCCAAGGGAATGACATTTTCTGTTAAGGCGCCGTATGTGGGGGCCCATACCCGACAGCAGTGCGCCAACAGTTATCTCCATTGTGATCAGCTTGGGAAAACAGGGGACCGCGTCACCGCTGCGCAACAAGCCTTTACGGAAGAAAGTCACGATCGGCCAAAATGAGCGAAATGTTTGTGTAACGCAAAACTTGTACGCGTGCCAGAAACCATACAATATAGGGTGTGACCGCAAGAAAAGCCGGACATTCCAACCCGTTGTTTTTTCACCGTACATCATCTTACAAATGCGGTAATGGATGTTCTCATCACATAAAACAGGCACGACTGGTCGAGTGTGCTGCGCCAAGTCCCTAGTGAATTGCAATAGATTAAGCAGCGAGATGTTGCCGCTTACCTTTTCTTTGCTTCTCTTGGCAGGTACAGGGCGAATAATGTCAATCGGCGCCCTAATGTTTCGAACAACAGGTCGCGTGCTTGCAAATCCTAGATCACGCAGGATACGTGCAAATGTTCCCTCGGTGTTCCCCAGCATGCGTGCAACAACAGAAACACGCCGTTCAAGCTCTTCCAGGCTGGGATGACCATGCCAGTAGCGCGGTGCATCCCTCAGTAGCAAAACAGCCAACGCTGTTGCGTACAGGCTTTTGTCGTTCTTGTCAGGATTTGTGGAAAACTGTATGTTGTACCAGTTGTCCATCCACAACACAACCCACTGTTGGTGTATTTTGTTCCATGTAGTCTCCAACCTGCCTGCGGCCTTCTCCTTCAGCGAAGGTGCGCTGTATCGCGCCAGACCTGACCTTGCTAAAATGCGACGCTGCGCCCTACTGCCCTCTACCGCAACAACTGACTTTGGTTTTCCCTGGTATGGAACTGCGCGGTGACGCATCAGCAAATAAAGGCGCCAGGCCTCCTGTATCAAAAAACCAACCCATCTCTTGCCTTCTGCCGCAATCGCCTTTTCAACGCTGCAACGCGTCCGTTCATTTTTGCGCAGACGCAGAAAAAACACAAACCACAATCGCGCGCCCTCGTCCCCCTGTTTTAGCCCTTCCCACAGTTCTTCTGCCGTGTTGTACGGCGGTTCCTCTGAGCAGACATCGCGCAAAACTCCAGATGCTGCGGCCACTGTCTTCTCAAGGTCCACCTCTTTTCACAGGGGCATTGTTGCTGTGAAGAGTAATTGCGTACCTGTATGTATGTAAAGATCGCTGTTTGAAAAACCTTCTTGATTTCAAACATCAACCTGTCACACAGTTTTCGCGCGACCAATTATTCTGTGATTTGCTTGTCGCATGCACCATTTTCGGTTAACTGTAACTGTCTGGTGATCCCACATTTGACTAATTAATCCTAATTGCGGTAGCCAGTTGCGGCGCGCTACCATCGCTGTTGGGCAGTGAAGCCAGCGGTGACCACAGTATGAAAACTGAAGATGCCGGTGGGACCTGTGTCGCCGCCAATGCAGCAGCGCCGCATCAAGGGAATGCACATGCTGTGAAGTTGGTGGATCTGTTCCATTTTTGGTTTCTATGAGCGCTTATGAGATCCATTGCGCGAGGCCTCGCGCAATGATCACCGAACTTTTAATGTTTCTCATGCGCCGTTCCATGCGCGAGGCCTCGCGCTTGAAATTGCAGTTTGTTCCGGAACATTTATACTTTTCAAGATTCTTGGGTACACAATTGTTGAAGTTTATTCGTTAATAGATCCATCTCTATCACGCAATCCTGATAATGGTACTAAGTTACGCTGCCTCTGAGCCAAAAGGGCGTTTTTGGGACAGCTCGTCAACCGACAATGAGCCTGAATCCGTGCCATCCGCGGCATCAGCGCCACCAACGTATTGGACATCAAGAACATTGGCCATATACGACAGTCCCAACGAACAATGCCAACTCTTTGAAGACGCATCGCTGCACTCTGCATCAGACTCCCTCCCTGCTCTGGAGTCGTCCAGCAACTCGGGCGCAGACGAACACGATCTTGCACTCCCTCACGATCAAGCAAATTCTGTCACCACTCCCGAGTCTCCAAGCAACTTTGTAACAGATAAGACTGGATCCACCCTTCCTCTCAGTGATCAATTTCAACTCGATGACAAACGTCTGAAGTCAAGACTTTGGCAACTACTTCACAACCGCCCTACGTACTCTCGCTTGATGGCTAAAGCTTGGGCAAAGGTGGTTCACGAGAACAACATCAGCTGTCACACAAATGTAAAATACAAAGCCTGGATGGGCATCCAACTGGTTCGAGAATATGAACACTTACGCCGAACAGAACCCCATTTGATTGGATAATTGTTCACTGTCGGTCTTCACTAATTGTCACACAGATTGGCCGAGTGTTGCTACGCAAGGGACAGGGCGACTGCAGGTTTTCTTGTGTTTTCACATTCTTGTTTTTGATTTTAGTCACCGATTTTTTCATCGCCTCTGACCACCAATAATCGCCAAAATCCTGCACAAAAACTGCACACTCAACTGTTTCTTCCCTCTCACTGAAACAACTTCAGTGACCATCCGGCACAAAACCACATTGCCACTCACCAGGTCCACATATTGCAAATTTAGGAAAGCCTGCTTGTAGCCCATGGTTTCAGTTATGAAAGTGCTTAGCACCTTGAGCAGGGTTAAAATTCTTTTTGTGCATATGCGGCTGTCCGTCGGTCAACCTCGCATGGGAGCAATGTTTTGTGTTTCTTCGGCGGGGGACCGCCATGCCTCAAAAAAAATCGTACTAAGTTACGTGTATAAATACGACAGGGTTCCATTTTTCGACAACCTGCCTAATGCGTCGTGCTGTAGTACATTAATCTGACACAAATGAACGTCTTTGCGCGAGGCCTCGCGCAAAGAATGGTCACCAAACAATACCTTTCCCTGTCTCGCCCATGGGACACGTCATTCTTATAGAAATATTTATTCCGCCATACTTGTTTGCGACGGTTTTAAAATATCCATCAAAACAACTATTTTTTGATGCCTTTGGAAACCTGTCATTTTCCTACCTTTTCCTTCGTTTTTGACCATGCAACTTGAGCCGCCTAAGCCTCTAGAATGAGTGTTCCATATGCCTCAAAAAAGAGTTTAAAAATTGGTTTGAAAGACCACAAGCTCTTCCCCTTGGAGCAGATTTCGGTAACCAATATCCAGGGGCGTACCAATACGCGTCACTAGCCGCAGGGTTGCTGCGGGGCGCTGTGGGCAACTATTGCTTTAGCGGGTGCAGCGCCCTGTTGGTGGTTTTACGGCGCTCTCCGCAGGTCTCGAGGGTCGGGCCAGTGCCGATTCCTGTCCTCCCCTCACTTGCTGTCCCTCCCTGGCGTCGCTCGTTGTACTTGTGGCGGGTTGCCCTCTTAGGGTCTCCCTTGCCCTCGCCTTCTGGTACGCCATTCCATGTGGTCTGTGCCTTCTGCGAGCTCGGTCTGGCTGCCCTTCTGTTGCGGGCCGCATGTCCGTTGTGTGTTTCCGTGCTCGCGCCCCCGCAATATTCACGTGTTCCCCCTTCCCCTGCTTTTTTCCGCGCACTCTTCGTGAGATTACCTTGCAGGGCGCTGGTAGGTCTGTTCCAAGTTGTTTGTACCCCTCAGCGTTTCCCGCATGAGTCTCTTGCTCTGCTTGCTGTGAATTACAGGCGGGGGGCGGTCCTCGCGTCTCCTTCCTGTTTCCCGACAGTGTTGAGGGGTGTCTGGGTTGCAGCACCCTCCCTGCCCCGACCGCCCGTCCTTCGGTTGGGCGGCCGGGGCCCGCTGCCCTTTTTCTTTGGGCGGGGAGGGTGCGGGTTCGAGGGCCCGTCACCAACCCCTCAGCGCACGCTCTGGTGTTGTGCGTTTTGGGGGTCTTTTGGGCGCGACCTCCCTCCTTCCCAGTTGTCCGGGATGAGGCTCTTTGCCCACCCAGGTTGCCTGTCTTTTCAGCCTGTAGCCCTGGCCCGCCGCCCTTGTTCCTTGGGCGGGGGGCGTGCGTGTCTGGGGGACTGTCATTGACCGGGGAGCGCACACTCTTGCCAGCTGGCATCCCGCGCTGTGGGCACTGCAGGAGAGCGCCCAGGGGGGATGTCCCGTTCCTGACCACGGGTCCTTGGGCCGCGCAGGCCTTTTTCTTTCGGCGCAGGGGGTGCGGATGCTGGGGCCTGTCACACACCGCACAGCGTGCGCCTTCTTGAGCTGGCGTTGCGCCCGGAACGGGCGGCAGGATGGCGCCGGGCCAGGGGTATGCCTGATGCCTCAATGGGAGGAGTCCAAGGTTCGGCACTCTCCCTCTCCCGGCCGCCCGGTGCCCTGCCCTTCTTCCTTGGACGTCCGGGGTGCGGGTTTGGAGGCCCGTCACCAACTTCAGGGCACGCCCTCTTGCGCGCTGGCATTACGTGCTGTGCAGTAGGCAGGAGGGCGCAGAAGGTCCCTCGTGCCTCTTTGCGGGGTGTCCGTGGTTGGGGACTGTCTGTCCTCCGACCGCCTGTCCTTTGGGCGTGCAGCCAGGTCCTGCGGCCCTTTTTTCTTTTGGCACGGGGGCTGAGGGAGTGGGTTCCCATCACAGACCCCACAGCGCACCCTGTTGCGAGCTGGCGTTGCGAGTTGTGGGGGCGGCAGGAGGGTCCATGGGGGGGGAGGGCGCCTCGTACCTTTGTGCGGGTTTTCCGGGGTTGTGTGTTCTTCCTCTCTTGGCCGCGCATGATTTCCGTGTGCAGCCGGGAACCGCTGCCCTTTTTCTTTGGGCAGGGGGGGTGCAGGTGTGGCGGTCCAAAAATGAAGCAGTGACAAAACTGCCCGAAGAGCAGAAATCAGCACCGCACTGAACGGCCGAAATAACCTTTTCCAAATGACCCGAGGATAACTCGATAGTAGGAGAAAGGAAAATAGATTGGGTGGTGATTTCTGATGGGCAAAGGGCCCTGACCAGTGAACCCACAGTTCTGATGGGACCTGTTCCCCGTCCTGGGCTTTCTGTACGATTTTTTCCAACCCATTGCCAATCTAACGGCCCACCCACATCACTGCCCAAGCTCAGTCCCGAAGGCATCCAGAGAAAAACCGATGCTGACTGACACTCCAGTCACACGCTTGCCGACAGCCGTTCCGAAGACTTGGAACTTCGTGGTCGTGGGAGGAATGGCCCGTTACGGGCTGTGGTTGCCTATGTGGGAAGGGGTCGTGATGCCTTCAGCCCTAGCCAAGGACTCCCATACCTCAGGCAGGGGGGCGGGGCTGGGGTTGGGGCGAAACAAGGCGCGCGGCCCCGCCCAAAGATCGTCGGCCCGTGGGTGAAGTCAATGGTCTGGTTCATGCTGCTGGAAGGGGCGTCAGGGGGAAAAACCCTGGGGCTCCGGGCTCCGTCTTGAGGATCAAGTCGATGTTGGACTCCTGGTGGTGATGGTTTCCATGGCCCTGCGCTGTGGGGTACCTGCTGTCCCCTGATGATGTGTTGATGCGGGTTGACTTCTGCATGAGGGTCCTCGGGGGTAAACTTCCACGGAAGGAAGGTGGTGGAGGGATTGACGTCCCCTTGAGGGTGGTCGCAGGACCGCGTTTGAGTCGACGGCCTCTTTTGGGGTTGGCCATTGGTCTCAAGTGCCTCAGGGCCCTGAAATTCCAAGAAGTCTCGAGAGGGTTGTCATGGCCTGTTGTCCACAGCCTTCGCCTCTGGTGCTGTGCAACCCGCGCCCCGGGTTAGGGCAATGGGTACCACCACGAACTCGTCATGTGTGAAACGTTGCCGTTTACAAAAGGGGTTTTCCGCCTCTCTTTGCTAAAGGAGGAAGAAGGGAAGAGAGGAAAGAAGGACCTGAAGTAAAATTGAATTATTTGAAGTTAATGAATTAATGTATGGCACCCATGTCTAACAGACACAAATGAATGAATGCAATGATCATGCATGCGATCACGTGAAACAGGTCGGATAGGGCAACAGAGCTGCAATGTGGTGCACTTCAATCACAAAGGTCATTTCCTGGTTAAGTTAGGTACCAATACCATACCAAAATTTTCAACCTCAAGGATTCATTGCCAGAATAAACTGACACGTCAATTAATTGGTTGGATTGGGAGGCAGATACAAATACCATACCAATACCACAAATTTCAGATACATCCTAGACTACCGCTTTAAGGTTATCATCGTTAATTTCACTTAAACTGAGATGAATCTGTCATCTTAACCCAATTGAACACAATTGAACCGGGACAGAAGTGCACGCGCTCAGAGCGCTGCCGGATTCACGCGTGCGCATTCAGTCGTTTGAAAAAGGAACAGAAAAAAGGCGCTACAGAGCAGAAAAAGAATGTGCGTGGCTGCAGAGTATTGGGGAAAAGAATGTAGTACCACTAGCACAACTTTACCCACTTCCTTTGAAATGTCGGGGAGTGGTGCGTAAGTCTGTCGGTGAAAGTTGAATAGTGGTATTACACACAATATGTTCTATTCATTACTATAGATCATGGTGACTCGTCCACGGTTGTTTGAGCCATGTGGGCTACGGGAGTTCCTATTGGATAGCACTAACACAACCAATCTCTTTGGTGAAGAGGTCATAAATGTATTGGCTAACTTCTTTTGTCACCCACCACGGCACCGGAACTTGTTGAATGAGGTTCACAACAAAATAGGCAATGGAGACCATCGTCAAATGTGTGTGCAACAACTCATAAATGGTGTTCCAAGTGTTGTATGCACACCAACGTATGCACTGCAACTATTGGTGGACCTACGTGTGCCACACAATTGGAATGCAATACTCACAAACCTTATGACCCAAGTGGGTACCACGTCCCCGCAAACGCTAGAATTGATTGGCAACCAAGACTTCCAAGTAGACAACATATGAAACAAGCTTGGACCCAACTAGTTGGGGCAATGCAATTGGATTATCTGAAAATTAATAAAGAAGTCAAAACTGTTGGAATATCATAGCCCCTACCCAAACTTTTCCAATTCATTGAGCAACACCCCATCTTTCACCAACATTCGGACGGGGCGGGGTACAAGGGGAGCACACACACAAACACGCACACCCCAACACCCAAGCCAGGAGTGGCGGGGCGCAGCCGAAAACCGAGCCCAAACACACACACCCACGCCGCACACCCCAGCCAGGAATGGCGGGGACAAGCGGAGCACGGACACCAGCACACACACACCCCAACACCCCAGCCAGGAGTGGCGGAGCGGAGCCGAAGCCCGAGCCCAAGTACACACACCCACACCGCACACCCCAGCCAGGAGTGGCGGGGTACAAGGGGAGCACGCACACCAACACGCACACCCGAACACCCCAGCCAGGAGTGGCGGGGCGCAGCCGAAACCCGAGCCCAAAAAAACACACCCACACCGCACACCCCAGCCAGGAGTGGCAGGGGACAAGCGGAGCGCGCACACCAGCGCACACACACCCCAAACACCCCAGCCAGGAGTGGCGGGGCGCAGCCAAAACCCGAGCCCCAATAAGCAGACCCACGCCGCACACCCCAGCCAGGAGTGGCTGGGTACTGGGGGAGCACGCACATCGACACGCACACACAAACACCCCAGCCAGGAGTGGCGGGGCGCGACCGACACCCGAGCCCAAACACCCACACCCGCACCGCACACCCCAGCCAGGAGTGGCGGGGTACAAGGGGAGCGCCCACACCACCACACACATACCCCAAGACCCCGGCCAGGAGAGGCGGGGCGCAGCCGAAACCCGAGCCCAAACACTCACACCCACACCGCACAGCCCAGCTAGGAGTGGCGGGGCGAAGCAGAAACCCGAGCCCAAACACCCACACCCGCAACGCACACCCCAGCCAGGACTGGCGGGGTACAAGGGGAGCACGCACACAAACACGCACAGCCCAACACCCCAGCCAGGGGAGGCGGGGCACAGCCGAGACCCGAGCCCAAACACCCACACCCACACCGCACACCCGAGCCAGGAGTGGCGGGGTACAGGGGAAACACGCACACAAACACGCACACCCCAACACCCCAGCCAGGAGTGGCGGGGCGCAGCCGAAACCCGAGCCCAAACACCCACACCCACACCGCACACCCCAGGCCAGGAGTGGCGGGCTGCAGCCGGGGTGCGCACACAAGCAGACACAAACCCCGACAACCCGGCCAGGAGGGGCGGGGTGCAACTGAGACACGAGCCCAAGCACAACACCCACGCCGCGCACCCCAGCCAGGAGTGGCGGGGTACAAGCGGAGCACGCACACAAGCACACACACACCCCAACACCCCAGCCCCGAGTGGCGGAGTGCAGCCGAAACCCGAGCCGAAGCACACACACCCGCACGGCACACCCCAGCCAGGAGTGGCGGGGTGCAAACAAGGCGCGCACACAAGCACACACACAACCCAACACCCCAGCCAGGAGTGGCAGGGCGCAGCCGAAACCCGAGCCCAAGCACACACACCCACACCGCACACCCCAGCCAGGAGTGGCCGGGTACAAGCAGAACAGGCACACAAGCACACACACACCCCAACACCCCAGCCAAGGGTGGCGGGGCGCAGCCGATACCCAAACCCAACCACAACCCAGACCCATACGCAAGCGCCACGCAACAGTAGGAAACCCAGTGTCCATAGCCCGAGCACTGAGGCAGCCCGTGCCATGCAGGTGACCCGGCCAAACGAGATCCGGAGACCGGGGGTAAGGCTGCATCCTAGGCCTGCACTGCTTTGGGACTCGAGGCGGAGCGTGCGACACCCAAGCACCTCAGAACCCTAGTACCAAGAACATGCATGCATGCCTTGGGAACGGGATACGCCAGGAAGTCTGGTGAACCCCTAGGTTTCCGCCCAAAGGAGGGGACGTGCGCAAGCACGGGGGCACACCCTCCCGGCATGACAAGCAGTCACGCTGGCGGCGATCAGCCCTCCCGGTGTTGCCCGTGGCCGCTTTGTTGGGGGCCACCAGTAAGGTCTAGCGGGATGTAAGTGGCCTCCCCTCTTCAAGCGCGGAGCCTCTTCGTGTTCGTCACAGCGGCAACACCAGCGGGAACCATGGGGCGCCTCTCCTCGACCGAGTGCACCTACCTACCTACCTACCTTGGTGAGATTTGGAGGCAGATACAAATACCATACCAATACCACAAATTTCAGATACACCCTAGACTACCGTTTTAAGGTTATCATCGTTAATTTCACTTAAACTCAGATGAATCTGTCATTTTAACCCAATTGAACACAATTGAACAGGGACAGAAGTGCACGCGCTCAGAGCGCGGCCGGATTCACGCGTGCGCACTCAGTCGTTTGAAAAAGGAACAGAAAAAAGGTGTTACAGAGCAGAAAAAGAACGTGCGTGGCTGCAAAATATTGGGGAAAAGAATGTAGTACCACTAGCACAACTTTACCCACTTCCTTTGAAATGTCGGGGAGTGGTGCGTAAGTCTGTCGGTGAAAGTTGAATAGTGGTAGTACACACAATATGTTCTATTCATTACTATAGATCATGGTGACTCGTCCACGGTTGTTTGAGCCATGTGGGCTACGGGAGTTCCTATTGGATAGCACTAACACAACCAATCTCTTTGGTGAAGAGGTCATAAACGTATTTGCTGACTTCTTTTGTCACACAGCACGGCACCAGAACTTGTTGAATGAGGTTCACAACAAAATAGGCAACGGAGACCACCGCCAAATGTGTGCGCAACAACTCATAAATGCGGTTCAAAGTGTTGTATGCACACCAACGTATGCACTGCAACTATTGGTGGACCTACGTGTGCCACACAATCGGTATGCAATACTCCAAACCTTTATGACCCAAGTGGGTACCACTTTCTCCGCAAACGCTAGAATTGATTGCCAACCAAGACTTCCAAGTAGACAACATATGGAACAAGCTTGGACCCAACTAGTTGGGGCAATGCAATTGGATGATCCCAAAATTAATAAAGAAGCCCAAACTGTTGGAACATCATAGCCCCTACCCAAAGTCTTCCAATTCATTGAGCAACACCCCATCTTTCATCAACATTGGGACTCGAGCATGCCGGTGATGCTCATTATCCGCGGTGATGCCTTCCCAATTTCCGGGACCCAATTGTCTCAAATCTCCCTAACCTCCACAAATTGGGGAGCATTGGCGCGGAATCTTTCACATACGTTTATAATTGGGGTGGCCTATACCGATGATAAAGACGCAAGTGTGCTAGCACGCCTTTGGGACAAAAATATTAAAGTATGTTGTTCACTTTAACGTTAATTTGTGAATTTTGCATGTTGAATGTTAAATTGAACGATGAGACGTTGACGTAGGAGCTAGTACTTGTTGCGTAGCAAGCATATGAGGACGATTTTTGATTTTTTAGATACCCCAAGACATTGTGGATAGTGGCACCATTACATGGTTTGGGTCTCGCACGAGTGCCAAAGTGTGGTGTGGCGGAGACGAACCCTGGCTACGCCGATGCCTAGGAATTAGTGAATTTTGGGAGGTTGGTTCAATTTGTACATATGCCACATGGAGCCGTGAACTACAAAAATTCATGGATGTCTTACGTTGGAGAACACCAAGTCAAGATGCTACCTTCGAGCCTTCGTTGTGTCCAAAGAAAGGGGTGTATGACGGAGCCTTTACTTACTTTGAAAGATCGATGGGTCCAATGCATTTTACATTGTTTAATGGCAATAGGCTGTTTAATTTGTACTTTCATAGATGAGCATATTGACGACCTCTCAACTCCATGTGCCCAACCCATCCAAAACATTTGGAGAGTTCATACAGTCAGATGGCGGCTCGGCACAAAACCCAACCCCACCAGCGAGGGCACATGGAGATTGATGCTATATGCATGGCCAATCATACCCTACGTGCTCATTTGGATCAGGTACCCTTGAATTACCCAAGTGAAACCGTGGTTCAACCAAGTTCAACCGCGCACTTTCATTACGGCTTCCCCGGGGTTGAACCCCTATCGTGGTACAGTAACAAATTGCTAAGTAGCAACCTGAAAACCGCTATTTTTCAGCCCTGCAAGAGATGCCACACCCCCTAAAAAGAACGTTTTTGAAAACCTTCTTACCTCATTGGTGCAAAACACTGGAGACCTATTTCTCTTGGATCATATTTCACGGCGGTGGTGGTGTAGGTGCCAGTGGCGGCGGCTGTATTGGTGAAACCGCACGGCTTCACCATCAACTTTTCGTTAGGCGTGGTGACATACACCCCTGCACCTTGTTTGGAATCTCTCTAGCACTTTGAACCCTTTTTAGTGAACAACAATTACATGCAAGCCTACACTTGATTGTCAGAAGCTTGCTTCCTCATGGATTGCAGTAAAATGTAACCGGCTTTCGAGGTGGTTCAACTGCTGGACAGGCGCGCGGTTGCACCGGCTTCACCGCTTCAACCGCTGTTGCACGAAGCGCTACACAAAAAACACATCTTCACCTTGGGAAGCCAAACGTGACCAGTTCATTCTGCGTCGCCACACGCAGACGTCCCCATGCAATGCCTGTGTACGGTACGAGCACAATGCGCTGTCCAGACCACGCCAGAGGCATGTGGGGCCTAAGAGCGTTAAACATGACCCCATATCGAGGATCCACAATGCGTCCCCATAATATATCACGCCCCCAACGTATCCATGCAGGACGAGAAGGCCCATTTGCACAAAGTAGGGCACTGGTAAACAGTCCCCCCCCCACAAGATCACCCAGGGCTATTTCCCCCGTAAGGGGACTGTCATCCTTTGGATGCGTATGTACAAGCATGCGATGATCGCCCACCCCATGGACCACTGCGAGCGCAGTGTAGGTTAGTTGGGGGAGTACACTCCGGATGTGTGCGTTCACGCGCCGGACCAGGTCCGGATCTCTCCTCGTTTGCACTGCAACTTGCACACGGTGATGCCCCTGCACCATTACGGCCCCCCTTAACGTGGACCAAGCTTTATCAATCGTTGCATACGACGGAGAGCAATGTGTCCATGGGACGGTGCATGCACGGGTTTTCTTCTCTTTGGCATCGGCCCACGAAATAAGCTTGTTGTACCTAGGGACGGTTGAACCGAGAAATTGGGATAAAGTGCGCAGTTGAACCTGCGGTTGAATGGGTTGCCGTCATGGCACCAAAAAGCGTCCGATGGTACAAACCACAAAGTATTCACATTGGTGACGCGGGCAACACGTTGCAACTCATATGTTCATGCTTTGGGCAACATTAAGCCATTATTTTGCCGTGCAAACGTTGTCATGAAGCACAATCACAATTGTTCATTTGTGATAAGGGTTCAACTGCACCGTTGAACCACGTTGAACCACTTGTAGGCATGTGTGCATTATGCCACATACCTTCGCTTCGGCATCCCAAGGTCCAAAATGAGGCGCACAGCGTCGGATCCTGTGAAAGCCTTTTTTGTAGCCCTTTTTGTCTGTTTGGAAGCCCTCTGTGTGTTACCAATTCGGTCAGCAAGTTGTTTCCATACGCGTTTTGCCGTGCCGTTTGTGCAAAAAAAGGTGAACAAGTCGTCCACCAGCTGTTGGTCCCCCCACCCGCTGTAGTGGTCGCTCACCACATGCAGCCAGTGGTGCGACATTTTTTAAAAAATGTTTGTCACGCGTCAGTTTCAGGTGGTTATGCAAATATTTTGTTCAGAAAAGCGCGCGCCGCTGGCGCAGCCGCCCCCGCCGCCAGCGCTGGCGGTGGTTCAACCGCGGTTCAACCGCGGTTCAGCAGTTCAACCGCGCCCCTTCCGAGTTCAACCAGGTTGAACCGGGTAAAACCACTGTGTGAAGCACCTGATCCAAATGAGCACGTAGGGATATAAAGTATATATATATGTATATATATATATATATATGTATATATATATATATATATATATATATATATAGATCCTCTAATCTACACCCCTCTCTTAAAAGACACGTGGGTTTAATATGTGGGAGTCGAGCACAAGGTGGAGGGGAAGGCTAATGGGAATTTATATCCGCTTAGAAAGAGCCCATCCGTACGTATGTCCATCAAAACGCAATGTACTGTAACCGTGTGGTAGTGTTGGAGGAACGAAGCACAGTTGGCAAAACACGTGAAGGAATTACTTGCGAGTCTCGTGGTATTCACTTTACAGAAACAGTTGTAACCTTTGCTCCCAAGGTTTAGACATGGCATGAAGGGGAAGGTAATTCCGTTAGTAGTACACCTGTACATTGGGAACTCCCACGGATGGCAACCTGAACTGGTTGGAACTCTTGGGTACTAGAAAAGTTTGGAATCGAAGGGAACAGGCTTTAAATTGCATAGAACTGCCGACGAAGGACCTAGTCGTCGTCACTATACAAATGGGGTGAATCGAATGCATCACACAAACGGCAAAACACAGCAAGGATGACTCATCCCTCAGTACCGAAAGGGACTCAAAATTTCACTTGTTTTTGTCCCATAGTGGCCCATTTTCAAGGCATTTTGGGAATCTCCATGGGCCAAAACGCCCGATCTTGGGCTCAAAACGGGCTAAAAACACTTTTCTAAGCCTCCCAAATGGCCCATGATCACTTTGAGAAAATTGCGTTTTTCACCCAGTTTTGAGCCATTTTTGGTGTTGAACCAGCCCCTTTTCAAGGCATTTTGGGATTATCCGTGGGCCAAAACGCGGCAGCACGGGCTCAAAATGAGTCCAAACCACTTGTTTGAGCATCCCGAATGGTCCTGGATCACTTTTGGGAAAACGCGTTTTTCACCCATTTTTGACGCATATTTGGGTCCAAAACGGCCCATTTTCAAGGCATTTTGGGATTTTCCATGGCCCAGGACGCGTCACCACGGGCTCAAAACGGCCTAAAAACACCTGTTTGAGCATCACAAGTTGTCTAGGAACAACTTTGGAAAAAATCATTTTTTTCGCCCTGGGGACCCTGGTGGACCCACCGTTGGCTGCCGCCATGCGCGGGCCGGGCTGCCCACCGGCTGCACCAAGTGACCACTGGTTCGGGGGTCTGCGTGTCTCGTTGGGCGATTGTGAGGCTTGGTAAACCACAAAAAGTGGGGGGTTGCGGGTGGACTAGGTGCCCTCGCAATCGGATTTTGAGCCACAGAGCCCAAGATACGGCCCGTGCTTGGTTTCGGGGGGTTGGTGCACATTGCGCATATTTTGGGGCGTTTTGGCGCATTTTTGGGCCGTTTCTCGGACATATCGTGGAGTTGAAGGGCACTAAAGAGCTCTTTGACACGGTGAAGGCAAGCTGCACGTGCGATGTACTCACCGTATCCCTTCGTTCGGGCGTTTTGCCCGGGTTTTGGGGTTGTTTTGGGCGAAAAATGGCTCTTTTTGGCCCAAAACTGCGCAGATTTGGGAGGGCACCTCCCGACCTGGCGCCCCCGCCCCGGGCCGCCAACGGTGATCTTTTGGCTCAAAACTTGGATTTGGCAAGGCCAACACCTAGGCTCCCGGATTGCTAGAGTAGAGTAGAGCCCAGAGCGATGAGGCGGAGCAATGGCCAAAACAATGAGGAGAAGTGCTTGTTGTTGTTGCTTGCTTGTTGTTGCTTGCTTGTTAGCTAGATTTAAGGGGAGAGGGGTGTAGTAATATATATATATATATATATATATATATATATATATATGTATATATATATATATATATATATACATATATACATAAATATATATATATATATATATATATATATATATACATATATATATATATATATATATATATATATATATGTATATATATATATATATATATATATATATATATATATATATATATATATATATATATATATATATATATATATATATATATATATATATATATATATATATATATATATATATATATATATATACATATATATATATATATATATATATATATATATATATATATATATATATATATATATATATACGTTCGACGATGAAGTGGTGGTACCAGAACTCCCTTATCCGGACTTGGCGTTTGATGAAGATGATTCAATTCTCGACGCCAACCCTCTTGAGGACGGGAGCGAAAGCGATGCGTGGTTCCGGGAGGCAAAGGCAGAAGAGGCTGGACCACCACCACGACCACCACCAGCACCGCAACCACCAGTAGTTCCCTCTCCACCATGCCCTTTCACGACTACGCAGGCAATGCTACAAGGCTGTTGGCCCCACCCACAAGCTAGTATAGTGATGGAAGCGCACAGTGCGCATTTGACTTTGTTAAGCATTTTCCAACGGACGTTCCAAAAAATGGTGAACACATTCGGTGCCTTTGGATCGCATCGGGGGCCGCTTGAGGCCAGAGATGCGCAACAGCGACACATGTTCAGTCTCCAAGGTCATAGGCCACCAAATGTTGCAGTGTGGGCAAGAATCTTCATGGCGTGGAAGCACTACGGGCTGGGACGGTTCACGCATCAAGGTGCCCTTGGTCCTCGAAGCCCAGCGAGTATGAGCTTCTGCGAGTCCTCAAGGGAATGGTACTGTCCAGAGAATGCGTGGCAGTACCAGGGTAAGATTCCAGGTGTGGTCCTTACCTCCGGAGGCTACCGCAAGGGCCGACTCCAACAGATTTCGCAAGATGAATCAAGAAGTGCGCGGGACCCAAAAGCGGATTTCAGCTCTGCTGCCGCTGCACTGTGCGACCGCATTGACCCTGCATGGGTCGCTACCTATTTCTTTGTCAGTCCGAGAGGCATACAACTCTCCATGTAGCACCCAACCAAAGGAGAGAAGCTCGTGGACATGGGCAATTTGGGCCAATTGCTTACCACACAACCGGATTGGGCACTCAAGGTGATCCATAGTATGGGGCAACACACCACCGGACTCCGCCACAAGGTTGCAGCCTTTGAGCGAGATGAGAAGCGTCCACTAGGAAAGTGTGGTTGGCCGAAACCATTGGAACAAGTTGCACCCCTCCCAACAAAGACATCAGCGTTTAGTAAGGTGGAGAACCGCTTGAAGTTGCGAGAGGAGAGTAGTGCGGAGAGCGGTGGGTCCGAGGGGAAAACAATGACCAAGGCCCCAAGAGGAAGAAGCATTTGAAGCCCAAGAGTGCCAAGAAGGCACGCAGCGAAGAGTCACAACCCAATAAGACAGAGAAAAACGCAACTACACCAGGTGTGGCACATTCCATTGAACCCAATTCGCGTCAATTGAAGAGAATTTACCTAAATTGAACAGAAATCAACATGCAAATTCGGCGTGTGTGTACATTGCACTCCCCTTCCATGCGTACCATGCGTAGTGGCGCGGATGAGCAAAAAGGCGCTTGCGCAATTGGACAAGCTCAAGCCGAACAAGAAGTCGACGGCCGAACGATCCTCCCAAGTTGAGGAGCCCGCACCAACGAAGAAAACGAAGGCCGAACGGAAGGCTGACGCCGCACCGAAGGCGCAACCTTCGCAACCTTCTGAAAAGGCAAAGGAAGCACCAAAGGGTAGCCCCAAGGTGAACACCTTGGCCGACCTCTGTTGCGCATTGTTTGGTCGTTTGCTCTCCCTCCCAGGGCGACATGTAGAGCGCTTCGACGCAAAATTTCGAAAGCTCATCTTTGGCATTATGCCACCTTTTCCTCATTATAGGTCTGCCACCTTGAGTAGTCCAAAGATGCAACATTCGGATCTTGTTGTGGCCCTTAATACTTTGGCGTTGGTGGCATTCGAGGAATGCCACCTTGAGTACACGGCTATCGCCGCGGTGTTCGGTTACGGGAATACACCAATGCGGTTGCACACACACATGAACAATCATTCTCCCATCTCCGGCATTATTACCGTTGGCGGTTATGTTGGGGGAGCGTTGTTTGTGGAGGAGGGGGGAGTGCTTTGGGAGGGGGGGGTCTTGCAGGCCATTGGCACAAATGATGGGAGGCAAGTTCGGGGCTCGTTGCATGATGTATCAAGAGGAGTGAAGTTTGATTCCCATGCACTTCATGGCCCTTGGCTATGGGATGACCCCCGCATTGCCTTGGTGTACTATAGCCGTGCGGCGGCACAACAGGTGACTAGTGAGGAGCAACAACACATGCGGCAAATGGGTTTCCCCATTGGGGCCTAAGGGGATGATGGGTAGCCTCTTCTCAACATCCGTTTGCAACACTTTGGTATGTGTCGATGTGCGTTTGATTTTGACACACCAAAAGTGTGGTGCTTGATTTTCATTTTGCAATGTGTGTGATAATGGGCATCCTCATGTGATGATGGACATCCTCATCTCAATGCCTATGTGGCATCGTCACATTTCATCACATTGCCATTGCGCAAAGTGTGTTAAATTGTCGTGCTGGTGTGGTTATTTTGTATTTCTCACTTTTTTTTCAGAAATTGTTCAAGGTGAAAGCAATACCAAAGGATGAGGAAGCCCTAGTGGATGAGAGCGCGAAAGGCGCAAAGATGGATGCGATGGTGAATGAACCCCAAGAGGAGATTGAAACGATTGAAGAGGGAAGGGGTCTCTGGTAGGGGAAGGGGATGACGATGGTGAACAAGGGGATGACGATGGTGAATGAGGGGATGACGATGGTGAACGGCCACTACGGCTAAGCGACCTAGAAAAGGTTTGGGTCCCAATGAGAATGGATGCGACAAATGACTTTGTAGCATGTTGTGGTTACGAGGCAAGTAGGCTCAAAGGCACTAACCTTGACAACGCCACTCCCGAACTATGGCGTAAAGCACAATAACCCGGATGGAGAATGTTGCTAATGCCTCCATATTTCCCGGGTGAAGATGACCTCTCCCTAGTAGCGGTGCGGCGGGCCGATTGTGAAAAAGATGAGTCGGAGGCATTGGCAAGATGTAGGGACTATGAAGCTACCGAGGCAAGGAAGGAGAAAGAGACATAGTGCTCTACAAATTTATATGAGTCTTTTGATTCTATGTGGTGTATGAGGGTGCTCATGTGGTCATGTGTTCTTCAATACATGAGATAAATCGAGCCCATCGTGCCACACCTCATCGTGCCCCATTCGGCATCGTGGTTCAATTTAACGTTCATTTTCCTGAATCCGTTCCATTGGTGTGGCTATGTGCATTCCTCTTTGTGGAAAGGTAGGGAGGTCATTTGCCATTGGTGGGAAACTCATTTTTGCATGAGGTAGTATATGTTTGCGTTTTTTATTTGGCCTCCAAAATATGCTTTTCTGAGCAGAACACACTTGTGGGATTGAAGCACTCATTTTAACACAACCGAGTACAATTGAAACAATTGCATTGAGATGAAATGAACAACGATAACCTTAGAATGGTATTCTAGGGAACAAATCAATGCAAAATAAATGCAAATCACGTACAATGCGCTGGAATGGACTTGATAAAACAAGTTGAGGGAAGAATGGCTAGAAACACCAATTAGAATGAAGATGGGTCAGATACAACCAAAGAAATGATGACAATAGTCAAAAATCACTTTCATTGAAGACAAAAAACATAGAAAAAAACCCAAATCCAGTCTACAATATATTCTAGGGAATGACAACTAGACGGGGGGGGGGGCATTGTCGCAACCTAAACAGCTACCATGTAATAATCTAGTCCAGAGGGAAGCAGAGCTAGTGGCTCATCATCCAAACTCCCGGCCAGGGAGGAATCTCCTAAGAGTCCTACCCGATCCTGGGCGTAGCCTAGGGGCTGATAAGTAAGCTACAGGACCAAAAGACATGAAATTTGAAAATAGGATCCTGAATCCCTTGAAATACCAACCCTATACCCATATTCTTACACACACGCAGTGCAAGTGCAAAACACCATGATGACCAAGATTTTTGAGTCTGCTGGCTTGTGGACTATGCCACCGGCCTTCGTCCCGTGCTTGGCTTAGTGATTGACAAGCTGATTCATGATGGGGGGTGACTCACAAAACCCTCATGTCTAAGAGACAGTGACGGTGTGAGCACATGCACTTGCACTGTTTTACTGAACACTAAACAAACATGCATTACACACACATAGCTGACACAAACAATCACAAAATCTGACGTAAACTGAAAACTGTCACCTCAGAACGTCGTCTCAACGCCGTAACCTTGTCAGAGGTCTAAAACCCACACATCCATATTAACCTCCTACAAACCTAAACCGAATTGTCTTGCAGAGTAACACAGAACAGGCGACAACTACAGAATCCCGCACATTGCGAGTTCAAGCGCGCGCACACACACACACACAGCAAATACACGGACAAGACAACTGTAAAAATCTAAGCACGCCAACAATGAAAATTTATATACCTACATAGAAGTACAACTCGTACGCACGCATCTGATCTATTGCTGAAGCCTGAACTGCAAACTGTCCTGAATTGGACGTCCTCATTACAAGACGTCAGGACTTCAGGATGTTCTTCATTGTCAATATGACTCGCAATACATGAACCTCTCGCAGAGCATTTGGGCTCCTGTTGTTGTAGCCATATATGAGACAAGGCTGCATCAGTTCGCGCAGCCAGACCGTCAGGGGTAGCCACTTTCCCCACCTTCCCTTCAAAATTAGAACATACGGGTGCTATATTCACGTGGATGCCAGAGCGAGCAAACAATGGCGATCCCAGAATACAGCGGCGGCCTAATTGGGTGATGTAAATAGTAGCATGACAACATCTCACCATGATGACTCCGCCACAGCTAACAGGCACTATGACATTGCCACGATTGTAGTGGGTCTGCTGAACCCCGATCAGATTGAATGGTACTGTGGACTCTTCTAGCAAGAACACGGGTGCCAATTCAGGACGTATCATTTCATATAGTCACATCTTGCGGCCCCCAACATGGAGCAACGAACTGGCGAGTATTGTGGATGGGTGTATGGAAGTATTGAACATGGCACGATGACCCGTGTGGATTTATGTTCACGCATACCCGGGCATGGCTCTCTGCAAGATTCATCCTCATCGCCACATAGGCTGATCTGCGGGACATGACCGGGTGTGTCATCTCAGTTGGCTGCAAAGTTCAGTCCCAACCACGTGTATTCAGTTGGCGGACGTGCATCCAGTCTTCTCCGTCGACGTACCTAGTGCGACTTATGAACCGGGGATCTTTACCTTGCAAGGTGTAACTAATGATGTGCCTCCAAGCCGTCCTTCAATTCATGGACAGTCTTACCGAACTTTGGACAAGGCGGCTACTTTCAGTAAAAAAGAGTGTATTTCAGTGCCTTTGCGGATAGCTCTAGTTGTATTAAAGATGCTTTCAGGCATGTCACATTTGTATGTTAGTATTGGCCCCAACAAAATGGTAATAACGCATTATGACCTCAAAAACCAAGCACTCATCAACGGATGTTGTGAGGACCCCTGACCTTCCAACTATGTTGATTTTGTCACAGGTTTATAAGGTGACTGAATCATTGCTCTGGCTCACTGCTTATACAATTTCAGCTATTTTTTAAAGAATGCCGCCCTGCCCGGGCGCCAAGGTGACGCCACTGCGCCCCTCCCGGAGCCCAGCACAACTAAAGGGGCACAACCCTGAACCAGCCCCCCAACGCCTGCCCCCTTGCCCACGCACGGCAGGGGCCAGGGACCGCACCGCGGGCGGGCAGAGAGAAGCCCCCCCGGACCTGGCCTAACGTGCGGCTGGCGCCCCCCTGAAACAAGCGGCTGGCCAGGCGTGGCAGCTCAACCCCCAACACATCCAGCCGACCTGCGGCGCTACCCCACAGTTGAGCGTCAACGGGAAACAGGAACGGAGGCGCAAGGGCCGGGCCGCCCCTCTTCCTCGCAGGACGAGAAGGGCAAAGGGCGAACAGGAAACACAGAGGGGGCACAAAACACATGGAACGGTCTGGCAAGCACCCTGCGCGAGGACCTCGCAAACTACGCACGCAACAGAACATGGGGAAGAGGGGATACGCAGACACCGCGGGAAAAGGAGCGCGCAAACACACAACATGTGCACGGCACGCAGCAAGAGGGCAACCTGAGCGAGCTCGCGGGAAGAAGAGACCACATGGGGCTTGAGGGTCGAGGTTTGAGGTTCCGGGTACTAGGCGCCTTTCGGCACCGAGAGGCGACCTGGTTGGGCCAGGTGATATGCTCTCCACTGGAGCCTAGTGGTGGGCTGCTCATGACACAACCCCAGCCAGGAGTGGCGGGGTGCAGGCGGAGCGCCGACACCAGCACACACACAGCCCAACACCCCAGCCAGGAGTGGCGTGGCGCAGCCAAAACCCGAGCCCAAACACACAAACCCACGGCGGGCACCCCAGCCAGGAGTGGCGGGGTGCAAGCAGAGCGCCCACACCAGCACACACACATGCCAACACCCCAGCCAGGAGTGGCGGGGTGCAGCCGAGACCCGAGCCCAAACACACACACCCACGGGGCGCACCCAAGCGAGGAGTGGCGGGGTGCAAGCGGAGCGCCCACACCAGCACACACACACCCCAACACCCCAGCCAGGAGAGGAGGGGCGCAGCCGAAACCTGAGCCCAAACACACACACCCACGGCGCGCACCCCAGCCAGGAGTGGCGGGCTGCAAGCGGAGCGCACACACCAGCACACACACAGCCCAACACCCAAGCCAGGAGTGGCGGGGTGCAGCCGAAACCCGAGCCCAAACTCACACAACCACGGCGCGCACCCCAGCCAGGAGTTGCGGGGTGCAAGCGGAGCGCCCACACCAGCACACACACAGCCCAACACCCCAGCCAGGAGTGGCAGGGTGCAGCCGAAACCCGAGCCCAAACACACACACCCACACCGCACACCCCAGCCAGGAGTGGCCGGGTACAAAGGGGGGCACGCACACAAACACGCACACCCCAACACCCCAGCCAGGAGTGGCGGGGCGCAGCCGAAACCCGAGCCCAACCACAACCACACACACGGCCACGCCGCGCAACCCGGCCAAGAGTGGCGGGGTACAGGGGGAGCAGGCACACAAATACGCACACCCCAACACTCCAGCCAGGAGTGGCGGGGCGCAGCCGAAACCCAAGCCCAAACACACACACCCACACCGCGCACCCCAGCCAGGAGTGGCGGAGTACAAGCGGAGCGCGCACACGAGCACACACAAACCCCAGCACCTCAGCCAGGAGTGGCGGGGCGCAGCCGAAACCCGAGCCGGAACACACACACCCACACCGCGCACCCCAGCCGGGATTGGCAAGGTGCAAGCGGAGCGCGCACACGAGCACACACACAGCCCAACAGCCCAGCCAGGAGTGGCGGGGCGCAGCCGAAACCCGAGCCCAAACACACAAACCCAAGCCGCACACCCCAGCCAGGAGAGGTGGGGTACAGGAGGAGCACGCACACCAGCACACAGACACCCCAACATCCCAGCCAGGAATGGCGGGGCGCAGCCGAAACCCGAACCCAAACACACACACCCACGGCGCGCACCCCAGCCAGGAGTGGCGGGGTGCAAGCGGAGCGCCCACACCAGCACACACACACCCCAACACCCCAGCCAGGAGTGGCGGGGCGCAGCCGAAACAAAAGCCCAAACACACACACCCACACCGCGCACCCCAGCCAGGAGTGGCGGGGTGCAAGCCGAGCGCGCACACGAGCACACACAAACCCCAGCACCTCAGCCAGGAGTGGCGGGGCGCAGCCGAAACCCGAGCCGGAACACACACACCCAGACCGCGCACCCCAGCCGGGAGTGGCAGGGTGCAAGCGGAGCGCGCACACGAGCACACACACAGCCCAACAGCCCAGCCAGGAGTGGCGGGGCGCAGCCGAAACCCGAGCCCAAACACACACACCCAAGCCGCACACCCCAGCCAGGAGAGGTGGGGTACAGGAGGAGCACGCACACCAGCACACACACACCCCAACACCCCAGCCAGGAATGGCGGGGCGCAGTCGAAACCCGAGCCCAAACACACACACCCACGGCGCGCACCCCAGCCAGGAGTGGCGGGGTGCAAGCGGAGCGCCCACACCAGCACACACACACCCCAACACCGCAGCCAGGAGTGGCGGGGTGCAGCCGAAACCCGAGCCCAAACACACACACCCCCACCGCACACCCCATCCAGGAGTGGCGGGGTACAAGTAGAGCGCACCGACAATCAGAAACGAACCCCAACACCCCAGCCAGGAGTGGCGGGGCGCAGCCGAAACCCGAGCCCAAACCCAGACACCCGCACCGCACACCCCAGCCAGGAGTGGGGGGGTACAGGGGGGGCACGCACACGAGCACACACACACCCCAACACCGTAGCCAGGAGTGGCGGGGCGCAGCCGAGACCCGAGCCCAAACACACACACCCACGGCGCGCACCCCAGCGAGGAGTGGCAGGGTGCAAGCGGAGCGCCCACACCAGCACACACACACCCCAACACCCCAGCCAGGAGTGGCGGGGTGCAGCCGAAACCCGAGCCCAAACACACACACCCACGGCGCGCACCCCAGCCAGGAGTGGCGGGGTGCAAGCGGAGCGCCCACACCAGCACACACACAGCCCAACACCCCAGCCAGGAGTGGCGGGGCGCAGCCGAAACCCGAGCCCAAACACACACACCCACGGCGCGCACCCCAGCCAGGAGTGGCGGGGTGCGAGCGGAGCGCCCACACCAGCACACACACACCCCAACATCCCAGCCAGGAGTGGCGGGGTGCAGCCGAACCCCGAGCCCAAACACACACATCCCCACCGCACACCCCAGCCAGAAGTGGCGGGGTACAAGTAGAGCGCATCGACAATCAGAAACGCACCCCAACACCCCAGCGAGGTGTGGCGGGGCGCAGCGGAAACCCGAGCCCAAGCACACACACGCACGCCGCACACCCCAGCCAGGAGGGGCGGGGTGCAAGCGGAGCGCGCACACAAGCAGACACAAACCCCGACACCCAGGCCAGGAGTCGCGGGGTGCAGCCGGAACCCGAACCCAACCACACACACCCACACCGCACAACCCAGCCAGGAGTGGCAGGGTACAAGATGAGCGCACAGACAAGCGCACAAACACCCCAACACCCCAGCCAGGAGTGGCGGGGCGCAGCTGAAACCCGAACCCAACCACAACCCAGACCCAAACACAAGCGCCACGGAACAGTAGGAAACCCAGTGTCCATGGCCCGGGCACTGAGGCAGCCCGTGACAGGCAGGTGACCCGGCCAAACGAGATCCGGAGACCGGGGGTAAGGCTGCATCCTAAGGCCTGCGCTGCTTTGGGACTCGAGGCGGAGCGTGCGACACCCAAGCACCTCGGAACCCCAGTACCAAGAACATGCATGCATGCCTTGGGAACGGGATACGCCAGGAAGACCGCTGAACCCCTAGGGTTCCGCCCAAAGGAGGGGACGTGCGCAAGCACGGGGGCCCACCATCCCGGCATGACAAGCAGTCACGCTGGCGGCAATCAGCCCTCCCGATGTTGCCCGGGGCCGCTTTGTTCAGGGCCACCAGTCAGGTCTAGCAGGAAGTAAGCCGCCTCCCCTCTTCACGCGCGGAACCTCTTCCTGTTCTTCACAGGGGCGACGCCAGGGGGAACCATGGGGCGCCTCTCCACGACCGAGTGCACCTACCTACCTACCTCAGTGGCGGAGTCCCCCGGCTATACGGGGATCCGAGCCCTGTCCCTCGCCGGCTTCCCCATTTCGCAACTCCCCGGTCGGTATGTTACTTAGTCACTCTGTTGCAGGCGCTTACCCACTATGTCGCCCCCCTAATACATGGTCGCCCGGGGTGCCGGCGCTGCCCGGCCCGTGGTACTGGTTTGTTGCCAATGAAACCCCTTTGCACTGGCGCGGAGGCTGCCTAGCCGCGGAGTTGCTGCGTGGCGCTGTGGGCGACTATTGCCTTGGCGGGTGCAGCGCCCTGTTGATGTTTTTACGGCGCTCGCCGCAGGTCCCTAGGGTTGGGCCGGTGCCGATTCTCGCCCCCCCCCTACTTGCTGTCCCTCCCTGGCATCCCTCGCTGTGCTTGTGGCGGGTTGCCCCTTTAGGGCCTCCCTTGCCCTCGCCTTCTGGTACGCCATTCCATGTGGTCTGTACCTTCTGCGAGCTCGGTCTGGTTGCCCTTCTGTTGTGGGCCGCGTGTCCGTTGTGGGCGACGGGCAGCGCCGGTGGACACGGCATAAGAAGCAGCGACACCAAACAAGCGCAACACAACAACAGAGCACACAACAACGCAACACCGGGAGGCACAACGCGCAGCAGCGCGGCGCAGCACCGCACCCAGGGACACACAGCACAGCACGGCACACGGCAACGCAGACCAAAACCAGGCAGCAAGCCACACCGCAAACAACTGAACCGGACGGCACGACCAAAGACACGGCACAACACGCAGCAGCAATCAACAGCGCAGCACAACACAGAAACAAACACCCCAACAAACACCGCACAGCGCGCAGCAGCCCACAACACAGCAAGGCCAGGCACCACAGCACAGCACGCAACACGGAAGGACAGCGCAGCGCGGCAACACCAGACGGCACAAGGCAACACGCACGCACCAGGGAGGGGGGGGAGCAGGCGGCGAGAACCACCGACGGGCAGAGAAAAAAAAACCAGAGCACGGAGCAGCAGCGTCAAAAATCGCAAGACACAAAGGGGGGCAGCAAACACCAGGAAGCAGCCAACGTCCAGGCGGGAAGCACAAGAGAGGCGAGAGCGCACGGAGAGCCAAGAAGCAGAAGGCCAACAAAACAAACAGCACACAGCGCCACGCCCAGGGCACCCGGGGCCGGAAACCAGAGAAAGCCAGAAACAACGGGGGCGCGCAACGAGAAAGAAAGAAAAACGGAGCACAAAGCGGCAGCGAGAAAAACAGCGAGACACCAAAGGGGGAGGGGGCAGCAATCACCAGGGAGCAGCCAACGGCCAGGCGGGAACCACCAAAAAGGCGAGAGCGCACAGAGAGCCGAGGAGCGGGGGGCCAACAAAACAAACAGCACGCAGCGCCATGGCCTAGGGCGTCCGGGGCCGGAAACCACAGAAAGCCAGAGACAACGGCGGCGCGCAACGAGAAAAAAAAAGAAAGAAGGAAAAAAAGACGGAGCACAAAAATCTGCAGCGAGAAAAACAGCGAGACACAGAAGAGGGGGGGGGCGGGGGGGGGGGGGGCAACAGTCACCAGGGAGCAGCCAACGGCCAGGCGGGAACCACAAAAGAGGCGAGAGCGCACGGGGAGCCGAGGAGCGGGAGGCCAACAAAACAATCAGCACACAGCGCCAAGGCCCAGGGCACCCGGGGCCGGAAACCACAGAAAGCCAGAGACAACGGGGGCGCGCAACGAGAAATAAAAGCGGAGCAAAAAGCGGCAGCGAGAAAAACAGCGAGGCACAAAAGGGGGGGGGGTGGGGGAAGCAACCACCAAAGAGCAGCCAACGACCAGGCAGGAACCACAAAGGAGGCGAGAGCGCACGGACAGCTGAGGAGCGGGAGGCCAACAAAAGAAGGGGCCCGAAACCAGAGAAAGCCAGAGACAACGGGGCCACGCAACGAGAAAAAAAAACAGGGAGCACAAAGCGGCAGCGAGAAAAACAGCGAGACACAAAAGAGGGGGGGGGAGAGGAACAACAACCACCAGGGACCTGCAAACGGCCAGGCTGGAACCACAAAAGAGGCGAGAGCGCACGGAGTGCCGAGGAGCGGGAGGCCAACAAAACAAACAGCACACAGCGCCAAAGCCCAGGGCACCCGGGGCCGGAACCCAGAGAAAGCCGGAGACCACGGGGGCGCGCAACGAGAAAGAAAAAAAACCGGAGCACAAAGCGGCAGCGAGAAAAACAGCGAGACACAAAGAAGGGGGGGGGGGGCGCAACAACCACCAGGGAGCAGCCAACGGACAGGCGGGAACCACAAAGGAGGCGAGAGCACACGGAGTGCCGAGGAGCGGGAGGCCAACAAAACAAACAGCACACAGCGCCAAGGCCCAGGGCACCCCGGGCCGAAAACCAGAGAAAGCCAGAGACAACGGGGGCGCGTGACGAAGAAAAAAAAGCACAAGCCGGGGGGGGGGGAGGAGGAAAGAAAAACAAGGCGCCAAAGTCCAAGGCACCCAGGACCGGAAAGAGACAAGGGGGGCGTGCGGAAAACGGAAAAGCAGGAAGAAAAAAAAAGCGGGGGGGGGGGGGGAGGCAACCAAAGAACCACAAAAGGGGCAACCCCAGCACCGAGGGGGCAGAGCAAAGAAGAAGGACAAAACTGCCAGAAGAAAGGTGAGGCGCACCAAAACGCGACCAGGAGGCCGGCCCGCCCGACCTGGCCAGGACGGACGAGTACACGCACACACGCACAGGACCCGGGCGTGGCGTACTCCGACCTGCAAGGGGAGGTGACGACGTCCACAAGAAACAGCCCCGGTGCACCGGCCGAGTACCTCGTCGAACGACAGACAGTACGGGAAACCGGACGCGTCAGTGACCGGGTTCACACACGCAAAGCACCGCAGCGCACGCAGCCCAAGACCGACGCCGGTGGGACCCGCCAGGGACAACCCCATCGCAGGGCCCCGAACAGGTACGACGGGGAGCGAGCCCAGCGCCCCTGCCTCGGAGGGAGCCAGCGGCAGAGACAATGAGCCCGGTTCGCGGCCGGCCTCTGCGTGCCCCGCGCAGCCACCCAGTACAGCCGGGGGCGCAAGCCCCCGGGGTGGAGAAAGGCACCAGGGCGTGGGGAGAGCTGACGAGAGCACCCTGAGCAACCGGACCGGACGAGGCGCGGCGCACCACGCGGGGCCACCAGGCACGCCAGAGAGGCACGCCGCCAGGCACAACTAAGGCACACAGACAGGTGCCAAGGAACGACGGCCACCGGGTGCTGCAAACCCGGGCAGCGAGCACAACACGTAACGAACCACGGCACCGGAGCAGGAGCCAGGCAACACCAAACCCGCACACCACAAACCCCAGCCAGGAGTGGCGGGGTACAAGCGGGGCGCGCACACAGGCTTACACACACCCCGACACCCAAGCAAGGAGTGGCGGGACGCAGCCGAAACCCGAGCCCAAGCAGACACACCCACACCGCACACCCCAGCCAGGAGTGGCGGGGTACAAGCGGGGCGCGCACACAAACACACACAAACCCCCACACCCCAGCCAGGAGTGGCTGGGCGCATCTGAAACCTGAACCCGAGCACAAACACCTACGCCGCACACCGCAGGCAGGAGTGGCGGGGTAAAAGCGGAGCGCGCACACAAACACGCACACCCCAACACCCCAGCCAGGAGTGGCGGGGCGCAGCCGAAACCCGAGCCCAAGCACACACACCAACACCGCACACCTGAGCCAGGAGAGGCGTGGTACAAGAGGAGAGAGCACACAAACACACACACACCCCTACACCCTAGCCAGGAGTGGCGAGGAGCAGCCGAAACCCGAGTCCAAGCACACACACCCACACCGCACATCCAAGCCAGGAGTGGCGGGGCGCAGCCGAAACCCGAGCCCGAGCACACACACCCACACCGCACACCCCAGCCAGGAGTGGCGGGGCGCAGCCGAAAACGGAGCCCAAGCGCAACCCAGACCCAAACACAAGCGCCACACAACAGTAGGAAACCCAGTGTCCATAGCCCGGGCACTGAGGCAGCCCGTGCCAGGCAGGTGACCCGGCCAAACGAGATCCGGAGACCGGGGGTAAGGCTGCATCCTAAGGCCTGCGCTGCTTTGAGACTCGAGGCCGAGCTTGCGACACCCAAGCGCCTCGGAACCCCAGTACCAAGAACATGCATGCATGCACTGGGAACGGGATACGCAAGGAAGTGCGGTGAACCTCTAGGGTTCCGCCCAAGGGAGAGGACCTGCGCAAGCACGGGGGCACACCCTCCCGGCCAGACAAGCATGTCACGCTGGCGGCGATCAGCCATCCCGGTGTTGCCCGGGGCCGCTTTGTTGGGGGCCACCAGACAGGTCCAGTGGCATGTAGGCCGCCTTTCCTCTTCAAGCGCAGAGCCTCTTCCTGTTCGTCACAGCGGCAACGCCAGCGGGGACCATGCAGCGCCTCTCCACAACCGGGTGCACCTACCTACCTACCTCTCCACTGGGGCCTAGTGGTGGGCTTTTCATGACACACCTCCTGCTCAGTGACGGAGCCCCCCGGGTATACAGGGATCCGAGCCCTGTTGCTCGCCGCCTTCCCCATCTCGCAACTCCCCGCTCGGTATGTTACTTAGTCACTCTGTTGCAGGCGCTTACCCACTATGTATCCCCCCTAATACATGGTCGCCCGGGGTGCCGGCGCTGCCCGGCCCGTGGTACTGGTTTGTTGCCAATGAAACCCCTTTGCACTGGCGCGGAGGCTGCCTAGCCGCGGAGTTGCTGCGTGGCGCTGTGGGCGACTATTGCCTTGGCGGGTGCAGCGCCCTGTTGGTGTTTTCTACGGCGCTCAGGGCAGGTCTCGAGGGTCGGGCCAGTGCCGATTCTCGCCCCCCCCCACTTGCTGTCCCTCCCTGGCATCCCTCGCTGTGCTTGTGGCGGGTTGCCCCTTTAGGGTCTCCCTTGCCTTCGCCTTCTGGTACGCCATTCCATGTAGTCTGTACCTTCTGCGAGCTCGGTCTGGTTGCCCTTCTCTTATGGGCCGCGTGTCCGTTGTGCGTTTCTGTGCTCGCGCCCGGGCGATGTTCCCCTCTTCTTCCTTCTCCTGTTTTTTCCGCGCGCTCTTTGTGAGGTTGCCGTGCAGGGCGCTGGTAGCTCTGTTCCAAGTTGTTCGTACCCCTCAGCAGTTCCCGCATGAGTCTCTTGCTCTGCTTGTTTTGGGTTAGAAGGGGGGGTGTCCTCGCCTCTCCTTCCTGTTTCCCGACAGTGTTGAGGGGTGCCCGGGTTGCAGCACCCTCCCTGCCCGCTGCCCTTTTTCTTTGGGCGGGGAAGGTGCGGGTGTGAGAGCCCATCACCGACCCCACAGCGCACGCTCTACCGTTGTGCGTTTTGGGGGCGGCAGGAGGTCGCCTTGGGGTTTGGGGGGGGGGGGCGCAGCCTGCCTCCTTTTCAGTTGTCCGGGATGAGGCTCTCTCCCTCCCCAGGCTGCCTGTCCTTCGAGCGTGTAGCCGAGGCCCGCTGCCCTATTCCCTTGGGCGGGGTAGGTACCTGTCTGGGGTACCGTCATTGACCAAGGAGCGCACACTCTTGCCAGCTGGCGTTGCGCGCTGAGGGGACTGCAGGAGGGCGCCCGGGGGGGGATGTCCTGTGCCTCCCTAAGAGCCGGCCGGGGTTTGGCACTCTCCCTTTCCTGACCACAGGTCCTTTAAGCGCGCAGCCCCCTATTCTTCGGCGCAGGGGGTGCGGGTGTGAAAGCCTGTCACACACCCCACAGTGTGCGCTTTTTTGAGCTGGCGCTGCGCGTCGAACGAGCGGCAGGATGGCGCCGGGCCGGGGGATATGCCTGGTGCCTTCATGGAAAGTGTCCAGCGCTCGGCACTTTTGCTCTCCCTGCCGCCTGGTGCCCTGCCTCCTTCCTTGGACGTCGGAGGTGCGGGTGTGGAGGCCCGTCGGCAACCCCACGGCACGCGCCCTTGTGAGCTGGCAATACGCACTGTGCAGTAGCCAGGAGGGCGCCCAGGAGGGGGTGCCTCGTGCCACTGGTTGGGCACTCTCCCTCCTCCGACCGCCTGTCCTTTCGGCGTGCAGCCAGGTCGCGCAGCCCTTTTTCCTTTGGCACGGGCGCTGCGGGAGTGGGGGCCCATCACAGAGTCCACAGCGCACGCTGATGCGAGCTTGCGTTGCGCGTTGTGGGGGCAGCAGGAGGGTACATGGGGGAGGAGGGCGCCTCGTACAATTGTGCTGGGTGTCCGGGGTTGGGCACTCCTTATCTCTCGACCGCCCATGATTTGGGCGTGCAGCCGGGGACGGCTGCCCTTTTTCGTTAGGTAGGGGGGGTGCGGGTGTGGCGGCCCGTCACCAACCCCACGGCGCGCGCTCTTGCAAGCTGGCGTTACGCACTGTCGGGCTGGCAGGTGCAAACCTGGGAGGGGCCACCTTGTGGCTCCGTGAGTGGTGAGCAGGGTAGGGCACTCTCCCTTCACCGACTACCCATCCCTCAGGTGTGCAGCTTGCGCCCACTGCCCTTTTTCCTTGGCCGGGGGCGGTTGTGGGGGTTTGTCACCGACCCGACAGCCCGCACTCTTTCGAGCTGGGGTGGCGCTTTGTAGCGGGCGGCAGGAGGGCGTGCGGGGGGGGGGGGGGGGGGCGCTCATGTCTTTGTGAAGGGTGTCGGGGGTTAGGCACTCTCCCTCCCCAGACCGCCCCTCCTTTGCACGTGCAGCCGTGGCCCACTGCTCGGTTTCCTTGAGGACGGGGAGTGCAGATGCGGACACCGGTCACTGACCGCAAGGCGCGCGCTCTTGCGAGCTGGAGTTGCGTGCTGTGGGGATGGCAGAAGGGAGCCCAGGTCGGGGCACCTTGTGCATCTGTGAGGGTTGACTGTGTTTGGGCACACTCCCTCTGCCAACCTCCTGTCCTTGGGGCCTACGGCCGGGGCCCACTACCCACTGACTGTAGGTGTGGTTCACGGGCGTGGGGGCCCGCACTCCCCACTGCGTGGCCTTGCTGGCGGTGCATTCCAATTGGGCGGCGCAAGTGCGTCCCTGGAAGCACCCCCCGCCTGGTTGGGTCCTTTTTTTTTCCGCGTGCTGTGGCTCGGTGCGTGTTGTGCGAGCTTCCCGGGTTTGCGTTTTTTCCGTGGGCATTGTTGCTTGGCACCTGTCCGTGCGCCTTCGTTATGGCGGGCGGTGTGCCTCTCTGGCGTGCCTCGTGGCCTCGCGTTGGCTCGCCGCGCCTCGTGCAGTCTGGTTGCTGTGGTGCCTTCCCCTACTAGGGGAGTTTGCCCCCAAATCTACTGGGCCGCTGCACGGGGCACGTGGAGGACGGCCATAAGACGGACTCATGGTGCCTGTCGCTGGCCCCTCCCGCGGCAGGGGCGCTGGCCTCGCTCCGCGTTGTACGCGTTCAGGGCCCAGCTTTGGAATTGTCCCTGGCAGGTCCCTTTTTGCTTTGTGGCTCCCAGCTAGCCGGCGTCCCTTTGGCATTGTCTCTGGCTGCATGCAGTGCAGTGGTTTGCCGTGTCTGGACCCAGTCACTCACGCCAACACGTTCCCGTGCCGTCCAGCTTTCGACGGGGTCCTTGGCCGGTGCACCGCAGCTGTTTTCTGTGGACGCCGACACCTCCCCTCTCGGGTGACAGGACACCACGCCCCGGTCCCGTGCGCGGGTGCGCGTGCGTGATCTTCTCGGCGGGGTCGGGTGGGCCGCCCTCCCGGGCGCGTTCTGGTGTGTCTCACCTTTCCTGTGGCCATTCATGTTGCTCTTTGTGATTGCTCAGCCCCCTCCAGGCGGGGGTTATCTTTCCCCTTTGCATGCTCTTTTCTTCCTTATTTTTGTATTCCCTTGTTCTGCGCCCCCGCTGTCTTCGGTTTGCTCTGGGCTCCGGTCCTTGGTTGTTCTGGGCCTTGACGCCTCCTGGTCGCCCCCCCCGCCCTGTTTATCGTTTTGCTTTTTCTTCCCTTGTGCTTCCGTGCCCCTGGTGTCTTTGGCCCTGGGTGCAGCGCTGGGTGCCCCCTGTGGTTTCCAGGCCTTGGTGCCATTGGCCTTGGCGCGGTTGGTTTGTCCCCCCCTCTTACCGCACCCTGTTTTTTTCTCCTTGTGTCATTGCCCTCCGCCCTGTTTGCCGTTGGTTTTTTTGTTTTTTGCCCCCCCCCCCCCCCCCGCTCTGTCCGCTAATGCCCTGTTGGCGTGTGTGGCCCTGCCTCTTCTGCTGCGTTGAACCGTGTTGTGGTGCGTGTTGTCTCCGGTATCATGCTGTGGCATGCGTGGCCTGCGTGCGTTCGTTGCCTTGTGTGGTATGTGGTGTGTGCTCTGCGCAGTATTTTGCTTTCTTTGGTGTTGCGCGCTGCCCTAGGGCGCTGTGCCGCTGGCTTCTCTCTTCCCTGTGCGGGTACCCCCCGTGGTTTCATGCGGTCTCCTCTTGCCTTGTTTTGCGGTGCTTGTGGTGCGCCAATGCGCTTTCGCGGCGTGCCCGCGCCGTGCTGGGTGCGGTGCTGCGCCGCGTGTCTTATGTTTTGTGTAGTTCTGGTTGCGTGCTGTGTTGTTCTTCCTTGTGTTATGCTGTCCCGTGTTGCGGTGCGATGGTTGTGCCCCTTACCAGCGCTTTTTTTTTGGTTTTAGTTGCAGCCTGGCCCGTGGCGCGGCCTGTCTGTTGTCCTGTTTGGCTGGTGTTGCTGTGCGTGTTTGTCTGCTCTTTGTTGCCGCATTGCGTTGTATGTGTTGTCAGTGCTACGTCTTGCTGCTGTGCGTTGGTGTCCGTTGCGTCCTGGTGGCCTTTGCATTATGCGCGATTGCAGCAGAGAAAATGAGAAAACCAAGAAAAAGACGCACAACCAAAGAAATAAATGGAAAAATCGTTTTTTCCGACCTCAGAAATCCCCCAAAAAATTTGCGCCGCTGTTTGGCGAGGTCGAAAAACCTTGGGACACACACAGAAAACCATGAACCAAAGAGCCACAACGACAGCGAAGCTGAAGGTTATGTGCCCCAAAACACCTAGTAAAGTGCGTGCGGTAGGTGCTAGGGACTTGTGCACGTGAGAAGGGAAAATAGCAAGCCAATAACCGCCAGGCATGAACCAAAACGAACAGACGGCCAAGGACCACGAAGAAGACAGTATGTGGAACAAGTAGGTTACAAGAAAGGGGGCTGAAGGTAGAATGCCAAGCAAAACAAGGAAAAAACGAAACAACCACACATGCATATGAGAAGGAAGTCCTTGATTGGTGCCCTATGGATTTTGATGAAATCCTGCAGGTCTTCATGTTGAAAACCCAAACCAAAGCAGCAACTAGAGCAAGATCAGGATGTGGATCGAATCAATAAATAGTTTTGAAATCCAGTGTAACACAGAAGGGCTGCAGATAGACAAAGCGGGGTTAAATACAAAGATTCAATCACAAATGGAAAAAACCAACGATTTTAAGTGAAACGTGGCCTGACTCTAGCCTCCAAGTTAGCATCAAGCACTTCATGTGCACTTTTGTGGGTGAAATGGAGATGGTTAGGAATATGGGGCATAGGAGTTAGGCCAGACACAGAATATGACTTTGCCAAGCAACTGAATTCAGAAACAGTTAAAAGGTAGAGCCACAATAAGTGGTAGAAACAATTGAATATAGGGGACTTGGGGTGGGAGACCACTAGGCTTAACCTCCAAGGCCTTAGGCATGAAGTGCCTATTTTGTTTAGATATGACCTCCATAAAGGAAGATACCTCCGCTCAGGTGAGTGGTAGGGGTGAACTTCATGGGGGGCTTGGGTTATAACCCTAGTTACCTTGAGAAAGTGCACTTTAAGCTTCAAAAGAGAGATAAAAATACTTATGTAAGTCTTGGCATCAACAGAAAGGGTTTTAAGGGGGGCTTGGCCTGGATCAAGCCCTCCAAGAAAGACATGGCAGTGACTTTTTCTTACTGTTCCCTGGAGTACTAGTTGATCAAGCTAGTAGGACCAAGGAAAAAGGATCAAATATTCCCGAAATCACCTCAGAAAATGCATTAAACCTGCAAAAGACATTCTCATCAGTTCATAGAAGCCTATCACACTGTAGGTACCCTTGAAAAACAGTGTAATGTACCGTGAATGATGTCCTTTCGATGGGACATTGCTCAAAAGTTGCAAGCGTGCGACGAAAACCTTTGGTAAAAATTTGGGGGTAGTGGGGTTTGAACCCAGGACTCCCTCCCTAGAGCACACATGCTTGCCCACTAGGGTACAGTCGAACGCTCTAATGCGGACCGCTATCGCTGTATAAATGGTGTTTTAGTAAACGTCCTGACCAAGGGCCAGGGCGGAGCGATACTCCCAATGGAGGACACAAATCTCCAGGAGCTGGAAAAAATAGAAAACGGAACGAACAGGGAGTTAATCCTGTGGTTTAGCGATAGGGTTAGCGATTTGAGAAGTCAAATCGCTAAAAATTGACAAAGAGACGTTAGAAATCGTCATTTTTAGACTAAAACCTAAAGTCGCAGACAAGCGCACCAGAAGCAGACTCCAGAAAAAGGGTTGCGCAAGCGTAAACGTCTCTAGAAAAAGAAGGTATGAGCCGTAGTTGGTAAAGTTATACAAGAAATTTTTGCACAGTTGCATCAAAATTTCTATAAACTTTAGGAAAAAGTATTGAAAATGAACCCGCACCACAGAGCAGGTGGACAACCCACCTCTCAGGTATGTCAGTGTCATTTCACACGCATCCATTGCGTTCGTGTTGGTTGCTTTGTTAAAACGTTAGGGTTGTCACCGCTGTGTTCGTGGGGGTTCGGGCGCTCACCTCCTTTGCTCTGCACAGGTCTCTCGCGGAAGAAGTCCACTGAGCGATTAGCGCCAGTGTGACCTGAGCTGAGATGGGAACACTGTAGGCACCCATCAAGTCGGGCCTCAGGTAGGACAATACGATCTTCATAGGTACTGGTTTTTTTTATATTACCGGTGCCCGTCAATGATACGGGGTTCAAGACAAGTCTTGAGGGTCTGGAGAATTTCTTTATACTCTGACTGATAGTCGGTTAGGCTCCAACCCTCGAGGATCCCAGCAGTGCGCATGGACAGGTCAAGCTGGACATGCATACGCTGGGATCCCTCTTTGGCGAGTGCTTCGGAGCTCTCACCTATAAGCGCATCGAAGCTATTGCGTGATAAAAAGTCAGACAGTTCATTTTTTATACCGGGGATATGATGAACCGTCAGCCTGAACTGGCTCAGGTAAGTCCACCACCGCTTTAGTTTCGCTTTCTCCGGTGGTGGGCCCTTCCGAAAAGACTTCACCGGTTCCTGGTCACAGAGCCAGACAAAAGGGTTAGATCCCAGGAGTCGGGATCGTGACGAGAGCACCAACATACCGTCCAGGAGCTCCTGGTCATAGGCGCTGTAATTGGAACGTGCTTGGTTCCATTTCCAATTCCAGTGTCCCAGTGGCACAAGCCGCCACTCACTGGTAGGGTAGTCATGCTTCAAGGAGCCATCACGGCTCAGTCCGCTGGTACGATAATGGCAGTGGGTTAGTTCAGCTTGGTTAAGCTCCTGCCATTGGTAGATCGTTCCACCCCCCCCTACATCAGTGGCATCAGTGATCAGGACCATCATCTCAGGGCGGGGCACCCCCAGGCAGTTGGAGGAGGCAATTTTCTTCTTCAAGTCCTGGAAACACTGTTCCTCTCTGGCGGTCCACCTCCAGCGAGTAGTTTTCTTGATTAGGTCAGTGAGGGGGGCAGAGGAGTAGGTGAAATTGTGGATGTGACGCCTATAGAAGTTACAGGCGCCCACAAAACTCCTCACATCGTGTAGACCCTTCTTAGGGTCATCGCGAATCTGCATGTCCTGCAGGGGCTGCATCCTAGACGCGGCTGGTTTCCACCAGCCATACTCCACGTCGAAGCACAAATACTCCATCTCCTCTTTAATGAACTCGGACTTTTCGAGTTTAGTTCGGAGATGGTTTTTCTGAGAAAAAAAGAAAAATTCACGGAGGAGAAGGACATGGTCCTCTTCGGTATTGGTACCCAAACTCACGTCATCAATGTGGGCCTCCATTTCTGCACCCCGAGAAATCAACTCCTGTACTAGAGGTCTGCGCCTCAGTATGTACAATATTTTGTTCATTAATTCCCAGAAGAGTGCTCGGGCATTAGCCACCCCAAAAGGCATGACCTTCCACTTGAACACACGACCCTTAGGGGTTATAAAAGCCAGCAGTTCCTGAGCTGCGGCGGTTAGGTCAACCTGCCTGAAACCACTGCGTTTGTCCATTTTGGTCTTGTAACTGCATTTGGCAATACACTCCAGGGTATTTTCCATGTTAGGAATACTCCCTGAGTGGTTTTGGGTTTTCTTGTTGACCTCACCATAGTCAACAACCAATCGTGGGGCAGTCGTTCCTGGTTTGGCAACCAGAAAAGAGGGACTGCAGTGATGGGGGTAGTCCCCTTTCTTATAGTCCTCCGAGAGGCCAGCATCAATACATTCCTGGATCTGGCGCTCGATTTCTTCAACCTGTTCCTGTGGAGCGGGCTAGGGACGACGCCTCACTCGCGTCTTCTCAAATTCAGGTTTCAGTTTCAGGTCCAACTGGACCAGTTTTTTGCAAAAAAGGGGGGGCGCCTCTTCATAGGTTAGGAGCAGTTTCTTCAGTCGGGGGTCAAGTTTAAGACTCTCGATTTTCTGCAGGAAATCCTCCTCAGCATGGAGGTTGTTCTGTCCATGCTCTTTAACGTTCTGCCTATCAGCAGTTTCGGCAGGTACAGAACCATCGTTCCACTCAGGAGAACATTGCTGCCCATAGTGCAGAGAACACAATAGGGGTATCTCAGGGTCGGGCAGTTTGTAGGAATCATCGTCCCCCTCAGACCAGATGGAGGATTTCCAGGTCTGTCTGAGGTATTGCAGCCGCTCTTGGCGCTCAATACCTTCGGCCTTCAGGTACAACAGCCGTCGGAGTTCCCGACTATCATGTTCAGACAGTGGCATGTTATTAGAAGCAGGCCGCGCTAGAGCATCAGGACTCTGGGCCACCGGTTCACCTCTATGCATAGGCTGCATGTGTAGCGACGGTTTCTCCACAGGGGAGGTTGGTTCTGAGGTTGACTCTAGATCTACCTCCTCTAGCAAAAGCTGGGCCAGGGGGGCACTGTGTTTTAGTTCAACACAGCTGGGACCAACAGGAGGGATAGTGCTGGCTATCTCAGACAGTTGGTCGTCAGCATCCTCCTTTACAACTGCAGGTTCCAAATAGCCATCGCGAGACTCACACCCTGTAAGTGTCGCAGATAGGTGCTCAGGACATCATTTTTTGAGATCAGAAAGAGTCAGGCCACGATTTTCGGCCATGACCTCTTTCAGTAGCACCTGATCTAAATCACACAGGGGTACAGGATTGAGAGATCCATCGACAATGGATAGGAAACTGGCCCACTCAGGGGCCCGCATACCTGTGTCTGAGTACTCAGGAACGTAGATGAAACCGTCGGGGAGTTGCAGTCTTCCCACGGTCATTCGCTCTAGCAACACCAGTCAGGGGTGCACATGACAACCCTTCCTCCCTCATAAGCGATTTTGGTTAGAACGTTCGCGAGCAGGGCGAGGGGAGGGTTAGCATGCGCTAGGCTCATTGCTTTCCAGAAGAAACGAAAAGCTTTCTTCAAATGTTTTCAGCAATACAACTGCATGATGTGCTGTTGTTGGCTCGCGAACAATTCTACCTGGATCTCATCCAGGGTTACCTGAAGGGCCGCCAGTCCATTTTCAAGAACGTGACGGGCCAATTGGTAGTTTTCAGTACGACAGTTAGCCTTGGATTCGTAGCGCCGCCCAGACTCTTTTCGTCCTGACAGCTCCAAAGGTACGGAGGAGAGCCCACTGCCAAAGTCGCAGTGCAGAGAATAGGGGCGCTGGAGAGACAGCATTTTTACCTGTGGGTTTCTTTGCAGGAAGTCGGTACCAATGACGATGTCAAAGGCGTCGGTGTCCAACATTCTGCAGTGTTGGGTCACATTTTTGTCGCCAAGACAAATAGTCACATCGACTCCCCCCAAGGAATGGATGGTACACCCGTCCCCTACTCTTAAGGCCACTGTCTTAGTTTTCTTGAAAGTCTTTAGCAGGCGCCGGGCCACTATAGAAAGTGTTGCGCCGGTGTCAAGCACTGCTCGAAAAACTTGATCTCCGATTTTCACGAGGATCCAGAAAACCAAGTCCTCCTCTTCGGAGCCGCCGCCCTACTCCTCAGCAGGGAATTCGACATCCACCCCTGCAGCCATGAGGGATTTGGCCATCCAGGCCAGTCGCCTCTTCTTGGAGTTATTCCCCTCAGGGGAGGCGTTATCCCCCTGTGGGCGCTTCTTGGGGTCACCTTCGGCGGGAGGGGGAGTAGTAGCGGGTGCTGATGAGCGCCTCTGGGGGTTAGGGATTCCACCTTTCCCACCCCCCTTGCCACCTCTTTTACCACCTTTATCCCCATTCTGGGGATTTGTGGTGGCTGTTTGGTTCTTCTGGCGTTCGGCCTCCTCCCGCTTGAGTTTGTCACTCTCTCGTTTCTTTATGTGAGACTCGTCCTCGTAGTGACGACGTTTGCCACAATAACCACAGGTGATGGTACACCTAAAGTGGTCCCCATGGGTCACAGTTTTCCCATCCTTGGTGTGCTGCTGTCGTTTCATCTGCAGCATACAACTACTGCGGTGGTCGCAGTCAGAGGCATGACAAGGTCCCCCCTTGTCATTGACAAATTTACAGAGGGGGTGTATCTGATTCAGGTTTAACCCCATTCATGGCACGCAGGTTACCCCTTTCTTTACTTCCTCCCTGGTTGGCGTTAGTGGGATTTTTAGGCCCTTTTCCTTCGCCACGTTCGGGGGTAGGGGTACCACCTCGACCGAGGTGTTTCTTGAGGAATTTCACCATCTGGGAGTCATTCTCCCTCTCAAGGGCCAGCTCGATCGGCAGGTCTGACGGGTCCTCGTACGTGTGGGTCCGACTCTTCCTCTCAGAAGTAGTGCGGCAATCGTCCCACGTACCAGTAGGGATCCTACTCATGAGCCATAGGTGGGGCTCAGTGGCTCCATATAAACCCACATTCATCCGTGAAAACAGATACTCTAGGTCGCACATGTATTCAGAGATTCGTGCAGCAGAAGGAAACTCAGGAAGCATAGGTAGCTCCTCTATCTGTGTGCGCACACTGAGGTCAGTTTCATAGACTGGGAATGTTTTCTCCAGTCTTTGGAGTACCTCGGCCCATGTTGAACAGATTTTCACAACCTGCTTCACCTGTCTTTGCAAAAACTTCTTTTTGCTTGAGCGTTTCAGCAGTGAACATTTAGTGGCCACATCCACATGGGATTCGCCAGTTAGCAAAAGAAACTCAGCAAATTCTTCTGCCCATTGGCGCAGATTTTTCGGGTCGAACTCCGGCAATTCCAGCTGGATGTCCGCCTGTGCAATACGTCTGCCACTCTTCCCAACCCCTGGGTTTAGGCCTGAAGGGGGGGGAGGTACGCCGGCGAGGGATGCCAGCGCTGACAGCCCTTTTTTCTCAGTCTCTGTCACAGGCACGTCGTGTAGTTCAGCAATAGGGACTGTCCTGGCGCGAGGATGAAAAGGGCTGGGGCAGGTCACCTTGCGTAGCAACCTGGACACCCTTGATCTTTTGAGATCATCAGCCAATGTGCCCAGTCCGGGTGAGGGTGAGGCCAGTGCTGGCTCGGGTAAGGGTTCAGTGATACACAATTTGACTTTGAAGCCTCAGAAAGGGCTGTCACATCAGGGTCTTTGGACCCAGACAGTAATTTGGCCAGTAACATGGCCGTACGGTCCAGGGCCCCATGAGTTGGCTCTGGTAGATGGGGCGCTTTCACATGTGCGGGGCACACTTCAGGGCTCCTGCTAGTGATTGGCAGCTCCGAACGCCATACTGGCCCTCTAGGCCGCCTGGGTGGAGACACTGTGTCGGCCAGGTGCGTAGGTGGGTGGCCGTAAGGGTAGGAACACATGTCCGTGTACGGTGGGGATCCCAAGGCGTCTGTTGGTTCCTCTCCATCCTCGCCTGTGACGGACTTGTAGTACTCGTCGTGGAGAATATATTCGTTGATTCTCCTTCTGAATTTGCCTTCTTCCTCAGGTTCCCGAGCGGGGGTAGCCGTTGAAGAAGAAGCTGGGCATACGGATCTGGAGATCAACGCAGCAACCCTTCGGCGGAGGTGCTGAAGGCTATCACCACGGGCCGCTAAGGCCTCTGTGGTTAATCTGGGCGCATCTTGTTCCGCCCTTCTGTGTACTGGATCTTCTTGAGACCCAGATGCGGCTCTGAGGTTAGGCTCATCCATTGAGGTGGGCCCACTGTTGCCAAGTTGAACTTGTACACTTCGAATTGGCCAGGTCCTGGGAGACATCTGTACTGATGGTGTGGACAATTTGCTTCTGGTCTTGGCTTGTGTTCCTCTAAGAGTCGGTTCAAAAGGTTCTCAAGGGTTGCCTCTGCTACCGGAAGGATGTCCTTGACTAGTGCCCTATAGATTATGATGAAATCCTGCAATTTGTGATGTTGAAAACCCAAACCAAAGCAGCAAGTAGAGCACGAACACGATGTGGATTGAAGCAATGAATAGTTTTGAAATCCAGTGTAACACAGAAGGGCTGCAGATAGACAAAGCAGGCTGAAATACTAAGATTCAATCACAAATGGATAAAACAAATGATCTTAAGTGAAACCTGGCCTGACTCTAGCCTCCAACTTAGCATCAGGCACTTCATGTGCACTCTTTTGGGTGAAATGGAGCTGGTTAGGAATATGGGGTATAGGAGCTAGGCCACACAAGGAATATGACGTGGCCAAGCAACTGAATTCAGAAAGAGTTAAAAGGTAGAACCACAATAAGTGGTAGAAACAATTGAGTATAGTGGTCTTGGGGTGGGAGACCACTAGGCTTAACCTCCAAGGCCTTAGGCATGAACTGCTTATTTTTTTTCGGTATAACCTCCATGAAGGAAGTTACCTCCGCTCAGTTGAGTGGTAGGGGTGAACTTCATGGGGGGCTAGGGTTATAACCCTAGTTACGTGGAGAAAGTGTACTTTGAGCTTCAAAAGAGAGATGAAAATACTTAAGTAAGTCTTGGCATCAACAAAAGGGTTTCAAGGGGGGCTTGGCCTGGATCAAGCCCTCCACGAAAGACATGGCAGTGACGTTTTCTTACTATATGCATATGCCTACCAAACCACCAGACAATACATGTACATAGGGGCCGGTAACATAACCGCAGCACAACGAAAGGCCACAAGCACGCCAACAACAACAACCAAACAACTAAACAAACGACAAAGACAACAAATCAACAACCACCAACTTCACACAAAAGAAGCAAAGGTATGCCCGAATCAAGAGCAAAAAAAACAAAGAGCGCAAAAGGGGGAAGGAAGAGAGAACACTGCGGCAGAGAACGGGTGCCATTCATTCACTCTCTTCTTTCATACGCGGGACCATAGGGGAAGCGCCGAGAAGCGGAAGCGGAAAGCAAAGAACTGACGTGGGGTAGAAGAAAAAAAACAAAGGCCGTAGGAGGGCCACCAAGGTCAAGGTGACTTACGTCGCCATGCAGCTCCACCCAATCGCCGCCCGCCCATCACTCCCTCCGTTCGCTCTATAGGTATGTGAAGACCATATTGAAATGAGCTTGCCCTTGCACTCATTTTTGAACCTTGTATTTGATTTGGATATTTCAAAAAAAAACCTTGCAGAGTTAAAGGTTTACCTATTGAAAAAACGTTGGGCAATGCTTTACAAGGTTGTGCTTGTACAAATGAAAAATACCAAGAAATTGATGAGATGCCAAAAATTATGACAACAATAAAATCAAGACGATACAACCAATCCCAAACAAGACACAAAACAACAAAAGACTACCATGGAGTGGAGGGCGACTTGTGGTACTCCGGTCCGGTCTTGTTCAGCTTGCTGGTTTTCGGCGGCTTATGTTAAGCAGCTCCTTAGACGGCTCTTGCTTGAGCGGCCTCTTGTACCATACAATTTGAAAATGGAGAAACGTCCTGATAAGGGGAATCAGACACAACAAATTGGTAGAATGCAAATGATATCACACCTATATCAACCTATACTCTTGCACCATGAAACTACAAAAGAGATCAAGCAAGATATTCAAACAAGGACATGTATGCAAAGCCATATGTCACACAAACGCTTATTGAAGATAAGCCATACGATGGCAATGCACCATGCACTATATACAACGACTATTGCCCTAAAGGGAAGTTGCGATGGAAAGCCAACACTCATGGGGCGATACGACACTCATACATTTTGGCATGCACACATGACAAAATTATGAACCCTTCTCTACTCTAACGTCAAAAATCTCATGAAATCAAGTGTAGGCGTTAACACCCGTTGAGTTCAGAAATTCACTGAGACCGATGTGATTCCAACCCATAACTCCAAAGCAAATCTGCTAACAAAGAATTCGAGATATGATTTGTTAAAGTCAACTCATGAACCACAAATTTCTGACAAATATATCTCCCACATATAATGTATCATTAAGAAAAGGAGATCTGATTCATGTATTGGGAAAAGCGTATGACGTTCTCCGGTCCATGGGGCGGTCCGGGGCCAATGCAATTGCTATTGGGATGATCGCTCTGAGGATTCGGATTCGGAATTATTCGCGATTCTGACAGTTATTTAGCCGACCTGGCCGAGGCTATTACATTCCCTCCCTAAGCTATGAGCCAAAGGCGAAGGGCTGACATTGGGCATGGGACTGACTGCACATGGCCCACACATAGACGAGGTCTACAAGGCTACACTGCATTAACCCAGAAACAGTGCCTACCATACTGATAACAATGCAATGGCAGTGATACAGATGTCTACCACCGGGAGGGGGGGGGGGGGCTGTCATCGCACGTAGTCGAGAAGATCCTGGATACAGTTGTGCAGATGATCAAACCCAAAAACTGCCATGCATTACCTTACAAAGCAAAGCAATGGGTATGTATGCAGCTGACTGCAAACCTGAGCCAAGTGGCTATAAAGAGTGTCTGAGGCCCTGGATTCAGCTGCCTCCTTCATTGACTCTTCCATTGACAACTCCACCTAAAACAGTAATTGAGACCGGGGATGAGAAGATAACAAAGTGTTACAGAAGGGGAACAGAGGGGTCTGACCGTACGCAGCCCGCAGCCGGCAGGGGGTAGAGGGGTGGTTGCCGTGATGTGGGGGACACTCACAACTTGATGAGCATCCACATCAGACCGATCACCTCAACTTCACCCAAAGAGGATGATAAAAGGAACCTGCTGTGCCGTGGACATGGGCTAAGCCCCATAGCGACGTACAGGCAGGGTACCAATAGCCAAAGGAAAGTACACAGCCCAGTCCAAAATTCAGTTGTCGAGCCCTCAGGCGCTTTTAAAGTGAACGCTTTGTGTTCAAAGGAGATGCAAAAGGCATCAGCGTAAGAGCGGGGGTGTGATCGGTGGCGTTCAGAATTTCCCACGACAGGCTCCTGAGGGACATGGACTGTGGTGAAATCTTGGTGGTTACTGAATGGATGAGAAAATCAGCCATCTTCAACTGTCCATCCTGATATGAAGGGGGGGAGGACTGTTGCGTCCCGGAAACACTGTCCAAACCATCAACGCCTGCCACATACATCAACAAGGGAAAGAGGAATCACATCAGCGCTCGCAATACCAACAAGGGGGGGGGGGGAGCTGTCATGGCCTGGACACCCTCTCAAAACACTTCAGCTCCTTTCATTCCCTCCTCTCCTCGTCACACAAGGAGTCATAGCATTGCTGTGCCATACATGGACAGAACTCCGGTGACTCGAGGATCCTGAGATCCTTGACACTTACATCTATATTATCTTTGTTATTGTACTGCAGCCACACGTCCGTAACATCGTTCATGAAGGACAAGGCTGGATGACAATCATAATCGGGAAAGCCACGGTATTTGACTTCCCATTCAATACACCTATTCTTCCCTCTTCCCACTCGACGATGATCCCGTGTGTGTTCTACTATGTATGTATCTGTTTTGACAAGGCACGCCTGATCTGTATAGTAATGTAGTGGTGTTTGTCCATTAAGGGAAGAAGGTATGTATGGCTGTATGCCATCGCACCAAGGATCATTTCTCCCTTAGCGGTAGCCACAGAGTACTGATTGGTACCCACCCTTCTTAATACCTCACCCTGTCCCTTCCACAGGCGATGCAACTTGTTCTTGTTGCTGTTCTTCTTGTGGTTCTGGTACCACACATGCTCATAATCCGGGAAAGCATGATGGGGGTGCTACTGTAAAGGATTTCTGGAGGCTTTGTCATGTATGTCCCGAGGTTTCTTCTGAACATACTTGCGATCCCCCACCAGACGCTTGAAAAACGAAACGGCGTCCTCAGACCCATGCTCAGGGATCACCTGACGGCAATCACCGAAACCGATGGGCTGGCGTCCAAAGACCAGCAGGTGGGGGGAATACCCTGACACTGGCGCCGGCACATCATTGATCGTCTAAAGGGCAAGTGGCAATAACCGTACCCAGTCGCGCTTCCCTGTCTGGGCCAAACATTTTAGTAAAATGTCCAGAACCAGCTGGATGGCCCTCTCGGCCCTCCAATTTAATCAGGGGCGGTATATTGGCGACTATTTCTGCTGTACTCCACTCAGATCACAGAGGGTCATGAAAGAATCTGCTGTGATCAGGTGGTCACGATGTGAACAAATTTTGTTGGGCAATCCCATGAGCCCAACTACACGCTTCAAGTAAAGCTCAGGCAATACGGGGGTGGTGATGGTCCTTGAACAAGGTATAGCCATAGTAAACCCAGTGAGCCGACATACAGCAACAAAAAGATAGTCGTATGGGACTCCACAGATTTCAATGGCATCTTCTTGTCCCATATCACAGAAATCCATCGACATGCTGGAAAACCAATATTCTGGTACGAGGACTGAATTGCAGCTCTCAGGCTGCAGCCCACCACGTGCCTTGCACTTCTTGCAGACAGCACAGGATCCTATCATGGCTGAGATCTTCGCTCGAAGATCTGCATCAGTATGCCCCAAGACGTACCGCCGTCGGAACATCTGAAGCGTCTACTGGACACCGGGATGAGCTCGAAGAACCTGGTCTGTCAGAGCTGAAGGCACGTAAATACGGCCATTAACCCTGAAGTTACCCTGGTATAAGACATAATCCTTGTCCTTTACCGAGGTGACCTTATCCCTGTTCAATACGTCCCAGTGGTCAACCATAAACGGACAATCAGCATAATGTGATTCCCAGTCCTCGCTCAGTATGCTGATGGCCGGTGGCACCTCAGTGGACTTAATGTCCTGACACAGCTGTTCAGCCCCTGGCATGTGCCAATACAGATCAGACAGACCCTGAGCCAAGTCAGGATTGTTGACAGAATGCACAGAAAATATCATGCGGCACACACCGTCTGACGAATCGCAAACAGATCCATCAGGCAGGACACAGAAACGACCCGAACTCCGGCTGACTGCAGATGGGAAACCATGGCCTGTTCCTCCCGGAACCGAGATGGGTTCTCAGACTTTAGCTCGGAGCGTATTCTATGCGACTCATCTTTCTCATCGTGACACCATCCCTCGAGATCGGCGTCACTGCCATGAACATTTGTATGCTGGGTTTCCCCTGTAGGATATGCCCAGCGACTGAGGGCGTCTGCCCCGTCGTTCTCCTCCCCCGGCCGGTATTCAATCGTAAGATGGAATCGGCTCAAAAACTCGTGCCACCTCCGAAGGCAACCGAGCGGCCCCAAAAATTGTACACAGGTCTTCTTTGTACCATTTCACTATGGAGCTGTGGTCTGTTTGCACCAGAACGTCTCGGGATCCTATCCAGCAGCGAACAGGCCACAACGCATAGGTTTCCTTTTTCCGGGGGGTCCAGGCATACTGCCCCTTTTCCCATTTGCCAGCCCCGGTGCCAGCACATTGGCCCTAGAGCTTACGGCAGAAAAAGGCAACGGGGTGGTACTCGCCATCCTCCTGCTGCTGCTCGAGAGCCCCGCCCACTGCATAATGCAACGCATCACAGCAGATACGCGACGGTTGTCCCGGTTTTACCGGATACACACCTGTAGCATCCACCAAAGCCTGTTTCAGTGAAGTAAAATTTTTCACCATAGCATCAGACCAGTCAATGCGTGCTTTCTTTGCCGTAAGTTAGATGCGTCTGCCCTTTTTGGGCACATTTGTATCAGTCTTCTTATCTGTGGGGTCAGGGGGGGGCGTACTGATACTTCTCCTTCAGTGCCTCCATCAGGGGGTGGCCAGCTCAGCTAACCTGTTGATGTACATTTTGTACCAACCCACAGGTCCGAAAAAACCCTTGGTCTGCTACGCTGCGGTTATCGTTTTATGATCCCACTTTGCCACTGCCTTGGTATTCGCCGGGGAGGGAAATCCTTGGCCATTCTGTAAAATATGCCAGACATATTGTACTTTTTTCTTGAAAAGGTGACACTTCTTGGGCTCGACGGCAAGCTGTGCTGCAGCTAGAGCATCAAACAATGTGCAACGTTTTTCTGTGTGTGCCTCAAAATACTTGCAGAGCATTGCAGGTTCCTGTTTCTCAGCCAAAGTGGTCTTTCCTGGATCCAAAGCTTCATTGCCATTAGACGTTGGAATGTCATCAATATATGGCTTGGAGGATGGGCTATTACGGGTTATTTGTTGCACCATCTGCTGGTACGCAGCTGGGCCCACTTTTACCCCCATGGGCAGGACCGTCCACTCAAATACTCCGAAGGGAGTGCAGAAAGCAGTTAAATGCTTACAGTCCTCCTCCAGATGCATTTGGTGGAATCCATCCTCCAAATCAATGAGCATAAACGAATCGTTTCCCTACTCATTGGCCAGCTGGTCCTCAATCACAGGGAGGGGAAAATTTCTTCCTTCCAAGCAAGAATTCAAGTGACGGTAGTCAATGACTAACCGCCATTTACCACCAGGCTTCGGCACTAAAAATGCTCTTGCGACCCACCTGGGGTCTCCCATAGCCTTGCGGAGCATGCCCTTTGTTTCAAAGCCCATAACCTTCTCATAAAGGGCAGACTCCTCAGGCCCAACCGCTCTGATAGGCTTATCAGCCCTTGGTCCAGCATGTTTTTCCTTTAGAGTCAACTTGACCCATGCATGCGGTCCTCAGGCAGCCTGAGCCTCCTCGGTGACGTCAGGCGAGTTAATCGTTTCAAAAACCTTTTTCCGATACTTCTGCATGAACATTTCGTTAAGGTCTTCACATCTCATCCAGTCTTTGTCAGCCGAAATGACTGAACGTATATTTCTCTCGGCCTGAGAATGCCAGCCTGAGTTCAACTGGGTATGCCCCCTGAGTTTCATGCGATGACCAAAAGACGCACCATGATGCTCATGCGGCTTCACCAACATCTCTTTAAGCAATTTTCTTTTTGTTTTTATTCCATTTACTTGAGGGGGAGGGGGTACAGAACCCTGTGAATCAGATGAAGGCATACCAGCAGAACGAGACTGGGCTTGACACCTCTTGCGCTTGGCCTCGTCCCGACGCTTGCGGCGCTTAAACGCTCGGCACTCCTTGAAAAGAAGCAAATCAGGTTCAGTATCAGTCAGCAGATCAGAGTCAGATTCAGAATCAGATGCACATAACAAGTTGCGTCGTGTGGGGAATCACTCATTGGGGAAGTGTGGGATCCACCTTTCAAGGCTGAATCGTGACTGCACCACCTCTTTGGAGGGGGGTCTCAGTCATCAGCATTCTTGTTTGTACGCTACGCAGGCACTGTCTGGGTAGGGTCAGCATCATCAGAAGCAGGATCACCCCAACCTTCACCCTCAGCATCGCTGCAAAACGCATTAAACAAGGCAATATGGTACGGCGTCTTCGTAGTATGTACCGTGCCCTGAGCATCCTCAAAAAGAGGGAATCCCTCTGGGATATCAATCCAGTCAACGACAATCTCCCCCAACTCAGACCACCAATCAGCGTCTCTCAGGACCGGTTGGATCGCCACCCCCCGCGCTTCATCAAACCGTAACTTGGAAAAGCATTGTTCCCACAGGTCATTGGGGGGGTGCATCCACAGATACACATCACTCCATGGCTGGAACAATGCATTCTGTTGCTGAGTCCAGAAATTAGGAAAACGCTTTAAATGTTTACTCACGAACACATCTATCAAGGGGGGACACTCACCCCACACTGTACTAGATTGAATCCACTATCCTATTTGATTCGGCACACTCTGTCTGACCGCTATTTAACCCTCATACCTTCTACTCCAAAACTTCTTTCTCCGTGCCTGTGCTTTAAGAGAATGATCCCTGCAGGATCCTGAACTGAGCCCCTCAGGAACCCTCCTCACAACAATCTGACGGAGACTCAGATTAGGGACGTCCCCTGTTGCGTCCTCTAACAAGTCCGCCAATTGATCCAATTGCTGCAGATGGCAGCACTCCCGTTAAACCGGTATCGCGTGGCACTCTGAGTTGCCAGGCGACATGCGGGGCTCGCCCCACAGGCGGCGCCCTATAGCCTGAGCAGGTGTACAGTCTGACTCAGCCTCCGACGTTAACCTATACTGGTCACTATCCTCTACTGACTCTGGATACTCTATGGTCTTTATCTCAAGACTGTCACAGCACTCATTGCTGGACTTTCTGTAGCAACTCTTTCTGGATTCAATTCTGGACTCGCTGTAGCAACTCTTCCAACAAGGCCGCTTTCTCGACGTGTAGTCCTGGAGCAACAGACCTTCTGTGACCACGAGGGATCAGCGAGGGGGATTTTTGATTCGGTATCGGGGGGTGATCCCGGGGTGATCCGAATTCAGGGACGGACTGCTGGCGGGCCTGTTAGCTGAGACATTCACAGACACAATTACCGGCACGAAAATGCCAGCAATGCCACGACCACATCATCCATGGCTGGCCAGAGTCGCTTCACTGATGACGTTTTAGACTCCGCAGAACTATTCTCGGCGATCAATATACGACCTGCACTACCAACACCTAACGAAATACCCGTACTTTCTCGTTTTCGTTGCAACCTCACCCCTCGCCCGGGGCCTTCCCGGCTGTTCATCGCAGATGTCGCTTGCTTCTGCTTTTTTCTTCCACTGAGTATATACAGGAAGTATAAAAACAATGGAGGCATAAATTGATTATGCCATGACACTGCAGGCGGGCAATGGGGATGGATCAGGGGGGCGTTGTCAGCACAAGAAATTACCGGATTAACAGAACTAACAGAACTAACTAGCATGGGGGGGGGGGAAACAGTGCGACTGGCATCAGTTGATCTGCATCCCTTCGAGCACCTGTCTGTGTTGTTCATCTCTTGGACCTTCATGACTGCAGGTTGCAAACACAGGTCTATAGACATCAGAGCTATTTTATCCCTGGGATGAACCACATGAGGCTTTGACCCTTCATTCTTTAACACTACCCCAATATTCCACCTAAACTCCTGATCAATAAGACCCCTACCAACCCTGAGACGATGCTTGATCGCATTTCCTGAGCGATCTCAGATCGACCCGCATGTGAGCGGGGGTAGCTCCACAGCCAAATCAACCAGGATCTTTTCCTGTTGATCCGGGGCAGTAGAAACGGCACACGGCGCATACAAGTCGCAACCTGCTGCGCCCGAACTCCCGCTTGATGGCAGCATCGCATGCTCACTCAACAGTTTAACCTTCAGATGGTGCGCGGCCGCGAGCTTTTCAATCAAAGACGCCAGTGTCACTTCCTGAGCTGCTGGCCGCACTACAGTACCTGAGAGGAATGGTTGATCTTCATACACCAAAGGGGACGGGTATACATGTAGTACATCTGCCCTCTTCATGTCCTGTGACCTGGTGTCAGGTGTGCCTCGAGGGCTGGGTGGATCTGGGGGGGGAAGAATAGCCGCCTGATTATCCAAGTCGCATGGCAGGACAATAGACAGCACGTTGCGGCGCACTCCCTCCCTACGCTTGTTAAAGATCCCCACTGGCGTATACACTGGGCCACACTGTTCACAGGGGGCTGGCTGTTGCGCATCATATAAGAAATGGACCCAACTGCAGGGGTCCTCACACATGACACATAACTGGCACGAGACCTGAGGCGCAAACTGCACACGGTGTGCAAGGTGCACACCTACACCTCGCGTATCTGCGTTCGTTGCTTCTTGTACGTCTGCCCGGCTTTCATGGTCAGTCGTCCTTACGGCGGTGAGCTGCCGAGCCTCAGAACTCTGCAGAGTGGGCGCAGAGTGTTGAACAGCGTGCGGGTTGCCATTTTGGTAAGGAAGCACGCGAAAGCCCTTGAAACACCCTCGAACCTGCACCAGAGCCTCCTGCCCTGGAACCACACCCAACCCAAACGCAAGTGAAAATCGATAGCCGAAAATGAGCCGGGGACCAACTGCTGCAACATGCAAAAAGACATTCAGACATTTGAAAATGTTATAACCCTCAGGGGTTATGACAGGTAACGACAACGTAACTGTAACTCCCTGAGTTCTTCCTGCGAGAGCTGTCTTGCCCGCACTGAGCAGAATGACTGGAATTTTTGCGCTGTGGAGCGCCTTTAAGTGCGCTCGCAGCAACTCAATCCGAATAACACCCGCCACTTCGCAACCAGTGTCCGCAAGGGCGGTAATGGTCAAGTCTGGCAACTGCAGACCATCAGCAAACTGAAGCCTTGTCTGGGCCGTCAGTTCGCTGGCTTGACTGGCTGTCGCTGTTTTCAATCGTCTCGGCGACTTCAGGACTTCCTCCGAGATGTCATGCAGCCGCACCGTGCACACGTCAACAGGGAATACTTGCTGATGGCGGAGGATCTTGGTTGCGTCGACCTGTAGCGCTTTCACCGCCCGATTTCGACGACTGGCCTGGGGATTGCTCAGCCTATGGGTAGCTCGGATAGCGCGGCGGTTCCTGAGGAACAACAGCCGTCTGACCTGCTGGGGCTCGCCATGTCCCTAGACTTGTGCCGTATCAGGACACTCGGTCTGCCAGTGGCCCTCCTCGCCGCACTTGTGGCAGGCGCCAGGTGACTTCCGGCCTTGAGATCCAGAGCGACCCTGGTGCGGCAAGGACAACCGTTTCAACCCACCTGGCGTCCCCTTCCGCCGCGGATTCCGCCGGAACAAACCGGATTCGGATGGTCTGAACCCTTCCGGGGTCCGTGGGCTGAGTTTGTTGCAACTGGCGGACCTCCGGAATCCTGGCGGTGTCCGTCAGCGCTCAAAATCCACTCTTGGTCATTCGCTTGAACATCGCTGACAGTACGGGTCGGTGTGTCTTTGTCATCCACAGATGGCACAGGTACTCATGTGGCAGTCCGGGGCCAGGTGCCCTGATTTACAACAGGTCTGGCACCTGCCGGACGAAGACACAAGGCGTCTCGTGTCCTCAGCCTGCTGGCGGTACGAGTACTGTGAATCAGACCTCGGTTGTCCCTGCATCCGCGTGCCTCCAGACGTGGTCGACGGTGGATCGTACTGGTCACGATCGCGGCGTCCACCAGAACCAGAACACTGTTGGTTGTGATCGCGGCGTCCACCAGAGCCAGAACGCCGCTGATGACCCTCGTGTGCGCTTGGCGATGAAGACCGTCTCGCCTGAGAATCAGAACGGCCATACGAGCCAGGGAGTCCAGAATTGGAGCCGGAGCGTCGCGAGTTCGACCAAGGACCGAAGTCCGGGCACGACTGCACGGCCCGCACCTGCTTGCCAATGCCGTGGGCCTCCAGGAGGAACCGCTCGCTCGTCTTCGCATACTCCCCCTGCAGCAACATCCGCATTACAAGGACATACACCTCCAGGTAATGGTACTCCATGGCGTTCTCTGACTGCTGGTCACGAATCTTTTCATACGGCTGATGGGCGCATACGTCCTCAGGACATTCGGCGCAGTGCTGCTGCAGCAAGACCACCAGCGCGTGGGTAGCCTGCCTGTTGGTCATCCCGTCCATGACCTTGGCGCCCTCCTCAGACCATTTGGACATGAAGTCCGCCCGGGTCACAGCGAACAACGGCTCTCCTGGGATGTGGCGTCTCTTGTGATGCGCACCCGGCTCATGTACATTCCGGATCTTCCTGCCGGTGATGTCCTGGTACAGCTCCCCACACGTGAACCGCTGGCAGTTCTTGGCATGTTGCCCTCGGGTCTGTTCATCCTTGAGGGCGCAGAAGAGCAAGTCCCTTTGCTCTCGCTCATGAGAGCAGCGGCCGTACCCTTCACGCCAGCGGGCGTACCGTTCCTCCCACCCGTCCAAGGTGGACGGGTCTCCATCCCACCGGGGCACGGTTGCCATCTCTCGGATCAACCCTTCCAAAGTGGGGTCGACCCATTAGCTGCGGCTGCCATACACGCAACCCATGCCAGTGTTCTGGACCTCATGGGGCACTGCGCCCCTGAAGTCAGGCTTGACTCGCGGTCCGACCTCCTTGAATGCCATACCTTCAGAAATTCCCATGGGAATCACATGGGGCATGCGGCGCCCTTGCTTGCACTCGTCCGAGCTGGTGCGGGCGAGGTGGGGGACGAAGTAACCATCTCGGCAATACGGCTGGATCTGAGCCCATCTCAGATCTACTTCGCCGTAATCGTGCGAATAATCCGGCGCCCATCTCGGCTGAGTAGGGACGAGCCACTGTGGTGCCGGCGGCATGAACCTCCGTACTTGCGGCTGTCCAGGATCCCCGTACTGCTGCTCACGATGCGGCTGTGGCCCATACAGCTGAGGATGATGATGCTGATGATGTTGTTGGTGTTCGTGGTTCACACGCAGCCCACCTCCGGGTACTAGGAACGATCCTTGACGTGGTCTCGTCCCTGTCCCGGCTGGAACTGCTGTCCCTCGGGCTGTCCCTGAAGGTGTCCTGGAGGTTGTCCCTAAGGCTGTTGGGGCTGCACCTCATATGGCGCAGCATGAGCTGGAGGCGGTGGCGCTGGTGAAGACGACGCTGCAGTTGGAGCTGTGTGGTAGGTATGTTCCAAGGTGTGCTCGATTCGCTTGGTCTGGCGGTTCATTTCTTCCACACACTCCTGGAGCTGCTGGATGTCCTCAATGGTTTTCCTGTCCAGCTCCACTTGACGCAGCTCGTTGTTGTCAAGACTCTCGATTTTGGAGTCGTACGCCTCTGAGCGGTCCCGGATGGAGCGACAATGAGTGTAACACTGCCCCTCGGAGGACAGGGCAACGGGGCTCGGACGTTCTCCTCCGTGTCCTTGTTCGACGCTTTCTATCCGAACCTCAAGGGTGGCCCATCGTTTGGCGTTCATCACCCCCTTGTCCGCCAAGTTTGACTGCACAGCAGAATTCAGCTTTGCAATCCGGCGGTCGTCTTGTTGCGGCGCTGGGTACAGCGCGGTCGGACCTCATCCAACGCATCGTTCAAGCCCTCCACGTCCTCCCTGACTACTCTGACGACCCGATCCACGGATTCGCTGGTCACACAGCTACTTGCTGTGGTGTTCACCGCGTTCAACGTGTTCTCGATGTCCTTGATCCGTGCCTCACGTCCTCGGTGGTCAGCCTTGTCCTCCTGAGACCATCTTTGCAGGATCTGGACCTCTCGCTGTGCATCTGCGTTGCCCTTCAGCAGCGTCTCAAGCCGCATACTCACAGCACTGATCTGCTGCTCAATCCGGTCTTGCGTTCCCGGCCAGCGATCCGTGAGCAACCGAAGCATTACGCCCATGTCAAGCAGGGCTGTGTCATTGCTCCGGAGATGACCTTGGTCTTGCTCCTGAAACGCAGACACCAGGTGCTGCTCAGGGCGCTGCACCAGGCGTGGATCAGACTCTAACGCCGCCTTTACTGCCACAATTTCCTGGCGGGCGATCTCAACCGCCATCCTGGAGGACTCAACACCGGCACCCTACTGCTGCATGTGGTCCTGCGCTTCGACAACCATTGTTGTGGCGGTGTCCCTTAGGATCCTGACCTCCTGGACTTGCACTGTGGCGTCCCTCAGGGCCTTCTGCACCCATGCCTCGCTGTCCATAGCCTGCTCCGCATTCTGCCCAGGACGATCTTCGCGAAGCGTGTCCTGGACCAAATCAGCGAGTCGTGGTGGTCCGTCAGCGGTGCCTTCCTGTGCTCCCAGGTCCATCCGGCGCTCAATACGGACCATGGCATCGTCAAATTTCTCAAACTGACCCTTAATGCCCTCCATGACCTTCTTCAGACCCTTGTGCCACTCCCCCCGACGCTGCTGGGGTCGCCTGGCGCCTCGTTCCATCCTTTCCAACTTACCCTTGGCGCTCACGATCCATGCACTCAGCCCTCCGTTGCAGCATTCGCACCTGGTTGTCCAGCTCTGCCCTCTTAGCTTGGAACCGTGGACTTTGCGCAGCCCGCTTGGCGTGGTTCACTCCCTGCTCTTGCCAAACCAGCACTCGACTCCATTTGTTGCCAAAGCTCCTGCTGCTGCTGATGAACAGTTTCCAATCGTTCCTTCGAGGCCATGTTCGCTTCCATACGTTGATGAAGCTAATGATGTGGTTTCAGGTTTGAGGTTTGATTTTGCAGGTACCAGATGCCTTTTGGCCCCGGGGGGCCACCTGTTCAGGCCAGGTGATATCCTCCCCACCGGGTCCTAGTGGGGGGCCCTCCAAGACGCACCTCCTGCCTGGTGGCAGAGTCCCCCGGGTTCACAGAGCTCGGAGCCCCGTTCCTCCCCGGCTTCCCCTTTTCGCCACTCCCAAGTCAGTGCATCAATTCGCAGCCGTGGCTGCGGGCGCTTACCCACTGCGTTGCCCCCCTAATTCGTGGTCGCCCGGGGCGCTGGCGCTGCCGGGCCCGTGCTACTGCCTTGTCGCCAGTGGGACCCCCTTGGGCTGGCGCGGAGGCCGCCTAGCCTAGGGGCTGGGGCGTGGCGCAGTGTGTCACTACTGCCTTGGCGGGTGCAGTGCCCCGTCCGTGTGTGCGCGGCGCTCGCGGCCGGTTCGGGGGGCTCGGGCCGGTACCTGGTGTTGTGTCTCTCCCGTTTCCCCCTTCCCGCCCCGCATGTCCCGCGCTGCTTGTGGCAGGCCGTCCCGTCCGCGTGTCCCTTACCCTCGCTCGCTGGTACGCCATTCCACGCGGTCTGTGCGTTCCGCGAGCTCGGTCCTGTTGCCCTTCTGGTAGTCCCCGCGTGCCCTTTGCGTGTGTGGGCGCTCGCGCTCCCGCGGCGTCCCCTCCCCCCCCCCCCTAGGTGGTGTGGCGTGCGCACCTCGCGCGGTCCCGGCACTGGGCGCTGGTAGGGCCGTTCCACGTGGTCCGTGCCCCTCCGCGTGTCCTGCCCCGGGCCCTTGCTCCGTCTGACGTGCTTGGGGGGGGGCGGTCCAGTCCCGGTTCCCCCCTACGTGGCTGGGCCTGCACGCCCTGTGGGGGCTGCGTGCGGCGGGGTTGGTGGAGGGCCGTGGTGGGGGGCTGGGGGGGGCTGGCCTGCCACTGTTGTAAGGGGCGTCTGGTGTCAGGCGCCGTCCCTCCCCCGACCGCCCATCCTCTGGGGCGGGCAGCCGGGGTACAGCGACCCGTTTGTTCCGGGTGCGGTCAGTGTGGGCGTGGGGACCCAGCACCGGTTCCACGCGGTGCGCCCTTGCGGGCCGGCGTTGCTCGCTGTGGGGGTGGCGGAAGGGCGTCCCCGGAGGGGGTGCCTTCCACCGCTGTGAGGGGCGTCTGAGGTCAGGCGCTCCCCCTCCCCCGACTGCCCGCCCACTGGGCGGGCTGTTGGGAGTGTGGGGACCCAACACTGTCCCCTTGGCCTGCATGCCCTGTGGGGGCTGCGTGCCGTGGGGGTGGCCGGGGGCCGTCCCCGGTGGGGGTGGCCTGCCACTGTTGTGAGGGGCCTCTGGTGTCAGGCGCTGTCCCTCCCCCGGCCGCCTGTCCTCTGGGGCGGGCAGCCGGGGTTCCGTGACCCGTCTGTCCCGGGTGCGGTCGGTGCGGGCGGGCCATGGGGACCGAGCACCGGCCCCACAGCGTGCGCCCTGGCGGGCCGGCGTTGCTCGCTGTGGGGGTGGCAGAAGGGCGTCCCCGGGGGCGCGCCTTCTACCGTTGTGAGGGGCGTCTGTGGTCAGGCGCTCCCTTTCCTGAACTGCCTGCCCACTGGGCAGGCTGTTGGGGTCCGCCACCTAACATGCTGTGGGCGAGGTTGTGTGGGTGTGGGGGCCCAACAATGTCCCCTTGGCCTGGGTGCCCTATGGGGGCTACGTGCCGTGGGGGTGCCGGGGAGCCGTCCCCGGGGGGGGTGGCCCGCCACCGTTGTGAGGGGCGTCTGGTGTCAGGCGCTGTCCCTCCCCCGGCCGCCCGTCCTCTGGGGCGGGCAGCCGGGGTTCCGCGACCCGTGTGTGGGCGTGGGCGTGGGGACCCAGCACCGGCCCCACAGCGTGCGCCCTTGCGGGCCGGCGTTGCTCGCTGTGGGGGTGGCGGAAGGGCGTTTCCGGGGGGGTGCCTTCCACCGTTGTGAGGGGCTTCTGTGGTCAGGCGCTCCCCCTCCCCCGCCCACCTGCCGGCGGGCTGTTGGGGTCCGCCACCCACCTGCTGTGGTCGCGGGCGTGTGGGTGTGGGGGCCCAACACTGTCCCCTTGGCCTGCATGCCCTGTGGGGGATGCGTGCCGCGGGGCTGGTGGTGGGCCGTCCCCGGGGGGGGTGGCGTACCACCATTGTGAGGGGCGTCTGGTGTCAGGAGCTGTCCCTCTCCAAGTCGCCCGCCCCCTGGGGCGGGCGGCTGGAGTTCTGCGACCCGTGTGTCCCGGATGCGGTCAGTGCGGGCGTGGGGACCCAGCACTGGCGCCACAGCGTGCCCCCTTTCTGGTCGGCCCTGCTTGCTGTGGGGGTGGCGGAAGGGCGTCCCCGGGGGGCGGTGCCCTCCACCATTGTGAGGGGCGTCTGGTGACAGGCGGTGTCCCTCCCCCGGCCCCCCGTCCTCTGGAGCGGGCAGCCAGGGTTCCGCGACCCGTGTGTCCCGGGTGCGGTCGGTGCGGGCGTTGGGACCCAGCACCGGCCCCACAGCGTGCGCCCTTGCGGGCCGGCGTTGCTCGCTGTGGGGGTGGTGGAAGGGTGTCCCCGGGGGGGGTGCCTTGCACTATTGTGAGGGGCGTCTGAGGTCAGGCGCTGTCCCTCCCCCGACTGCCCGCCCACTGGGCGGGCTGTTGGGGTCCGCCACCCACGTGCTGTGGGCGCGGGTGTGTGGCTGTGGGGGCCCAACACTGTCCCCTTGGCTTGCATGCCCTGTGGGGGCTGCGTGCCGCGGGGGTGGGGGGGGGGGGGCGTCCCCGGGGGGGCTGGCCTGCCACTGTTGTGAGGTGCGTCTGGTGTCAGGCGCTGTCCCTCCCCCGGCCGCCTGTTTTGTGAAGCGGGCGGCCAGGGTTCCGCGACCCGTGTTTCCCGGCTGCGGTCCATGCGGGCGTGGGGACCCAGCACCGGCCCCACAGCGTGCGCCCTTGTGTGCCGGCGTTGCTCGCTGTGGGGGTGGCGGAAGGGCGTCCCCGGGGGGGGTGCCTTCCACCATTGTGAGGGGCGTCTGAGGTCAGGCGCTGTCCCTCCCCCGACTGCCCGCCCACTGGGCGGGCTGTTGGGGTCCGCCACCCACGTGCTGTGGGCGCCGGTGTGTGGGTGTGGGGGCCCAACACTGTCCCCTTGCCCTGCACACCCTGTGGGGGCTGCGTGCCGCAGGGGTGGTGGGGGCCGTCCCCGGGGGGGGTGGCCTGCCACCGTTGTGAGGGGCGTCAGGTGTCAGGCACTGTCCCTCCCCCGGCCGCCCGTCCTCTGGGGCGGGCAGCCGGGGTTCCGCGACCCGTGTTTCCCGGGTGCGGTCGGTGCGGGCGTGGGGACCCAGCACCGGCCCCACAGCGTGCGCCTTTGCGGGCCGGCGTTGCTGGCTGTGGGGGTGGCGGAAGGGCGTCCCCGGGGGGGGCGCCTTCCACCGTTGTGAGGGGCGTCTGTGGTCAGGTGCTCCCCCTCTTGAACTGCCCGCCCACTGGGCAGGCTGTTGGGGTCCGCCACCTAACATGCTCTGGACGCGGGCGTATGGGTGTGGGGGCCCAACACTGTCCCCTTGGCCTGCATGCCCTGTGAGGGCTGCGTGCCGCGGGGGTGGTGGGGGGCCGTCCCCGGGGGGGTCGGCCTGCCACCGTGTGAAGGGCGTCTGGTGTCAGGCGCTGTCCCTCCCCCGGCCGCCCGTCCTCTGGGGCGGGCAGCCGGGGTTCCGCGACCCGTGTGTCCCGAGTGCGGTCGGTGCGGGCGGGCCATGGGGACCCAGCACCGGCCCCACAGCGTGCGCCCTTGCTGGCCGGCGTTGCTCGCTGTGGGGGTGGCGGAAGGGCGTCCCCGGGGGGGGTGCCTTCCACCATTGTGAGGGGCGTCTGAGGTCAGGCGCTCCCCCTCCCCCGACTGCCCGCCCACTGGGCAGGCTGTTGGGGTCCGCCACCCACGTGCTGTTGGCGCGGAGGTGTGGGTGTGGGGGCCGAACACTGTCCCCTTGGCCTGCATGCCCTACGGGGGCTGCGTGCCGTGGGGGTGGTGGGGGGCCGTCCCCGGGGGGGGTCGGCCCGCCACCGTTGTGAGGGGCGTCTGGTGTCAGGCGCTGTCCCTCCCCCGGGCGCCCGTCCTCTGGAGCGGGCAGCCGGGGTTCCGCGACCCGTGTGTCCCGGGTGCGGTCGGTGCGGGCGTGGGGACCCAGCACCGGCCCCACAGCGTGCGCCTTTGCGGGCCGGCGTTGCTCGCTGTGGGGGTGGCGGAAGGGCGTTCCAGGGGGGGTGCCTTCCACCGTTATGAGGGGCGTCTGTGGTCAGGCGCTCCCCCTCCCCGAACTGCCCGCCCACCCGGCGGACTGTTGGGGTCCGCCACCCACATGCTGTGGTCGCGGGCGTGTTGGTGTGGAGGCCCAACACTGTCCCCTTGGCCTGCATGCCCTGTGGGGGCTGCGTGCCGCGGGGCTGGTGGGGGGCCATCCCCGGGGGGGGTGGCCTGCCACCGTTGTGAGGGGCGTCTCGTGTCAGGAGCTGTCCCTCTCCCAGCCGCCCGCCCTCTGGGGCGGGCGGCCGGGGTTCTGCCACCCGTGTGTCTCGGGTGCGGTCGGTGCGGGCGTGGGGACCCAGCACCGGCTCCACAGCGTGCGCCCTTTCGGGCCGGCCCTGCTCGCTGTGGGGGTGGCGGGAGGGCGTCCCCGAAGGGGGTGCCGTCCACCATTGTGAGGGGGATCTGGTGGCAGGCGCTGTCCCTCCCCCGGCCGCCCGTCCTCTGAAGCGGGCAGCCAGGGTTCCGCAACTCGTGTGTCCCGGGTGCGGTCGGTGCGGGCGTGGGGACCTAGGACCGGCCCCACAGCGTGCGCCCTTGCGGGCCGGCGTTGCTCGCTGTGGGGCCGGCGGAAGGGCGTCCCCGGGGGGGGTGCCTTCCACGTTTGTCAGGGGCTTCTGAGGTCAGGCGCTGTCCCTCCCCCGACTGCATGCCCGCCCACTGGGCGGGCTGTTGGGGTCCGCCACCCACGTGCTGTGGGCGCGGGTGTGTGGGTGTGGGGGCCGAACACTGTCCCCTTGGCCTGCATGCCCTGTGGGGGCTGCATGCCGCGGGGGTGGTGGGAGGGCCGTCCCGGGGGGGGTGGCCTGCCACCGTTGTGAGGGGCGTCTCGTGTGAGGCGCTGTCCCTCCCCCGGCCGCCCGTACTCTGGAGCGGGCAGCCTGGGTTTTGCGACCCGTGTGTCCCGGGTGCGGTCGGTGCGGGCGTGCTGACCCAGCACCGGCTGCACAGCGTGCGCCCTTGCGGGCCGGCGTTGCTCCCTGTGGGGCTGGCGGAAGGGCGTCCCCGGGGGGCGTGTCTTCGACCATTGTGAGGGGCGTCCGAGGTCAGGCGCTGTCCCTCCCCCGACTGCCCGCCCACTGAGCAGGCTGTTGGGGTCCGCCACCCACGTGCTGTGGGTGCGGGTGTGTGGGTGTGGGGGCCCAACACTGTCACCTTGGCCTGCATGCCCTGTGGGGGCTGCGTGCCGCGGGGGTGGTGGGGGGCGGTCACTGGGGGGTGGTGGCCTGCCACCGTTGCGAGGGGCGTCTCGTGTCAGGCACTGTCCCTCCCCCGGCCGCCCGTCCTCTGGAGCGGGCGGCCGGGGCTCCGCGACCCGTGTGTCCCGGGTGCGGTCGGTGTAGGCTTGGGGACTCAGCACCAGCCCCACAGCATGCGCCCTTGCGGGCCGGCGTTGCTCGATGTGGGGGTGGCGGAAGGGCGTCCCCAGGGGGGGTGCCTTCCACCATTGTGAGGGGCGTCTGGTGTGAGGCGCTGTCCCTCCCCCGGCCGCTCGTCTTCTGGAGCGGGCGGCCAGGGTTCCGCGACCCGTGTGTCCCAAGTGCGGTCAGTGCGGGCGTGGGGACCCAGCACCGGCCCCACAGCGTGCGCCCTTGCGGGCCGGCGTTGCTCGCTGTGGGGGTGGCGGAAGGGTGTCCCCGGGGGGGGTGCCTTCCACTATTGTGAGGGGCGTCTGAGGTCAGGCGCTGTCCCTCCCCCGACTGCCCGCCCACTGGGCGGGCTGTTGGGGTCCACCACCCGGATGCCGTGGGCGCGGGTGTGTGGGTGTGGGGGCCCAACACTGTCTCCTTGGCCTGCATGCCCTGTGGGGGCTGCGTGCCGCGGGGCGGGTGGGGGGCCGTCCCCGGTGGGGCCGGCCTGCCACTGTTGTGAGGGGCGTCTGGTGTCAGGCGCTGTCCCTCCCCTGGCCGCCCGTCCTCTGGAGCGGGCAGCCGGGTTTCTGCGACCCGTGTGTCCCAAGTGCGGTCAATGCGGGCGTGGGGACCCAGCACCGGCCCCACAGCGTGCGCCCTTGCGGGCCGGCGTTGCTCGCTGTGGGGGTGGCGGAAGGGTGTCCCCGGGGGGGGTGCCTTCCACTATTGTGAGGGGCGTCTGAGGTCAGGCGCTGTCCCTCCTTCGACTGCCCGCCCACTGGGCGGGCTGTTGGGGTCCGCCACCGGCGTGCTGTGGGCGCGGGTGTGTAGGTGTGGGGGCCCAACATTGTCCCCTTGGCCTGCATGCCCTGTGGGGGCTGCGTGCCGCGGGGCGGGTGGGAGGCCGTCCCCGGGGGGGGTGGCCTGCCACCGTTGTGAGGGGCGTCTGGTGTCAGGCGCTGTCCCTGCCCCGGCTGCCCATCCTCTGGAGCGGGCAGCCTGGGTTTTGCGACCCGTGTGTCCCGGATGCGGTCGGTGCGGGCTTGGGGACCCAGCACCGGCCCCACAGCGTGCGCCCTTGCGGGCCGGCGTTGCTCCCTGTGGGGGTGGCGGAAGGGCGTCCCCGGGGGGGGTGTCTCCGACCATTGTGAGGGGCGTCTGAGGTCAGGCGCTGTCCCTCCCCCGACTGCCCGCCCACTGGGCAGGTTGTTGGGGTCCGCCACCCACGTGCTGTGGGCGCGGGTGTGTGGGTGTGGGGGCCCAACACTGTCACCTTGGCCTGCATGCCCTGTGGGGGCTGCGTGCCGCGGGGGTGGGGGGGGGGCGTCACCGGGGGGGGTGGCCTGCCACCGTTGCGAGGGGCGTCTCGTGTCAGGCACTGTCCCTCCCCCGGCCGCTCGTCCTCTGGAGCGGGCGGCCGGGGCTCCGCGACCCGTGTGTCCCGGCTGCGGTCGGTGTAGGCGTGGGGACCCAGCACCGGCCCCACAGCATGCGCCCTTGCGGGCCGGCGTTGCTCACTGTGGGGGTCGCGGAAGGGCGTCCCCGGGGGGGGTGCCTTCCACCATTGTGAGGGGCGTCTGGTGTCAGGCGCTGTCCCTCCCCCGGCCGCCCGTCCTCTGGAGCGGGCGGCCAGGGTTCCGCGACCCGTGTGTCCCGGGTGCAGTCAGTGCGGGCGTGGGGACCCAGCACTGGCCCCACAGCGTGTGCCCTTGCGGGCCGGTGTTGCTCGCTGTGGGGGTGGCGGAAGGGCGTCCCCGGGGGGGGTGCCTTCCACCATTGTGAGGGGCGTCTGAGGTCAGGCGCTGTCCCTCCCCTGACTGCCCGCCCACTGGGCGGGCTGTTGGGGTCCGCCACCCACGTGCCGTGGGCGCGGGTGTGTGGGTGTGGGGGCCCAACACTGTCCCCTTGGCCTGCATGCCCTGTGGGGGCTGCGTGCCGCGGGGCGGGTGGGGGGCCGTCCTCGGGGGGGCCGGCCTGCCACCGCTGTGAGGGGCGTCTGGTGTCAGGCGCTGTCCCTCCCCCGGCCGCCCGTCCTCTGGAGCGGGCAGCCGGGGTTCTGCGACCCGTGTGTCCCGGGTGCGGTCGGTGCGGGCGTGGGGACCCAGCACCGGCCCCACAGCGTGCGCCCTTGCGGGCCGGCGTTGCTCGCTGTGGGGGTGGCGGAAAGGCGTCCCCGGGGGGGCTGCCTTCCACCATTGTGAGGGGCGTCTGAGGTCAGGCGCTGTCCCTCCCCCGACTGCCCGCCCACTGGGCGGGCTGTTGGGGTCCGCCACCCACGTGCTGTGGGCGCGAGTGTGTGGGTGTGGGGGCCCAACACTGTCCCCTTGGCCTGCATGCCCTGTGGGGGCTGCGTGCCGCGGGGGTGGTGGGGGGCCGTCCCCGGGGGGGTCGGCCTGCCACCGTTGTGAGGGGCGTCTGGTGTCAGGCGCTGTCCCTCCCCCGGCCGCCCGTCCTCTGGAGCGGGCAGCCAGGGCTCCGCGACCCGTATGTTCTGGGTGCGGTCGGTGCGGGCGTGGGGACCAAGCACCGGCCCCACAGCGTGCGCCCTTGCGGGCCAGCGTTGCTCGCCTTGGGGTTGGCGGAAGGGAGTCCACGGGGGTGGTGCCTTCCATCATTGTGAGGGGCAACTGAGGTCAGGCGCTGTCCCTCCCCAAAAAGTGCCCGCCCACCTGGCGGGCTGTTGGAGTCCGCCACCCACGTGCCGTGGGCGCGGGTGTGTGGGTGTGGGGGCCCCAAACTCTCCCCTTGGCCTGCCTGCCCCGTGGGGCCTGCGTGCCGCGGGGGTGGTGGGGGGCCGTCCCCGGGGGGGGTGGTGTGCCACCGTTGTGTGGGGCGTCTGGTGTCAGGCGCTGTCCCTCCCCCGGCGGCCCGTCCTCTGGAGCGGGCAGCCAGGGTTCCGCGACCCGTGAGTCCCGGGTGCGGTCGGTGCGGGTGTGGGGACCCAGCACCGGCCCCACAGTGTGCGCCCTTGCGGGCCGGCGTTGCTTGCTGTGGGGGTGGCGGAAGGGCGTCCCAGGGGGGGGTGCCTTCCACCATTGTGAGGGGCGTCTGAGGTCAGGCGCTGTCCCTCCCCCGACTGCAGGCCCACTGGGCGGGCTGTCGGGGTCCGCCACCCACGTGCTGTGGGCGCGGCTGTGTGGGTGTGGGGGCCTAACACCGTCCCCTTGGCCTGCATGCCCTGTGGGGGCTGCGGGCCGCGGGGGTGGTGGGGGGCCGTCCCCGGGGGGGCTGGCCTGCCACCGTTGTGAGGGGCGTCTGGTGTCAGGCGCTGTCCCTCCCCCGGCCGCCCGTACTCTGGAGCGGGCAGCCAGGGTTCCGCGACCTGTGTGTCCCGGGTGCGGTCGGTGCGGGCGTGGGGACCCAGCACCGGCCCCAGAGCGTGCGCCCTTGCGGGCCGGCGTTGCTCGCTGTGGGGGTGGCGGAAGGGCGTCTCTGAGAGGGGTGTCTTCCACCATTGTGAGGGGCGTCTGAGGTCAGGCGCTGTCCCTCCCCCAACTGCCCGCCCACTGGGCAGGCTGTCGGGGTCCGCCGCCCACGTGCTGTCCATGGGGGCGGGTGTGTGGGTGTGGGGGCCGAACACAGTCCCCTTGGCCTGCATGCCCTGTGGGGCCTGCGTGCCGCGGGGCGGGTGGGGGGCCGTCCCCTGGGGGGCCGGCCTGCCAGCGTTGTGAGGGGCGTCTGGTGTCAGGCGCTGTCCCTCCCCCGGCCGCCCGTCCTCTGGAGCGGGCAGCCGGGGTTCCGCAACCCGTGTGTCCCGGGTGCGGTCGGTGCGGGCGTGGGGACCCAGCACCGGCCCCACAGCGTGCGCCCTTGCGGGCCGGCGTTGCTCGCTGTGGGGCTGGCGGAAGGGCGTGCCCGGGGGGGGTGCCCTTCACCATTGTGAGGGGCGTCTGAATTCAGGCGCTGTCCCTCCCCCGACTGCCCGCCCACTGGGCGGGCTGTTGGGGTCCGCCACCCACGTGCTGTGGGCGCGGGTGTGTGGGTGTGGGGGCCCAACACTGTCCTCTTGGCCTGCATGCCCTGCCAGGGGTGCGTGCCGCGGGGGTGGTGGGGGACTGTCCCCGCGGGGGGTGGCCTGCCACCGTCGCGAGGGGCGTCTGGTGTCAGCCGCTGTCCCTCCCCCGACCCTCGTCCTCTGGAGCGGGCAGCCAGGGCTCCGCGGCCTGTGTGTCCCGGCTGCGGTCGGTGTGGGCGTGGGGACCCAGCCCCGGCCCCACAGCGTGCCCCTTTGCGGGCCGGTGTTGCTCGCTGTGGGCATTGCGGAAGGGCGTCCCTGGGAGGGACGCCTTCCGCCGTTGTGAGGGGCGTCTGTGGTCAGGCGCTCACCCACCCCCGACCGCCCGCCTTCTGGGCGTGCTGTTGGGGTCCGTCACCAACATGCCGTGGGCGCGGGTGTGTGGGTGTGGGGTGCTAATGACCCTCCTGTGAAGAAGACAAGAGAACACAGCGCTGCTAAGCAACTGTGGCCTAACAGGGGCGCCACGACACTTTTCCCTGCTAGGGCTTGGAGGGGAAGGGCGCACAGGTGGCGTGCACAGCGCGGATGTCGATGTAGTGGAACTGCCCTCGCCACTCCTGGCTGAGGCGCAGTCAGTTGATTGTGTGATCAGCGCCGTATGTTGTAGCACGGCTCAAAAAACTGCACCAGTTCACCCTGACCCTCCCACCTGTAAAACAGAGGCCAATGGACTGGGTTCAAGAAGGAGGAACCAAGACACACTCCACGTATTATACGCTTCTTAGTGTGCCCTATAATACACTGTTCCTGAACCCAGTTGCAAGCAAGCAAGCTTAATGACTTCGCCCGTTCCCTTATGGAGCGTAGGGCGAAGCTCTGGGTAACCTGGCAAGGGTTCATACCGCGTGCACAGCGCGTGGCCTACTGTCAAATCCCTTTAGGGCATCGTGTGCACGCATGCAGGGAAGGGAGGCGAGATCTATACCACTGTAACCACACTGACTCAACCAGAAGGTGAGCTCCTCCTGGGCTTACCTAACTTACTCACCATGCATCGTGTGAATGCCGAAGTGAAGGGAATGCAAAACAAACCTAAGCGTTTAAACAACCCTATTGCGAGTTAGAAACAACCCTAAGTGTTCAATTGCATCGTGTGGCTTGCACGATTCTTCCTGTTGTGCCTTTTTTGTCATCCGCGAAGAGGAGAACAGGGAATGGCGAATGAGAGACGACGGCAACACGCAAAACAAGCCTAAGCGTCGAAGACAACCCTACTTTAACGCACGAACAACGCAAACACGAGCACACACTTCTCTTTTGGACCTGTGAAGAGAAGGGAAGGCCGGTGCATGCACACGGAAGCGTGGCAACGTGTGTATGTCGGAATCCGGCACACGACGCTATGCATAAGTGTGTATGTTCTCATCCCTGCAACAAAAAGGGTGGTTGTGCTGTAAGAGCAGTTGTCACGGTTGCCCCGCATTGCACCGCAGGGCAGGACCGTTAGCCCCCCGTGACAACCACTCCCTGGCCGAAGGCCATGTGTTTTTTCATGTCTCGGTTGGTGGCGCGGGCCGGGCGCTCGTTGCTTCTCTCGTGTGCGCGGCGTGGCACGACATGGTAACATACTTCCGCTCTTGGTGGCGGTGTGTGGCTCCCCCCTTGCCTACTACTCGTTTGCATGCGGCGGCATACCCTTTGTCCCCTATGCAAGCAGGTGGGTGTGGGTGCGGCACGCATGTTTGTTGTGTTTTTGCACTTGCGTGTTGTTCTTTCTCGTAGTTGTGTGTGGTTCCCCACGCGAGTCCTGCCCGTCATGCTTGGCGTCCTTCGTATTCCTCCATACCACTTTGCTTGCTCGCGGCGGTGGTGGTCTCGTTGCACGTGCGGCGGTATGCACGGGCGGGCATACCTTTCGCTCCCTTTCGCCTCCTACGTAAGCGGGCTTGCGGGCGGGGGGTGGGCACGTCTCAGTTACGCCTCGTGGGCACCTTTTACATTTGTTGGCGCGGTTGCCGTTCTTATCTCGTGTTTGTTGCGTAGCGTAGCATGGCATGTAACATACTTGGATCCAACAAGCCGCGTGTGCATGTTGTGTATGTTTAGTTTTTGTTTGTGTGTTTTTATGTGTGTTGTGCTTCTCCTCGGTGGTGTGTGGCCTCCTTTGTGCGTTCGTCCCTCTTTTGTTGGTTTTGTGTTCCCCCGTTGTGCCCCTTCATACAATTTTGCTCGTCCGTGGCGGTGATGACCTTGCGGCGATACGGGCATGCACGTACGGGCATACCTTTCATTCCCTATGTGTGCGGGGGTGGGCATAGGCATTCATTCGGTCCCACCCCTTGTTGTTTTTCCTTGCCGGTGCGGTTTTCGTTGTGCTTTTCGTGGCGGCGCATGGCGTTGCATGGCATGTAACATACTTGCGTCTTGGCGGTCATTGTTGACGGTGTTGTTTGTGTCTGTTTTGTTTTTGCTCGCTTTCCTTTGTTCTCCCTTGTGCATGTGTTCCCTTTCCTTGTGGTTGGGGCGCCCACAAGTCCGTAGCGCCTAGGACACACACTTTGCTAGGTGTTTTGGGGCAAGCAACGCTCAACTTCGTCGCCGTTGCGACTCTGTTGTTCTTCTTTTCCTGTGAGTAGCCTAAATTTTGCGACCTCGCCAAAAGGCGGCGTAAAATTTTTTGGGGGGTTTCTGAGGTCGGAATAATCGATTTTGCGCTTTATTTTCTCTGGTTGTGCGTCTTTTTCTTGGTTTTTTTTTCTTCTGACCCGTAAGTGTCTTGCACTGGTTGGTGTATACATATTGTCAGATTTGACTACTCTGACGACGCGATCCACGGACTCGCTGGTCAGACAGCTACTTGCTGTGGTGTTCACCGCGTCCAACGTGTTCTCGATGTCCGTGATCCGTGCCTCACGTCGTGGGTGGTCAGCCTTGTCCTCCTGGGACCATCCTTGCAGGATATGGATTTCTCGCTGTGCATCTGCGTTGCCCTTCAGCAGCGTCTCAAGCTGCATACTCACAGCACTGATCTGCTGCTCAATCCGGTCTTGCGTTCCCGGCCAGCGATCCTTGAGCAACCGAAGCATTACGCCCATGTCAACCAGGGCTGTGTCATTGCTCCGGAGATGGCCTTGGTCTTCCTCCTGAGACACACACACCGGGTGCTGCTCAGGGCGCTGCACCAGGCGTGGATCAGACTCTAACGCCGCCTTTACTGCCACAACTTCCTGGCGGGCGGTCTCAACCGCCATCCTGGAGGACTCAACACCGGCACCCTACTGCTGCATGTGGTCCTGGGCGTCGACAACCATTGTTGTTGCGCTGTTCCTTAGGATCCTGACCTCCTGGACTTGCACTGTGGCGTCCCTCAGGGCCTACTGCACCCATGACTCGCTGTCCTTAGCCTGCTCCGCATTCTGCCCAAGAAGATCTTCGCGAAGCGTGTCCTGGACCAAATCAGCGAGTCGTGGAGTAAGAAAAAGTCACTGCCATGTTCTTCTTGGAGGGCTTGATGGAGGCCAAGCCCCACTTAAAACCCTTTTTTTGATGCTAAGACTAACTTAAGTTTTTTTATATCTCTTTTGTAGCCCAAAGTACACTTTCTCAAAGTAACTAGGGTTGTGACCCTAGCCCCCCATGAAGTTCACCCCTACCACTCAACTGAGCGGAGGTACCTTCCTTCATGGAGGATATACAGAAAAAAAAAGGCATCTCAGGCTTTAGGCCTTGGAGGTTAAGCCTAGTGGTCTCCCACCCCAAGACCCCTATACTCAATTGTTTCTACCACTTATTGTGGTCCTACTTTGTAACCGTTTCTGAATTCAGTTGCTTGGCCAAGTCATCTTTTGTGTTGGCTTGACATCTATGTCCCACACTCCTAACCAGCACCATTTCACCCAAAAGAGTGCACATGAAGTGCCTATTGCTATCTTGGAGGCCTGAGTCAGTCCAACTTTCATATAATATCTTTTGTATTATCCTTTTGTGATTAAATCTTTGTGTATAGACCTGCATTGTCTATCTGCAGCCCTTCTGTGTTACACTGGATTCCAAAACCAATCATTGATTCGATCCACATCCTGTTCTTGCTCTACTTGCTGCTTTGGTTCGGGTTTTCAACATCAAATCCCTGCAGGATTTCATCAAAATATCTAGGGCATTAGTCAAGGACATCTTTCCGGTAGCAGAGACAGTCCCTTGTGACCTTTTGTACCGACCCTGAGAAGAAGGGCAACACACAAAGCTCAACAACAAGTTCATCATGTCCACGCCAAGCGTCACGACCTGGCCCATCAGAACTGTCCAAGTGCAAATGGGCAGCATGGCCCACCCTATGAGTGAACCACCTTACCGAGCTCCACAACATCTCAGTGGCGCATCTGGGTCCCAAGGAGATCCAGAACGCAGAAGGGCAGAAGAAAACATGACCCTTACCACTGAGGCCTTAGCGGCCCACGGTGGAGACAGCCTCTCTCATCTCCACAGGCGCGTAGCAGCCTCAGTTGCCCGATCCACCTGTCCGGCTTCATCCTCAACAGCGATTGGAGGCCCTGAGGAGTATGAGGAACTGAGGACGAACATGGATTAATACATCCTCCATGAGGAGTACTACAAATCCATTCATGGAGAAGATGGAGAGGAACCATTGGCAGTACACGGATCCAGACCACGTACAGACCCAGGGTCCTACACGCACTCTGACCCGCCGTCCGACAGAGCCGAGACAGCATCCCTGCCAAGGGGACCGAGACCCAAGTATCCAAGAGCATGTTGTCCAACCCCAAGGGCTCCCGAAGTGGGCCCGACTCGAGTTGAGGAACAACATCATCCAAGGCCAACCTACGGTGCCCTGGATCATACGGCCGAACTGCTGGCCAAACTTTTGTCTGGATCAGAAGATCCAGATGTGACGGCCCTATCGGAGGCCATTAAGGCAAAACTGGGTATTGCAGAACCCTTACCCAAGCCAGAGTTGTCATCCCCCTCTCCCGGACTGAAGACCCTGGCCGAAGATCTTAAGAGATCAAGGGTCTCAAGGCTGTTGCCTAAGGTCACTTGCCCCAGCCCCTTTCACCCCCGTGCCAGGACAGTGCCCATGGCTGAACTACAGGACGTGCCTGTCACAGAGACTGAGAAAAGAGGGCTGTCAGCCTTGGCACCTCTTGCCGGCGTATCGCCTTCAGGCCTAACTCCGGGAGGTGGGAAGACGGGCAGACCTCTTGCCCAGGCGAACATCCAGCTGGAACTGCCGGAGTTCGACCCCAAAAATCTGCCCGAATGGGCAGAGGAATTTGCTGAGTTCTTTTTGCTGACTGGCCAATCCGATGTGGATGTGGCCACCAAATGCACACTGTTGACACGCTCATGCAAATTTTTTTTTTGCAGAAACAGGTGAAACAGATTGTGAAAACCTGTTCCACCTGGGCAGAGGTACTCCTGGGGTTGAATAAAACATACCCAGTCTATGAGACTGACCTCAGTGTGCGCACACAGATAGAGGAGCTACCTATGCTCCCTGAGTTTCCATCCGCTGCGCGAATTTCTGAATATGTGTGCGACGTGGAGTACCTGTTTTCGAGGATGAACGTGGGCTCCTACGGAGCCACGGAGCCCCACCTGTGGCTCATGAGTAGGATCCCCCAACGTATGTGGGATGATTGCCGCTCTACCTCTGACAGGAAGAGTAGGACCCACTCGTACAATGAATTGGTGGACCTCTTGATTGAGCTAGCTCTTGAGAGAGAGAATGACTCCCACATGGAGAAATTCATCAAGAAGCATTTGGGTCGCGGTGGTACCCCTACCCCGGAAGGTGGCGAAGGGAAAGGGTCCCAAAATCCCACTAACACCAACCAGGGAGGTGGTAAAGGGAGGGGTAACCTACGTGCCATGAATGAGGTTAAACAAGATGCAGGTACACCCCCTCTGTTCTACTGCAAACCTGTCAATGACAAGGGGGGGCCTTGTCATGCCCCTGACTGCGACCACCGCAGTGGTTGTATGCTGCAGATGAAACGACAGCAGCATACCAAGGATGGGAAGCCTGTGACCCATCAAGACCATTTCAGGTGTACCATCACCTGCGGGTATTGTGGCAAGCGTCGTTACTACGAAGACGAATGTCACATCAAGAAACGCGAGAGTGATAAACTCAAGCGTCAGGAGGCCGAACACCAGAAGACCCAAACACCCACCAGAAATCCCCCGAATGGGGATAAGGGTGGTAAAGGAGGTGGCAAGGGGGGTGGCAAAAATGGACCCCCTAACCCCCAGAGGCGCTCATCAGCGCCCGTTGCTACACCCACTCCTGCTGCTACACCCACTCCTGCCGCAGGTGGCCCCAAGAAGCGCCCCCAAGGGGATGACGCTACCCCTGAGGGGAAGAATTCCAAGAAGAGGCGCTTGGCCTGGATGGCCAGGTCCCTCATTGCTGCAGGGGTGGATGTCAAGTTCCCTGATGAGGAGTAGGGGGGCGGCTCCGAAGAGGAGGACTTGGTTTTCTGGATCCTGGTGAAAATCGGGGATCAAGTTTTTCGAGCGGTGCTTGACACCGGTGCAACACTTTACATAGTGGCCCGGCGCCTGCTAAAGACTTTCAAGAAAACTAAGACCGTGGCCATAAGAGTAGGGGATGGGCGTACCATCCATTCCTTGGGGGGGGTCGATGTGACTATATGTGACCCAACACTGCAGAGTGCTGGACACCGACGCCTTTGACATCGTCATTGGCACCGACTTCCTACGAAGAAACCCCCAGGTAAAAATGCTGTCTCTCCAGCGCCCCTATTCCTTGCACTGCGACTTTGGCAGTGGGCTATTCCCCGTACCTTTGGAGCTGTCAGGACAAAAAGGGTCTGGGCTGCGCTATGCATCCAAGACTAACTATCGTACTGAAAACTACCAATTGGCCCGTCACGTTCTTGAAAATGGACTGGCGGCCCTTCTCGTAAACCTGGATGAGATCCAGGTGGAATTGTTTGCGAGCCAACAACAGCACATCATGCAGTTGTACGGCTCGAAACACTTGAACAATGCTTTCCGTTTCTTCTGGAAAGCAATGGGCCTAGCGTATGCTAACCCTCCCTTCTCCCTGCTCGCGAAGGTTCTAACCAAAATCGAGGAAGGAATGTCATGTGCACCCCTGACTGGGGCTGCTCTGGGGAACATGCTTACTGGCGCCGTATGCTATATCGAATGACCGTGGGAAGAGTGTAACTCCCCGACGGCCCCATCTATGTACCTGAGGACTCAGACAAAGCTATGCAGGCCCCTGAGTGGGCCAGTTTCCTGTCCATCGTCGATGGATCTCTCAATCCTGTACCCCTGTGTGACCTAGACCAGGTGCTACTGAAGGAGGTCATGGCCGAAAATCTTGGTCTGACCCTTTTTGATCTCAAAAATCGATCTCCTGAGCACCTATTTGCCACACTTACAGGGTGTGAGTCTCCCGATGACTATCTGGAACCTGCAGCTGTAAAGGAGGATGCTGACGACAAACTGTCTGAGATCGCCAGCACTACCCCTCCTGTTGATCCCAGCTGTGTTGACCTAAAACATAGTGCCTTCCTAGCCCAGCTGTTGCTAAAGGAGGTAGATCTAGAGTCAACCTCTGAACCCGCTTCCCCTGTTGGGAAGCCAGTGCTACACATGCAGCCTATGCACACAGGTGAACCCGTGGCCCGGAGTGCTGATGCTCTGGCGCGGCCTGCTGCTAATAACATGCCATTGTCTGAGCATGACACTCAGGAACTCTGGCGGCTGTTGTACCTGAAGGCCGAAGGTATTGAGCGCCAAGAGCGGCTGCAATACCTCAGACAGACCTGGAAATCTTCCATCTGGTCTGAGGAGGACGATGAGTCCTATACGCTGCCTGATCCTGAGATACCTCTAGTGTATTCTCTGCAGTATGGGAAGCAATGTCCCCCTGAGTGGGACGATGGTTCTGTGCCAGCCGAAACTGCTGATCGGCAGAAAAGCAGTTTCTGGAAAGAGCAACCTCCATGCTGAGGAGGATTTCCTTGATAAACTCGAGAGTCTTAACCTTGACCCCCGCCTGAAGAAACTGCTGATAACCTATGAGGAGGTGTTCGGCCCCTTGCCGCCTCCCCTTTCTTGTAAAAAACTGGTCCAGATGGACCTGAAATTGAAACCAGAATTTGAAAAGACGCGAGTGAGGCGTTGTCCGTATCCCGCTCCACAGGAACAGGTTGAAGAAATCGAGCGCCAGATCCAGGAATGTATTGATGCTGGCCTCGTTGAAGAATATAAGCAGGGGGACTACCCCCATCACTGCAATCCCTGTTTCCTGGTTGCCAAACCAGGGTCAACTGCCCTACGACTGGTTGTAGACTATGGTGAGGTCAACAAGAAAACCCAGAACCACTCAGGGAGTATTCCTAACATGGGAAATATCCTGGAGCGTATTGCCAAGTGCAGGTACAAGACCAAAATGGACAAACGCTCTGGTTTCTAGCAGGTTGACCTAACCGCCGCAGCTCAGGATCTGCTGGCTTTTATAACCCCTAAGGGCCGTGTCTTTAAGTGGAAGGTTATGCCTTTTGGGGTGCCTAATGCCCCAGCGCTCTTCCAGGAGCTAATGAACAAAATTTTGTACATACTGAGGCCCAGGCCTCTAGTACAGGAGTTGATTTCTCGGGGTGCAGAAATGGAGGCTCACATCGACGACGTGAGTTTGGGTACTAATACCAAAGAGGACCATGTCCTTCTCCTCCGTGAATTTTTCATTGTCTGTCAAGAAGACCATCTCCGAATCAAACTCAAAAAATGTGACTTTTTGAAACAAGAGATGGAGTATTTGGGTTTCGACGTCGGGTATGGTTGGTGGAAACCAGCCGCGTCTAAGATGCAGCCGCTACAGGAGATGCAGATTCGTGATGACCGTAAGAAGGGTCTACACGACGTGAGGAGTTTTGTGGGCGCCTGTAATTTCTATCGGCGTCACATCCACACTTTTACTTATTCCTCTGCCCCCCTCACTGACCTAATCAAGAAAACTACTCCCTGGAGGTGGACCGCCAGAGAGGAAGAGTGTTTCCAGGAGTTGAAGAAGAAGATTGCCTCCTCCAACTGCCTGGGAGTACCCCGCCCTGAGGGCGAGATAGTTCTGATCACTGATGCCAGTGATGTAGGTGGGGCTGGTACGATCTACCAATGGCAGGAGCTTAACCCCGCTGAACTAACCAACTGCCATTATCGTACTACTGGACTAAATCGTGATGGTTCGTTGAAACATGACCATCCTACCAGTGAGTGGCGACTGGTGCCACTGGAACACTGGAGTTGGAAATGGAACCAAGCGCGTTCCAATTACAGCACCTATGACCAGGAACTCCTGGCCGGTATGTTGGTGCTATCGTTACAATCCCGACTCCTGAGATCTAACCCTATTGTCTGGCTGTGTGACCAGGAGCCTGTGAAGTCTTTTCAGAAGGGCCCACCACCAGAGAAAGCAAAGCTAAAACGGTTGTGGACTTACCTGAGCCAGTTCAGGCTGACAGTGCATCATATCTCCCGGATAAAGAATGAACTGTCTGACTATATATCGCGCAACAACTTCGATGCGCTTATTGGTGAGAGCTCTGAGGCGCTCGCCAGAGAGGCTTTCCAGCGTATGGATGTCCAGCTTGACCTGTCCATGCGCCCTGCTGGAATCCTGGAGGGTTGGCGTCTAACCGACTATCAGTCAGAGTATGAAGAAATTCTTCAAACCCTCAGCACTGGTCTCGAACCGCGTGTCATTGACGGGCACCAGTGGTATAAAAACAATCAGTACCTCTTCTACGAGGACCAAATTGTGGTGCCTGAGGCACAACTGGATGGGTGCCTACTGTGGTCCCATCTCAGTTCTGGGCACACTGGCGCTAATCGCTCAGTGGACGTCTTCCGTGAGTGTTTCTACTCTAGTCTAACCCTGACTGAACTGAGGTCGCGTATGCAGACCATTGTGGATGCTTGTGGCTGTCATGCCAGCAAGCAGAGGGACAGTAGGGATAGGGGCCTGATCTCCAGCTTACCCATACCCTATTATGCTAACTCTCTTCTCTACGTGGATTTCATCCACGGCCTACCACGCTTCGGCGGCTATGATAGTTGCCTAGTGGTCACCTGTGGCCTATCTCGCTTCACCGGTGTGTTCCCTTGCAATGAGAAAATCACAGGTGAGCAGACTGTGAAAATGTTGGTCGAACAATGGTTCGAACCCTATGGAGCACCTACGCATCGGCAGTCACACTTGCTGGTACAAACGAGTGCTAAATGCCCTCAACGTGGAGGTAACCACAGGTGTGCCCTATACCCACACGTCTAACCCTCTCTGTGAGAGACAGAACCGTGTGGTGGAGCAAAACTTAAGAATCCTGATGAAACAGGAACGTACCAAGGACTGGGTACGCCTGGTGCCCTGGGCAGTACTGACCATGAACTGACAGCGGAGCTCTTCTACGGGTTTCACCTCCCACGAGCTGTTCCATGGAGGGCGACCTGCCTGGTTCTTCAAAACCCCTTTCCTGAGGACTTCAAGAGCCCAGTGGGAGACTGGCTGGAACACAAGCAGTCTCTGGCTAACCTGGCTGGGACTAACATGAGACACATTCGTGACCGTGAACTGAGCCGACGGAACCGCCTACGGCGACCTGCCAGCTTCAAGGTTGGTGACCTTGTTTTGGTACACCATTCACGCCTACCCTCCTGGCCACGTAACTGCCTACAGGACCCTTATTTTGGACCCTAATGTATCATCAGGATAGATGGATCCAGGCTCCATGTCAGGTGCAGTCCACGTCTAGGTGGTGAACTGCTGTGTGCACCTAAACAGTTGAGGCACTATTACTATCCTGACAACTTGTCTTGGGATGAGTGGCGCCTCAGCGACAGTGAGGTCGAGCGTATAGACCTGGAGCACGCTGCCAGTCCAGAGGGGGCAGACGAACTCGAAGAGATGACTGCCGATAAGATGGCAGTCGATGGTTACTACGTGGTTGCAGGTATTGCTCGCCACGAGTATAAACAGGGCTGGAAATTCCTAACCATGTGGGATGGCTATGGGTTATCTGAGGCGACCTGGGAACCTATGTCAGCCTTCATACAACCAGACGGGAGTATCAACCCTATCTTTCGTACCTACCTCGTTGAGAACAACGAGGGTCAGCTCCTAACCCGTGCTGAGACTATGTCCCAGCGTAAAAAGCGAAACTAATTTCCCTGTGTCAGTCTACTGACAGGTGCTTACTGAGCACTGCACTGACCCTGTCCGTGCCCTGCAGACCCATGCCTACCGTTTCCAGCGTGGGCCAGGTGGCCGCTTATCAGGATTGCAGCCATCCAGCGAGTGTATGCGTTGTTGACCATGTGTTGCATGGGGACTGCCCTGATGTAATGACCTTGGGGAGCCAACGAAGAACGGAGGCTTACTACACCAGGGGGGAATGACAAGCAAGGTGTTATGAGGCAAGGTGTGTCTTCCCTCGTTGGGGACAAGCGAGCCCACAGTTAACCCCCCCGACTGGTTCAGACCCATGGGGTTCCACCCTTCCTTACAGGGTTTACCATGGCCCTATGTGTGCTACGTATGTCTGTGTGTCTCTCACCTCTCTCCCCGGAGTGGCTCCCGGAGACCGGGCTTCGCTGACGTCGGACCGAAGGTCCTAATCAGGTACTATTACCACTCCTATGGCGCCCAATTTCTGTGCTGGCGCCTATCCTTGGGGGATCACGGCAAAAGCCCTACCTACTAGAGGGGAGGGGTGGCCAAGTGTGCTAAGGGCATACAAAACGCCCATTTTTGCTAAGGGCCAAAAGCTAACGCACTCCCCTGCCCACGAGGAAAAGCACGCGGGACAGGAGACACCACTACACTACACTCACTAACGCCAGCACCGGCCTTCGAAGGCAGGGTGAGCACTCATCACTTGCACTCAACCCCTGCCAGGCCTGCTGACCCTAACCCCTACACACGCTACTTGGTGTTGCTGTCAAAGATGTCTCGGGTCCTAATGACGCTCCTGTGCAGAAGACAAGAGAACACAGCGCTGCTGAGCAACTGTGGTCTAACAGGGACGTCACAACACGTTTCCCTGCTAGAGCTTGGAGGGAAGGGGTGCTCTTGTTGTGTGCACAGCGCGGATATCGATTGAGTCGAACTGCCCTCGCCACTCCTGGCTGAGGCACAGTCAATTGATTGTGTGATCAGCGCCCCTGTTTTGCTGGGGCAGAAAAATGGGTAGCCGCCGAAGGCAGCTGCTGCGTGCACCAATCACCCTGAACCTGTCCCACCTGTACAACAGAGGCAAATGAAGGGGTGTTTGCGGCTGAGGAACCAAACCACACTCCACGTATTATACGCTTCTCAGTGTGACCTATAATACACTGTCCTCAAACACGCCCTGTCAAGCAAGCAAGCGTTAAGGGACTCCTCAGGTTCTCTTAAAGAACGTACTGAGGAGCCCCTGGGTAACCTAAACAAGGATTTCGCGTGGCCTACCCTATAATGCATCGTGTGCACGCAGGGAAGGGAGGCGGAACCATAATCACTGACTCAACCAGGAGGTGAGCTCCTCCTGGGCTAACCTACCTTACTCACCATGCATCGTGTGAATGCCGAAGTGAAGCGAACGCAAAGCAACCCTATTGCGAGTTTTGAACAAGGCTAAGCGTTTTAAGCAACCCTACTTTAACGCTACGGCTACACACGAGCAAACACTCCCCTTTCCTTACCTGCGAAGAGAAATCAAGGGTGGATTGGGGTACAGGGAAGGCGTCACAGCGTGTGCATGCCTCAATTAGGCACATGCATCGCGAGCACAGCGCATATTCTAACCCTACGTGCGCACTCCGCGCTCCATTCGCATAGCATACCTTTCATTCCTGTTTTGACCTGTGCAGAGCAAAGGAGATGAGCGCCCGAACCCCGAACGAACACAGCGTTGACAACCCTAACGTTTGAACGAAGCAACCAACACGAACGCAATGCATGCGTGTGGGATGACACTGGCATACCCGAGAGGTGGGTTGTCCACCTGCTCTGTGGTGTGGGTTGAATTTGAATACTTTTCTCTGAAGTTTATAAAAATTTTGATGCAACTGTGCAAAAATTTCCTTTAGAACTTTCAAAACTACGGCTCATACCTTCTCTTTAGAAAGCCGTTTACGCTTGCGCAACCTTGTCTTCGAAGTCCGCTTCCTTTGCGCTTGTCTGCGACTATGAGTTATGTGTAAAAATGACAATTTTCCCGCGTGGTTTCGTCGATTTTTAACGATTTCACTTGCTAAATCGCAACCCCTTCCGCTAAACCGCAGGAATCACTCCCTGTTGGTTACATTTTCTTTTTTTTCCACCTCCTGGAGATTTGTGTCCTCCATTGGGAGTATTGCTCCGTCCTGGCCCTTGGTCAGGACGTTTACCAAAATGCTGTTTATACAGCGATAGCTGTCTGCATTGGAGCGTTCGACTGTACCCTAGTGGGCAAGCATATGTGCTCTAGGGAGGGAGTCCTGGGTTCAAACCCCACTACCCCCAAAAATTTTTCTAAAAGTTTTCGTCGCATGCTGGCGACTTTTGAGGAATGCCCCATCTGAGGGACACCATTCACGGTACATTACACTGTTTTTCGAGGGTACCTACAGTGTGATAGGCTTCTATGAACTGATGAGGAGGTTTTTGGTAAGTTTAATGCATTTTCTGAGGTATTCTTGGGAATATTTGAGCCTTCTCCCTTGGTCCTACTAGCGTAGCTAACTAGTACTCCAGAGGGGAATAAGAAAAAGTCACTGCCATGTCTTTCTTGGAGGGCTTCATCCAGGCCAAGCCCCCCTTAAAACCCTTTTGTTGATGCTAAGACTAACTTGAGTATTTTGATCTCTCTTTTGTAGCCCAAAGTACACTTTCTCAAAGTAACTAGGGTTGTGACCCTAGCCCCCCATGAAGTTCACCCCTACCACTCAACTGAGCGGAGGTACCTTCCTTCATGGAGGATATACCGAAATAAAATAGGCATTTCATGCTTTAGGCCTTGGAGGTTAAGCCTACTGGTCTCCCACCCCAAGACCCCTATACTGGATTAATTCTACCACTTATTGTGGTCCTACTTTGTAACTGTTTCTGAATTCAGTTGCTTGGCCAAGTCATTTTCTGTGTTGGCCTGACATCTATGTCCCACACTCCTAACCAGCACCATTTCACCCAAAAGAGTGCACATGAAGTGCCTATTGCTGTTTTGGAGGCCTGAGTCAGTCCAATTTTCATATAATATCTTTTGTATTATCCTTTTGTGATTGAATCTTTGTGTATAAACCTGCATTGTCTATCTGCAGCCCTTCTGTGTTACACTGGATTCCAAAACCAATCATTGATTCGATCCACATCCTGTTCTTGCTCTACTTGCTGCTTTGGTTTGGGTTTTCAACATCAAAACCTGCAGGATTTCATCAAAATATCTAGGGCATTAATCAAGGACATCTTTCTCGTGGTACTCCGTCAGCGGTGCCTTCCTGTGCTCCAAGGTCCATCCGGCGCTAAATACCGACCATGGCATCGTCGAATTTCTCAAACTGACCCTTAATGCCCTCCATGACCTTCTTCAGACCCTTTGGCCACTCCCCTCGACGCTGCTGGGATTGCCTGGCGTCTCGTTCCATCCTTTCCAACTTCCCCTTGGCCTCACGATCCATGCACCCATCCCTCCGTTGCAGCATCCGCACCTGGTCGTCCAGCTCTGCCCTCTTAGCTTGGAACCGTGGATCTTGCGCAGCCCGCTTGGCGTGGTCCACTTCCTGCTCTTGCCAAACCAGCACTCGACTCCATTTGTTGCCAAAGCTCCCGCTGCTGCTGATGAAGAGTTTCCAATCGTTCATTCGAGGCCATGTTCGCTTCCATACGTTGACGAAGCTAATGATGTTGTTGTTGGAGCCCATCAACGCTCTCCTGTAGCGCCGCGCTGGCGGACAAACTGTTAACTTTGCAACTCTTGTTGTTGCCTTTGGAGTGCATCACTGCGCGGCGTATTTGCATCCACATGCTGATGGAGTCTCTGTAGTTGCTCACGAATTACTTTCTGCTGGTCTTGAAGCGCATGGTGTTTTCCCTGAAGCGCTTCAACGCGCACCTGTGTCGTGGCGATTGTCTCCAAAGCGGCTTGCAAGCGTGCTTCGCTCCCGTTGGACCTCTTAAGTTCTTCGTGCTCCTCTTGGACTGACTTCTGTTGTCCTTGGAGCGCTTCGGCGCGCTTTTGCATCGTGGCAACCGTCTCCAAGGCGGCATGCAGACGTGATTTGCCCTCGTTGGATTTCTTGAGTTCTTCGTGGCCTATTTGAAGCTCCCTTATAGCATTCATGATTAAGTCATTTTTCCGGTGCCCTGGGAGCCTTTCATAGGCCTCATCGCCTTGGCTGCACGCATGGGCCTACGAATCATCTTGTAGACAATGGCCTGGCCGACGAAAATTTCGGCGTCTCGGGTGCGAAGATTTGATGGTCGTCCATCTCGTCACGTCCCCGTCTCTTCAACCGTAAAACTGGTCTTGGCCTTTGTGTGTTCGGCTTCAACCGCAACCGGCGGACCTAAAACTAACTCTCCTCCCAGGCTCCTCAACACTCAACGGCGAACCAACTGACCAAACGGACGACGACTTAATTGCGGTCGGGGTCATAGCCTCCAGAAAGTTCATCAAAATCTTCATCATGAGGAACGTGAGGAAAAGACTTAAGGGGTGTTCTCACTTGGGAGGAGTCCGTTGAATTAGGATCTACCGAACTGCTACCATGAAATGAGCTTGCACTTGCACTCATTTTTGAACCTTGTGTTCGATTTGCATCTTTCAAACAATAAACCTTGCAGAGTTAAAGATCTAACTACTGAAAAAACCTTTGGCAACGCTTTACAAGGTTGTGCTTGTAAAAATGAAAAATTCCAAGGAATCGATGAGAGTAAAAAACAATGGCAACAATGAAGTCAAGACGGTACAACCAATCCCAAACAAGACACAAAACAACAAGAGACTACTATGGAGTGGGGTGCCGCTTGTGGTACTCCCGTCGGGTCTTGTTCGGCTAGCTTGTGTTCGGCATCTTATGTTAAGCAGCTCCTTAGACGGCTCTTGCTTGAGCGGCCTGTTGTACCATACAATTTGAAAATGGAGGAACGTCCTGGGAAGGGCAAACATACACAGCCAATGCAGATGATATCAAACCTATATCAACCTATACTCTTGCACCATGAAACTAGAAAAAAGATCACACAAGACATTCAAAAAAGGACATGTATGCAAAGCAATATGTCGCACAATCCTTTGTTCAAGACACGCCATAAGATGACAATGCAACACGCTCTATATACAACGACTATTGCTTTAATTAGAAGTTGCGATTGAAAGCCAACACTCATGGGGCGATACCACATTCATATATTTTGGCATGCACAGGTGACAAAATTATGAACGCTTCTCTACACAATTGTCAATAATCTAATGTAATCAAGTGTATGCGGTAACACCCGTGGATTTCAGAAATTAATTGAGACAAATGCGATTCCAACCCATACCTCGAAAACAAATCTGCTAACAAAGAATTAGAGATATGATTTTATAAAGTCAACTCATGAACCACAAATTTCTTACGATTATATCTCCCACATATAATGTATAATTATGAAATGGATATCTGATTCATGTATTGGGGAAAGCGTATGACGTTCTCCGGTCCATGGGGCAGTCTGGGGCGATTGCGATTGCGATTGCAATGATCGCCCTGAGGTTTCGGATTCGGAATTATTCGCAGTTATGACAGTTATTTGGCTGACCTAGTCTATTACACATATCAGGCCCGAGGCACACGGCAAGAAGAAACCATGGTATGGGAACAAAAAACAAAAGGAACAAATGAGGGGGGGAGAGGTATGGCCAACGCCACACGAAAAAAAAAAAGAAAACAGAAAAAGGCAAGCAGGGCGCTAAGCACGTTGCACCACGGCCCCCAAGACCACCTGCCGCTCCCCAACTCGCCCTCTCTGCCGCACACACACTGTAGAGGGAAGCTTAGCGAGCACATGAGGTATGTTGTCGTACCACATGATAAGCCACCGCATTCACGTAATGCGTAGCGGTGCATCCCTGCACACCTCTTCACTCCGCAGGTACCACCGAAAGACAAGAGCCAAAAGAATGTAGGAACGAACAGTGAACAAAGGTCAGGGACAAGGTTAAAAGCCGGAACGCCCGCCCCCCACCCACCCACACGCTACACATTTGCAGAGTCATATTTTCCAACCTTTATCGTCTCTGACCCTGTCGGCCGACAACTCAGACCAAAACAGGTATGTCATGGCGCAAACCCCGCACACCAGAACCCACACACCGCGCCACAAGCCAAAACAGACAACACAAAGCCACACACACACACACACATCCGCATGCACGCCGAGCACATACAAAAACCACACAGTGCCCACACCAGAACAGGGCAGGAAACAACCCACACACAGCAGGGCCACTGGCAAGGGAAGAGGGCACCATACGAGGGACCACAAACACACACCGCACACCACAAGTCACAAAGGCGCACGCCACACACAGCAAACACAGACGGAACAGAACCACCCAATACCAACAAAAACACCCACCACCACCAGCAGCAGAGCAGAGCCAAGAGTGGCGGAGATCTGCATCCCGAGCCCTCAGCCAGGATTGGCAGGGGGCCACCCGCCGTCACCAGCGGCAAACTCCAGGCAGCAATGGCGGGGAGCCGCAACCAAGGGCATCAGCAAGGATTGGCGAGGGGCCACACTTCTAAAATGCAGCAGATCCCATCCAGGAATGGCGGGGCATTCCATCCAGGACACTCAGCCAGGAAATGCAAGGACCCGCCCGCCAAGCCCAACAGCAGACCCCAGCCAGGATTGGCGGGGCACTGCACCCAAGGCGCTCAGCCTGGATTGGCGAGGGCCCAACTACTACACGCACACAAAACCGCTCACGCAGCGGGGACACACCCGCCACATCAACACAGTGACACACACTGAGGGCACCACAAAAGGGACCACAAACACCACACGACACAGGACAAAACGCGAAAGCACAAGCCGCACACCACGAACACACAGGGAGCACGACCAACGGCCCCACACCGCAGACCCCGGCCAGGAATGGCGAGGAACCACACCCAGGGCCCCCAGCCAGGAATGGCGGGGACCTATGCCAAGGGCCCTCAGCCAGGATTGGGGAGGGACCACCCGCCACCACCGGCAGCAAATCCCAGCCAGGAATGGCGCGGACCCAGGCCCAGCACCCTCAGCCAGGATTGGCGAGGGACCGCCCGCCACCGCCAGCAGCAGACCCCAGCTAGGAATGGCGGGACACTGCACCCAAGGCCAGGATTGGCGAGGGACCACCAGCAAACACCGGCAGAAGGCCCCAGCCAGGAATGGTGGGGAATTGCACACAGGGCCCTCAGCCAGGATCGGGAAGGAAACACCCACCACCAGCAGCAAGAGACCCAGCCAGGAATGGCAGGGAATTGCTCCAGGGCCCTCAGCCAGGATTGGCGAGGGACCACCCACAAACATCAGCACCAGGCCCCAGCCAGGAATGGCGGGCAACTGCACTCGAGGCCCTCAGCCAGGTAGGTAGGTAGGTATCTTCGGCAGCTCGGGACGCCTCCTTTGACAATGCAGGAAGAAGGTCTTACCAAGGGGACGTCCTGTCCCTCCCACTGCCCTATGTCAGGCGCCTCTTAAGCCGCTCCTGCATGTGCTTGGGAAGGCATTGTCGCAGCCACCCGGTTCATGTGGCCCGGGTGGGAGGGTGTCCCCACATGTGGCCATGGGTAGGGCCACATTCCCTCTCCTTTGGGCGGCAGCTCTGGGGGCTGCCCAGCCGTGTGGAGTATCTCTCACCACAAGGAGTATTGCTCCCGCTAGTCTACGGTACGAATGCCTCACCCTTGTGGCTTGAGTTGCGGGGCCTCTCTGCTTGGCAGGCGAACCCCTTCCTGGACTCTGTACCAGCGCGCCTGTCAAGGGCACCTCCCATGGCTCCGGGTTACGTTTGCCATGGTCCCCGATGCAGCCTGGCCGGGCTCGGACCAGCGGCCTTGGGGTACCGCCCCTCCTGCTGGCCCGGTGGGTCAGCTGGGTCGCCCCAGTGCGCCCAACCCATGGGGTGTTGGTTCTTTCCTGTCCCTCGGCCGCCCTACGCGTGTACGTGTGTGCGGTGTCCTGGGCCACTTGGCTCCTGTTCACCAGTATGCCCGCGTGGTCTGTTGTGTTGCGTGTGCGGTGTCCTGGGCCACTTGGCTCCTGTTCACCAGTTTGCCCGCTAGGTGTGTTGTTTTGCTTGTGCGGTGTCCTGGGCCACTTGGCTCCTGTTCACCGTTGTGCCCGCTCGGTGTGTTGTTTTGCTCGTGCGTTGTCCTGGGCCACTTGGCTCCTGTTCACCAGTGTGCCCGCTCGGTGTCTTGTGTTGTGTGTGCGGTGTCCTGGGCCACTTCGCTCCTGTTCACCGGTGTGCCCGCTCGGTGCGTTGTGTTGCGTGTGTGGTGTTCTGGGCCACTTGGCTCCTGTTCACCAGTGTGCCCGCTCAGTGCGTTGCCTGTGTGTGCCGTGTCCTTGGCCAACTGGCTCCTGTTCACCGGTGTGCCCGCTCTTCGCGTTCCTTTGCCTGTGCGGTGTCCTGGGCCACTTGGCTCCTGTTCACCGGTGTGCCCGCATGGTTTGATATGTTGCGTGTGTGGTGTCCTGGGCCACTTGGCTCCTGTTCACCGGTGTGCCCGCCCGGTGTGTTGTTCTCCTTGTGCGGTGTCCTGGGGCACTTGGCTCCTGTTCACCGGTGTGCCCGCTCGGTGCGTTCCTTTGCGTGTGCGGTGTCCTGGGCCACTTTGTAAAAGTTATACAGCAGGTCAAAAACAGTCAGCTTCGTGAGCTGAGTTTCTTTACTGTACAGATTCATTGATGCAGGTCAATGGAGCGCAAAGAGCGGGCGCAGCTGTAGGAGCGCACGCTCAGAGAATGATATAAAAGCTCATAGAGATTGGCAGCGTTTTATAATGCATATTTGCTGCTCAATGATCGTTTTTACTTGCCGTGGTTGTACATATGTTGTTTAGGCATAAAACGGAATCTAACGAACTCGCCTTGCTTCGGCGAGATTTGGGACGTTGGACAGTGGACTCTGTGGACATCTTCTACAAATTGTTGGGTATTGCAACCGCCGTGTATTGCAAGGGGAAAGGATATCTACGCTGAAAAGTATTTATTTATACTCAAAAGAAGATAGCAAGCAGGGAGAAAAAGACTACTTCAGAAAGAATTTACAAGTTCGTTAGACCCGAATGATCGTCCGAGATTCGAAAGGCGTAGATCGTGAGTCCCAAGGCCGAGTCCCTGCTGTTGCCGGAGAGTTCGCTGTCCAATTGTCGTCCGAGGGAGTCCCCAACACTGTTCTCGTGTCCCTGTTCCGCTCTTTGTTGTTGGTTGTTGGACGCTCCAGGAGCTGAAGAGCATCTCAAGTTTACGGAGGTCGCCCATCGTAGCCAGGTTGAGTTGGAATGGAGCGATGGAGTTGTAGTTCTGAACATGCTGAAGTTGCAGTTTGCGTGGATGTTGAGTCGTGACCAGCAAGATGACAAACGGTCAAGGATGGGAAGACGCCGTTTAACCACTTCAGAAGTCCCACCACGTCGTCGCTTTCGCCGCCGTGGATCTCGCTTGAACGCAGCTCAGCAGCCCAAGGGTGTTGGCCGAGCCCCTTTTGTTCTTTTCCTTTCCAGTTCGCTGTGTATTACCGTCGACGCCGCCAAGCTAAATTCGTCAAGCCAAGGTTCCTCGTGGACGCCGCCAAGCTAAATTTGTCGCGCCAAGGTTCCCCGTGGACGCCGCTAAGCTAAATTCGTCGCGCCAAAGTTCCTCGTGGACGCCGCCGAGCTAAATTCGTCGCGCCAAGGTTCCTTGTGGACGCCGCCAAGCTAAATTCGTCGCACCAAGGTTCCTCGTGGACGCCGTCAAGCTGATTTTGTCGCGCCAAGTTTCCTCGTGGACGCCGCCAAGCTAAATTTGTCGAGCCAAGGGTCCCCGTGGACGACGCCAAGCTAAATTTGTCGCGCCAAAGTTCCTGGTGAACACCGCCAAGCTAAAATCGTCGCGCCAAGGTTCCTCGTGGACTGCGCCAAGCTAAATTCGTCGCGCCAAAGTTCCTCGTGGACGCCGCCAAGCTAAATTCGTCGCGCCAAGGTTCCTCGTGGACGCCGCCAAGCTAAATTTGTCGCACCAAAGTTCCTTGTGGACGCCGCCAAGCTAAATTCGTCGCGCCAAGGTTCTTTTCCAACGCTGCCAAGCTAAATTTGTCGTGCCAAAGTTCCTTTCCAATGCCGCCAAGCCAGCTTTTTTGCTGACACGCGCTAGGTCTGCGGACCAGCGTTGTTTTTCACTTGGTCTCCGTATGTGCTTTTGGGCAGTGCTGCTAAATGCACTGTTGGCCCCGCTGTTGTATGGCTTTTAATTTTTTTAACGCTGAGCTACTGAGAGTACTGTCCAAGTTCCCGCCATTTTGTGCGTAGTTCCTGCGTCCCTGTTCACAGGAATGTAGGCTAAATTTGATGTGAATGTGAAAATGACTTTGGTACAGTCAGTAGTTGTTGCGATAAAAAGTACATCAGTTGGTCAGTTTTTGAATATTGATATATGGGCTTGCCTTGTTTTTTTGAATCAAGTTTGTTTTTTATATTTTCTGCGTGGGTAGTCAATTGTGTACAGGTCTGTGGGGAAAAGACAGTTCTGGATGTTTGGGTTATCACAAAACTGAAAGAGTGACCCACATATTAAAGATAACACGTTAAACCACCTTTGGAGTCCCAAAGATGCAGTGACCTTTTAGTAAAATGACAGTTTTTGCATACATTTCCTTGTTTTCTTGGAAGGCCTAGTGTACCCCTGTCCCCCTGTTCTATTATCCAGGTGGTGTAAAAGGCATTGGCACCTGGGGGTGTTGGGCTATGGTGACAATGACACCCGGTATATGTGTGAGTGTGTGAGTAGAGTGCCAAATCGGGCCGTGCGTCAATCCCTTCCGGTGGGAATTTCCATTGCCCACATGTTAACTTCTACCCCCGAAACGAAGTCCAGGGTGTTTGTTTGCCCTTGGGATGTGTGTGTGCCACAGTTTATCGACACACCACCATTGGCGAAGGGGTGAGGTATCTCCTGAGGCCAACCGGAAATGAAGCAACCACCACCAGCACTTTTGGGGTATGCTGAGTGGTTCTGGTGGTCGTGTGGAAACCGGTTGGTGGGTTAGTGCATGGGCTATAGCCGGATGGCACCCCAGAGCACGCCACACTGTATTTTACGGTTACCCGCCCCATAGCTACAGTTGCAGGATCCATAGACCAATGGGTGCCCGAGGGTGTGGGTTGGTCCTCCAGCCCCAAAAGCCAGGCCAAGGCGAACACCTTGACCTGGACGCTGAGGTAGTTGGTATGCTGAATTATGTATTCATTCTCTATGCAGTCCCTTGTTGTATTACAGGGACTTGCAGTGCGGCGAGGCCACCATGGTGGGTTGTGTGGGGTGTTTGTGTGTGTATGGCAGCCATGGTGTGCAGTGCATAGTGACTAGATATAGAAGGTCACAGAGATATTCTGAGATACAGGTTGAGGTATGTATATTATCTGTTGTTTATCTATGGGCGCAGTGAGTCTGGATGACTCAAATCTGTGCTGCTGGTGTTTTGACCAGCTGCTCCACTTATATAGATATACCTTCAGCCCAAAACGGTGTTTTGGGGCTTGGGGGGGGAGTGTAAATATTTCACAGCAGGTCAAAAACAGTCAGCTTGGTGAGCTGAGTTTCTTTACTGTACAGATTCATTAATGCAGGTCAATGGGGCGCACAGAGCGGGCGCAGCTGTAGGAGCGCGCGCTCAGAGAATGATAAAAAAGCTCATAGAGATTGGCAGTGTTTTATAATACATATTTGCTGCTCAATGATCGTTCTTACTTGCCCTGGTTGTACATATGTTGTTTAGGCATAAATGGGAAGCTAACGAACTCGCCTTGCTTCGGCGAGATTTGGGACGTTGGACAGTGGACTCTGTGGACATCTTCTACAAATTGTTGGGTATTGCAACCGCCGTGTATTGCAAGGGGAAAGGATATCTACGCGGAAAAGTATTTTTTTATACTCAAAAGAAGATAGCAAGCAGGGAGAAAAAGACTACTTCAGAAAGAATTTACAACTTTGCTCCTGTTCAATGGTGTGCCCGAGTGGTTTGTTGTGTTGCGTGTGCGGTGTTCTCGGCCACTTGGCTCCTGTTCACCGGTGTGCTCGCTCGGCGTGTTGTGTTGCGTGTGCGGTGTCCTGGGCCACTTGGCTCCTGTTCAACAGTGTGCCCGCTCGGCCTGTTGCGTTGGGTCCGCGGTGTCCTGGGCCACCTGGCTCCTGTTCACCGGTGTGCCCGCTCGGTGTCTTGTTTTGCTTGTGCGGTGTCTTGGGCCACTTGGCTCCTGTTCACCGGTGTGCCCGCTCGGTGGGTTGCTTTGCGTGTGCGGTGTCCTGGGCCACTTGGCTCCTGTTCACCGGTGTGCCCGCTCGGTGCGTTGCCTGTGTGTGCGGTGTCCCGGGCCACTTGGCTCCTGTTCACCGGTGTGGCTGCTCGGTGCGTTGTTTTGCGTGTGCGGTGTCCTGGGCCACTTGGCTCCTGTTCCGCGGTGTGCCGGCTCGGTGGGTTGCTTTGCGTGTGCGGTGTCCTGGGCCACTTGGCTCCTGTTCAGCGGTGTGCCCGCTCGGTGCGTTGTCTGTGTGTGCGGTGTCCTGGGCCACTTGGCTCCTCATCACCGGTGTGCCCCCTCGGTGTGTTGTGTTGCGTGTGCGGTGTCCTGGGCCACTTGGCTCCTTTTCACCGGTGTGCCCGCTCGAGGTGTCGCGGTGCGTGTGCGGTGTCTTGGGCCCCTTGGCTCTTGTTCACCGCTGCGCTCTCCCGGTGTGCTGTGCGGTGTCCTGGGCCACCTGGCTCCTGTTCACCAGTGTGCTCGCTCGGTTTGTTGTGCTGTGGGTTGCATATGCGGGGCGTCGCTGCGGAACGCTCACTCATCCATCCAGACAGCGGCTATTCGTAGCTGGCAGGGGCTGAGTACCCTCTCAGAGCACACACGTCCATCCGGACGGCGGCCGTTCCGTAGCCGGCAGGGGCTGGGTTCACTGCCGGGCGCGCACACGTCTGTCTGGACGGCGGCTGGTGTTGCTTGGCACCTGTATCCGTGCCGTGGTTCGTTGCGTGTTGTGCGCGCTCTCCGGATTTGTGGCACCCGGCAGCCGTCGCTGCTTGGCCTCTGGCCGTGTGCCTTGGTGTGGCCGGGGGCGTGCCTCTCTGGCGTGCCTCGTGGCCCTGCCTGGTGCGCCGCGCCTCGTCCGGTCCGGTCGCTCTCGGTTCTCCGGTCGGCTTTCCCAACGCCGTGGTGCCTTTCTGCACCCCGGAGGCTTGCGCCCCCCGCTTTACTGGTTGGCTGCGCGGGGCACGCGGAGGCCAGCCGAGAACCGGGCTCATTATGCCTGCCGCTGGCCCCCGCCGAGGCAGGATCGCTGGGCTCCCTCCGCGTCGTACCCGTTCAGGGCCCCGCGATGGGGTTGTCCCTGGCGGGTCCCTCCAACGTTGGTCCTGGGCTGCGCGCGCATGCGGTGGTTGGCGTGTGTCGACCTGGTCCCTGACGCGTCAGGTTTCCCGTACCGTCTGTCCCTCGACAGGGGACTCGGCCGCTGCACCGAGGCTCTTTCCTGTGGACGCCGACACCTCCCTTTGCGGGTCGGAGGACGCCACGCCGGGGTCCTGTGCATGTGTGCGTGTGCCTCGGGCGCGTTTTGGTGCGCCTCACCTTTTCCTTTCGCCGTTTTGTCTTTCTGCTTTGTTCGGCCCCCTCCGGGCTGGGGTTGCCCCTTTCTGGTCTTTTTGTTGCCCTCACCCCCCTCCCCCCTGACGGGGCATTCCATCCAGGACACTCAGCCAGGAATTGCAAAGACCCGCCCGCCAAGCCCAACAGCAGACCCCAGCCAGGATTGGCGGGGCACTGCACCCAAGGCCCTCAGCCTGGATTGGCGAGGGCCCAACTACTACACGCACACAAAACCGCTCACGCAGCGGGGACACACCCGCCACATCGACACAGTGACACACACCGAATGCACCACAAAGGGGGCGACAAACACGACACGACACAGGACAAAACACGAAAGCACAAGCCGCACACCAAGAACACACAGGGAGCACGACCCACTGCCCCACACCGCAGACCCCGGCCAGGAATGGCTAGGAACCACACCCAGGGCCCCCAGCCAGAAATGGCGGGGACCTATGCCAAGGGCCCTCAGCCAATATTGGGGAGGGACCACCCGCCACCACCAGCAGCAGATCCCAGCCAGGAATGGCCGGGACCTAAGCCCAGCGCCCTAAGCCAGGATTGGCGAGGGACCGCCCGCCACCGCCAGCAGCAGACCCCAGCCAGATATGGCAGGACACTGCACCCAAGGCCAGGATTGGCGAGGGAAAACACACAAACACCGGCAGAAGACCCCAGCCAGGATTGGTGGGGAACTGCACACGGGGCCCTCAGCCAGGATTGGCGAGAGACCACCCACAAACAACAGCAGCAGGCCCGAGCCAGGAATGGCGGGCAACTGCACTCAAGGCCCTCAGCCATCGCCCCCCCCCCAAAACTACCACTACACGCACGCAAAACCACTCAAGCAGCGGGGGCACACACACCAGACCAGCACAAACCCACACACCAAAGACACCAGACGACAGACCAAGAACACCACATCACACACCACTACACACGAACCCACACACTGCGCACCAGGAACACACCCAGACCATGACCCACCGCCCCACGCCAGCAACAGCACCCACAACCACCGGTAGCAGACCCCAGCCAGGAATGGTGAGGACCTGCACCCACGGCCCTCACCAAGGATTGGCGAGGGACCACCCACCACCAGAAACAGCAGACCCCAGCTAGGAATGGCGGGGAACTGCGCCCAGGACCCTCAGCCAGGATCAGCGAGGGACCACCATTAAAACACATGCAGCAGACCCCGGCCAGGATTGGCAGCCAACTGCACCCAGGGCCCTCAGCAAGGATTGGCGACGGACCACCTACCACTACCAGTAGCAAGCCCCAGCCAGGAATGGCGGGGACCTACGCCCAGGGCCCTCAGGCAGGATTGGCGAGGGACCACCCGCCACCACCAGCAACAGACCCCAGCTGGGAATGGCGGGGAACTGCCCCCAGGGCCCTCAGCCAGGATTGGCCAGGGACCATCCGCAATCACCGGCAGCAGACCCCAGCCAGGAATGGCGGTGAACTGCACACAGGATCCTCAGCCAGGATTGGCGAGGGACCACCAACCGCAACCAGCAACAGACCGCAGCCAGGAATGGCGGGGAATTGCTCCCAGGGCCCTCAGCCAGGATTGGCGAGGGACCACCCACAAAGACCAGCAGCAGACCCCAGTCAGGAATGGCGGGCAACTGCACTCAAGGCCCTCAGCCAGCGGGGGCCCACTGACTACCACTACACGCACTGAAAACCACTCACTTAGCAGGGGCACACACACCACACAGGAACAAACACACACACCAAAGGCACCATAAGACAGACCAAGAACACCAGACCACACACCAGAACACACGAACCCACACACCGCGCACCAGGAACACACCCAGAGCACGACCCACCGCCCCACGCCTGCAACATCACCCACCACCACTGGTAGCAGACGCCAGCCAGGAATAGTGAGGACCTGCACCTGGGGCCCTCAGCAAGGATTGGCGAGGGACCACCCACCACCACCAACAGCAGACCCCAGCTAGGAATGGCGGGGAACTGCGCCCAGGACCCTCAGCCAGGATTGGTCCGGGACCACCCACAAACACCGGCAGCAGACCCCAGCCCGGAGTGGCAGGGAACTGCACCGAGGGCCCTCAGCCAGGATTGGTGAGGCACCACCCACCACTATTAGAAGCAAACCCCAGCCAGGAATGGCTGGGACCTACACCAAGGGCCCTCAGCCAGGATTGGCTAGGGACCACCCACCACCACCAACAGCAGACTCCAGCTAGGAACGGCGGGGAACTGCGCCCAGGACCCTCAGCCAGGATTGGTCAGGGACCACCCACAAACACCAGCAGCAGACCCCAGCCCGGAGTTGCAGGGAACTGCACCAAGGGCCCTCAGCCAGGATTGGCGAGGCACCACCCACCACTATCAGAAGCAAATGCCAGCGAGGATTAGCTGGGACCTACACCAAGGGCCCTCAGCCAGGATTGAAAAGGGACCAAGCGCCACCATCAGCAACAGACCCCACCCACGAATGGTGGGGAATTGCCCCCAGGGCCCTCAGCCAGAATTGGCGAGGGACCACCCACAGGCACCAGCAGCAGACCCGAACAGGGAATGGCGGGGAACTGCACCCACGCATCCCCAACACGCAAAAACACTCACGCAACAGGAAGGCACAAGACACACCCACACAAACACAAACACTGAGGGCAACACAGGGGTCACCACAACACGCAAGCACACTCACCGCACACGGAGATCACAGACGAAGCACAACTATAGGCGACCGGCAACAGACTCCAGCCTGGATTGGCGGGGAACAGCACCCAGGGCCCTCAGCCAGGATGGGCGAGGACCAACCAACACCGCCGCCAGCGGACCCCAGTCTGCAATGGCTGGGAATGACAGCCACGGACTGGCGCCCACACCAGCCGCCAGCTCCAGCCGGGATAAGCGGGGACTAGCACGCGGAGCCCCCCACTGACAGACAACACACACATGCGCACACACACCAGCGCACGCCAAAGGCACAGCAACGTCACACCCAAAGAGAACACCAACACAGGCGCCGCAAGCAGACAAGACACGCAAAAGCACATACGCACCACACAGTGACGGCCACACACACCCGCCTGCGACACAAGCACACACGACGCAAGAGACCTCTCACCCACCAAAACCAGCACCAGACCCTCAGCCAGAAATGGCGAGAAACCACCCACCAACACCAACGGCAGAGGTAGGTAGGTAGGTGCTCTCGGTCGTGGAGAGGCGCCCCATGGTTCCTGCTGGCGTATCCGCTGTGACAAACAGGAAGAGGCTCCGCGCTTGAAGAGGGGAGGTGGCTTACATCCCGCTGGACCTGACTGGTGGCCCCAAACAAAGCGGCCCCGGGCAACACCGGGAGGGCTGATCGCTGCCGGCCCGACGTGCTTGTCTCGCCAGGAGGGTGTGCCCCTGTGCTTGCGCACGTCCCCTCCTATGGGCGGAACACTAGAGGGTCACCGGACTTCCTGGCGTATCCCGTTCCCAAGGCATGCATGCACGTTCTTGGTACTACGGTCCTGAGGCGCTTGGGTGTCGCAAGCTCCGCCTCGAGTCCCAAAACGGACCAGACCTTAGGATGCAGCCTTACCCCCGGTCTCCGGATCTCGTTTTGCCGGGTCAGCTACATGGCATGGGCTGCCTCAGTGCCCGGGCTGTGGACACTGGGTTTCTGACTGTTGTGCGGCGTGTGTGTTTTGGTCCGGGTTGCGGTTGGGTGTGGGTTTAGTTAACCCCGCCAGTCCTGGCTGGGGTCTTGGGCGGGTGTGTTTGGGTGCGGTTTGTGGTGTTGTCCCTCTTTTGCCGGCTGTTCGTGTTGTCCGTGGTTGACCTTAGGTTTTGGCCTGCTTCTGGGACATGTGTGGTTGCGTGCGCGCTCCGCCTGCCCCCCGGCGTTTCCGTTTCCGGCGTGCGGTGTGGGCGTGCGTGTTGGGGTTTGGGTTTCGGCTGCGCCCCGCCCCTCCTTGGGGTGGTGTTGGGGTGTGTGTGCGCTCGTGCGCCCGTCCCGCGTGGTCTCCTGCACCTCCCGGTTGGGGATGCTGTGCGGGGCTGCGTGTTTGTGCGCGCGCCCCGCTTGTCCCCTGCCTTTCCTGGCTGGGATGCGCTGTGTGGGCGTGCGCGCTGGGCCCGGGTCTCGGCTGTGCTCCGCCCTCTTTGGTTGGGTTGTCGGGGTGTGTTTTTTGCGCTTTCTTCTTTGGGCTTGTCTTGGTTTGGCTTTGTGGTGTCGGTTGCTGGCTGTCCCTATCCCGGGCCTTGTGGTCCCTGTCCCCCCATCCCCTTTCTTTCGGGCTGGGCCGCTGGCTCTTTTTTTTTCTTTTTCCAGCGTGGTGTGTGTCTGCATGTTTCGGTGTCCCTTTTGCCGGTGGGCCTCTGTTCCTGGTTTGTTGTTGCCGGTTTTGGCTGGGTGGTCCCCCTGTGCCTCTTTGGGGGTCCTGTCTTTGGTGCATTCTGGGTGGGGGGTTTGGCCGCCTCTTGTGGTGTTGGCGGGCAGTTTGGTGGCTGTGGGCTGTTATCTCGCACTCCCCCCCTCCCCCCTCTGTTCTGTTTTTTCGGGGGGGGGGGTTCTGCCTGTTCCTCCCTCTGCCTTCCCTGGGCTGGCGCACGCACTGGCCCGCATTCAGTGTGGTCTTCCGGGTTGCTGTTGGCGGTTTCGTTCTGCTTGGCCGTGTCCCGGCCCCACGGGTTGGTCGGGCTATATACACGTTGGGCTTAGCGCCCCTTCCTGCCGGGTTAGGTCCTGGCTCTGCCGGCCCGGCGGCTGCGCCAGGCGGCCGCGTGTGGCTCTGGGTTAGGGGCTTGGGGTTGTCCGTGTCCTTTCTCCTCTGCGGTGGCGTTTAAAAATTTTGGTTGGTCCGCCACCGTCGTTGCCGGGCGCGCGGTGGCCCCGTGTGTGGCCCGCGGTGCCGGTGTGTGGCGTGCTTCTGCGGCGCCTTCTGGGGTGTGCGGTGGCTTGTTTCGGTTAGTCCTTCAGGTTAGCGTCAGCCGTGCCATGTTGTGCCGCTCTGTGCCGCGTCGCGTCGCGTCGTGCTGTGGTGCGTTGCACTGTGGCGCGCTGTGGTGTGGTGTGCCGTGCTGTCTCGTGTTGCGCCGAGGTGGGTCAGTGGAGGTCAGTCTGGCCTGTTTCGTGGTGCAGAGTGCGGGCCGGAGTGTGGCTGGGGGGTGCGGTTAGGTGTGGCTGGCTCGCTGGGTCCGCGCCGTGGGGACTTGGGCGTGCCGCTCGGGCTGGTGGGTCGTGTAGGCGTCCGTAGGGCTGCCCTCCCTGGGGGCCTGTGCCTTGGTCCCGTGTCCTCTGGGGGTCCCGGTCCCTAGCCCTGGTTGCTGTGGCCGTGCCTTTGTCCCCTTCCGGTGCCTGTGAGGCTGCCCTTGCGGCGGCCGGGGTCGTCGCTTGGCGGTGAGGGCGTGGTAGTGCGCCGCGCGGCCGTGTTCCCTGCGGCTTCCTCCGTGGGTGTAGCCTGTTCTCCCCGTGTAGGTGTGCCCTCCATCCCCTGTGTAGTTTCCAGTGGCTGGTGGGTGTGCGCTGGTGTGATCGGTACGGCGTCTGATGCTTGGTTCGTCGGTGCGTGTTGGGGGACGCGCCCCCGGGAGTGGTGCGGCGTTCGGTGGGGGTGGGGCGGCGCTGGTCCACCCTTCGTGGTATGCCCTTCCTGGGTGTGGGTCCCGGCGTCTGCCGTGGTGCGCTTTTCCTCTGTGCCTCAGTCCCCGCTCCAGCCCCTTCCTGGTTCTTGGGCGAACTGCACACAGGGCCCTCAGCCAGGATTGGCGAGCGCCCATTCACCACCACCAACAGCAGAACCAAGCCTGGAAAGGCGGGGAAATGCCCCGAGGGCCCTCAACCAGGATTGGCGAGGGACCAAGTGCCACCACCAGCAACAGACCCCACCCACGAATGGTCGGGAATTGCCCCCAGGGCCGTCAGGCAGGATTGGCGAGGGACCACCCACAAGCACCAGCAGCAGACCTGAACTAGGAATGGCGGGGAACTGCACCCACGCATCCCCAACACGCAAAACAGCTCACGCAACAGGAAGGCACAAGACACACCCACACAAACACAAACACTGAGGACAACACAGGGGTCACCACAACAGGCAAACACACACACGGCACACAGAGATCACACACGAAGCACAACCCATGGCGACCGGCAACGGACTCCAGCCTGCATTGGCGGGGAACAGCACCCAGGGCCCTCAGCCAGGATGGGCGAGGACCAACCACAACCGCCGCCAGCGGACCCCAGCCTGGAATGGCTGAGAACAAGAGCCACGGACTGGCGCCCACACCAGCTGCCAGCTGCAGCCGGGAGAAGTGCGGACCGACACACAACACACACATGCGCACACACACCAGCACACCCAAAGGCACAGCGACGTCACACCCAAAGAGAACACCAACACAGGCGCCGCAAGCACACAAGACACGCAAAAGCACATACACACCACACGGTGACGGCCACACACACCTGCCTGTGACACAAGCACACACGAAGCAAGAGACCTCCCACCCACCAAAACCAGCACCAGACCCTCAGCCAGAGATGGCGAGAAACCACTCACCGACACCAACGGCAGACCCCCGCTAGGGAAGACGGGCAACGGCACACAAGATCCTCCGCCAGCATTGGCAGGGAGCCGCCTAACACCAAAGACGACACGCAGAGCCCGCCAGGCCCTCAGCCAGGAGTGGCGAGGGCCCACGGGCAGAAAGGGTCACCGACTGCCCACGCGGACCCACTGCCAGACCCGCGGCAATGGCGTCACAGGAACGCCCAGCGAATACGCACCGGCGCCTGGCCGCAACCAGAAGCGACGACGCAACCAGCACCCACACCAACCTTTGCCAGGGGCGGCGGACAACCACACCAACAAGCACAACCACCAGAGCGCTCACCACCACATCCACAGGCACTGCCACCGGACCCCCAGCGGAGAAGAAAGAGGGACCATCCGAAACCAGCCCCGCAACACCACCAGTAGGTCCCAGACCGGAATAACAAGCCAGACTACACCACACAGGCCACACCAGGACAGGCACCCCAAACAGACGGGGAACCCCACTCTACACACCCCTAAGCCGGACCGAGAAAACGGCAACTGGCAACCCCCCAGGCAGCCACGCAAACCACGAGAGGCCAGGCCCCTCAAACCCCGCCCACCACACAAACTGCAGACGGCGAACCACCACCACCACACACCAAACACACAACAACCGGCGAAACAGCCCCACGGCGGGGACACCCACCGCACACCACCAGGAAGACCACCGCCTGGCAGCAACCAACCATCACGCGCCACCAGGCACCACCACGCCAACAGCAGCCCAGGCAGCGCTGAGCAGCCACCGGAACCCAGCAACGAGATCAGCATTCTTCCACAGCCCCATCGGCCAGGACACCACAGCACAACCCACAGGCCACCATCAACCAACGGACACCGGCACCCAACACACCCAGCAAACAAAACGGACACCAAACCCCCCGCCAGGATGGGCGGGAAAGCGCCAAACACCGCCACCCAGCCCACAAAGCCCTCAGCCAGGAATGGCGGGGACGGACACCACAAGACAACCCCACTCCAGGAGAAAGGAGAACCCACATCCAAGGACACAGCCGCCAGCCCCACACAGGAACAGCAAGACAAACCCGTGGAACCACCACAGGCGACAAGAAGCCACCAGTACCAGACCCTAGCCAGGAACGTGAGGAACCACACCCGCACACACGGCTGCCGGAGCCCACAGAACCACATCCACACACAGCCACCGAGCACGGAAGGACAACCTCAAACAGAACCCCGCAGCGCACCAGTAAGACGGAAACCAACGCCGCCACTGGACAGGAGAACAAGCACTTCCAGCCACACCACCACCGCACCTCAAAGCGAAGAGAATCACAGCCACACGCCACGCACCGCTCAGGACCAGGAGTGGCGAGGGCCAACGCCGTGAAACGGTCATCAATCGCCCGAGCAGACCCACTACTAGACCCCCGCTAAGAAGGACACAGGAAGCAAAACCAAGATGGACCGGCACCAGGCCACAACTAGGAGCAACGACACCGCCAGCACCCACACCAACCTTGGCCAGGGGCAGCAGAACACCACACCAACAAGCACAACAACGGGACCGCTCAGCGCCGCACCCACAGGATTTAGCACCGGACCCCCAGCCAAGAAGGAAGAAGACCCACTCCAATCCAGTCCTGCAACACCATCAGCAGGTCCCAGACCAGAAAGACAAACCACACGGGGCACACCAAGACAGGCACCCCGAAAGACAGAAAACCTCACCCAACACCTCCCCAAGCCGGACCGAGCCAACGGCAACCCCCCGACAGAGGCACAGAAACCGGGAGAAGCCAAACCCCACAAACCCTGCCAACCACGCCAACTGCAGACGGCAAACCACCACCGCGAAACACCAAACGCACAACACCCGGCCACACAGCCCGACGGCACAGACACCCGCCGCACACCAGCCCGGAGACCACCACCACGCAGCAACCCACCACCACGCGCCAGCAGTCACGGCCACCCCAACAGCAGGCCACGCAGCGCCAACCAGCCACCGGAACCCAGCACCCAGACCAGCATTCCGCCCCACCCCAACTGGCCAAGACACCAGAACACACTCCACACGCCACCGCCAACCCACGGACAGTGACCAACAACACACCCACCAAACAAGGCCAACACCACACCCGGCGAGGGATAACAGGACACAGCACCCAAACACCCCACCAGAATTGGAGGGGAACCGCCGAACACCGCCACAAAGCTCAAAAGGCCATTAGCCAGGAATGGCGGGGACAAACACCACCAACCACCCCAACATAGGATAAAGGGGGAACCTGAACCCACGGACACAGCCACCAGCCCCACACGGGAACAGCACACATAGGATTTTATGACGTCCAAAAAATCCCAAAACCTGCAACATAAAAAAAAACAGGCTTTTAAGTACTTAGCATGCTGTAAATTGTGTTTGGGCGATCTCTGTCCCCATACAACATGTTTTTTTGCATCCAGCACCCTCAAAATAGGGGTGGGGAGGTCTTCAACTGCTTGGCTGAGGCCAAATAACACAATTTTTCACCAAAAAGCGGCCATTTTTTGCCGTTTTTTCCATGAAAAATGGCGCCCATTCACCACCACCAACAGCAGAACTAAGCCCGGAATGGCGGGAAAGTGCCCCGAGGGCCCTCTACCAGGATTGGCGAGGGACCAAGTGCCACCACCAGCAACAGACCCCACCCACGAATGGTCGGGAATTGCCCCCAGGGCCGTCAGGCAGGATTGGCGAGGGACCACCCACAAGCACCAGCAGCAGACCCGAACTAGGAATGGCGGGGAACTGCACCCACGCATCCCCAACACGCAAAACCGCTCACGCAACAGGAAGGCACAAGACACACCCACACAAACACAAACACTGAGGACAACACAGGGGTCACCACAACAGGCAAACACACACACGGCACACAGAGATCACACACGAAGCACAACCCATGGCGACCGGCAACGGACTCCAGCCTGCATTGGCGGGGAACAGCACCCAGGGCCCTCAGCCAGGATGGGCGAGGACCAACCACCACCGCCGCCAGCGGACCCCAGCCTGGAATGGCTGAGAACAAGAGCCACGGACTGGCGCCCACACCAGCTGCCAGCTGCAGCCGGGAGAAGTGCGGACCGACACACAACACACACATGCGCACACACACCAGCACACCCAAAGGCACAGCGACGTCACACCCAAAGAGAACACCAACACAGGCGCCGCAAGCACACAAGACACGCAAAAGCACATACACACCACACGGTGACGGCCACACACACCTGCCTGTGACACAAGCACACACGAAGCAAGAGACCTCCCACCCACCAAAACCAGCACCAGACCCTCAGCCAGAAATGGCGAGAAACCACCCACCGACACCAACGGCAGACCCCCGCTAGGGAAGACGGGCAACGGCACCCAAGATCCTCCGCCAGCATTGGCAGGGAGCCGCCTAACACCAAAGACGACACGCAGAGCCCGCCAGGCCCTCAGCCAGGAGTGGCGAGGGCCCACGGGCAGAAGGGGTCACCGACTGCCCACGCGGACCCACTGCCAGACCCGGGGCAATGGCGTCACAGGAACGCCCAGCGAATACGCACCGGCGCCTGGCCGCAACCAGAAGCGACGACGCAACCAGCACCCACACCAACCTTTGCCAGGGGCGGCGGACAACCACACCAACAAGCACAACCACCGGAGCGCTCACCAACACATCCACAGGCACTGCCAACGGACCCCCAGCGGAGAAGAAAGAGGGACCATCCGAAACCAGCCCCGCAACACCACCAGTAGGTCCCAGACCGGAATAACAAGCCAGACTACACCACACAGGCCACACCAGGACAGGCACCCCAAACAGACGGGGAACCCCACTCTACACACCCCTAAGCCGGACCGAGAAAACGGCAACTGGCAACCCCCCAGGCAGCCACGCAAACCACGAGAGGCCAGGCCCCTCAAACCCCGCCCACCACACAAACTGCAGACGGCGAACCACCACAACAACCGGCGAAACAGCCCCACGGCGGGGACACCCACCGCACACCACCAGGAAGACCACCGCCTGGCAGCAACCAACCATCACGCGCCACCAGGGACCACCACGCCAACAGCAGCCCAGGCAGCGCTGAGCAGCCACCGGAACCCAGCAACGAGATCAGCATTCTTCCACAGCCCCATCGGCCAGGACACCACAGCACAACCCACAGGCCACCATCAACCAACGGACACCGGCACCCAACACACCCAGCAAACAAAACGGACACCAAACCCCCCGCCAGGATGGGCGGGAAAGCGCCAAACACCGCCACCCAGCCCACAAAGCCCTCAGCCAGGAATGGCGGGGACGGACAACACAAAACAACCCCACTCCAGGAGAAAGGAGAACCCACATCCAAGGACACAGCCGCCAGCCCCACACAGGAACAGCAAGACAAACCCGCGGAACCACCACAGGCGACAAGAAGCCACCAGTACCAGCCCCTAGCCAGGAACGTGAGGAACCACACCCGCACACACGGCTGCCGGAGCCCACAGAACCACATCCACACACAGCCACCGAGCACGGAAGGACAACCTCAAACAGAACCCCGCAGCGCACCAGTAAGACGGAAACCAACGCCGCCACTGGACAGGAGAACCAGCACTTCCAGCCACACCACCACCGCACCTCAAAGCGAAGAGAATCACAGCCACACGCCACGCACCGCCCAGGACCAGGAGTGGCGAGGGCCAACGCCCAGAAACGGTCATCAATCGCCCGAGCAGACCCACTACTAGACCCCCGCTAAGAAGGACACAGGAAGCGAAACCAAGATGGACCGGCACCAGGCCACAACTAGGAGCAACGACACCGCCAGCACCCACACCAACCTTGGCCAGGGGCAGCAGAACACCACACCAACAAGCACAACAACCGGACCGCTCAGCGCCGCACCCACAGGATTTAGCACCGGACCCCCAGCCAAGAAGGAAGAAGACCCACTCCAAACCAGTCCTGCAACACCATCAGCAGGTCCCAGACCAGAAAGACAAACCACACGGGGCACACCAAGACAGGCACCCCGAAAGACAGAAAACCTCACCCAACACCTCCCCAAGCCGGACCGAGCCAACGGCAACCCCCCGACGGAGGCACAGAAACCGGGAGAAGCCAAACCCCACAAACCCTGCCAACCACGCCAACTGCAGACGGCAAACCACCACCGCGAAACACCAAACGCACAACACCCGGCCACACAGCCCGACAGCACAGACACCCGCCGCACACCAGCCCGGAGACCACCACCACGCAGCAACCCACCACCACGCGCCAGCAGTCACGGCCACCCCAACAGCAGGCCACGCAGCGACAACCAGCCACCGGAACCCAGCACCCAGACCAGCATTCCGCCCCACCCCAACTGGCCAAGACACCAGAACACACTCCACACGCCACCGCCAACCCACGGACAGTGACCAACAACACACCCACCAAACAAGGCCAACACCACACCCGGCGAGGGATAACAGGACACAGCACCCAAACACCCCACCAGAATTGGAGGGGAACCGCCGAACACCGCCACAAAGCTCAAAAGGCCATTAGCCAGGAATGGCGGGGACAAACACCACCAACCACCCCCACACCAGGATAAAGGGGGAACCTGAACCCACGGACACAGCCACCAGCCCCACACGGGAACAGCACACATAGGATTTTATGACGTCCAAAAAATCCCAAGACCTGCAACATAAAAAAAAACACGCTTTTAAGTACTTAGCATGCTGTAAATTGTGTTTGGGCGATCTCTGTCCCCATACAACATGTTTTTTTGCATCCAGCACCCTCAAAATAGGGGTGGGGAGGTCTTCAACTGCTTGGCTGAGGCCAAATAACACAATTTTTCACCAAAAAGCGGCCATTTTTTGCCGTTTTTTTCCATGAAAAATGGCAAATTTTGGTGCATACGCATGCTGTAAATTGCGTTTTTGTGATCTGTGTGCCCCTACAACCTGCTTGTTAGCATCCAGCACCCTCAAAATAGGGGGGGGGTCTTCAACTGCTTATCTGAAGCTAAAAAAACTCAATTTTTGGCCAATAAAACCCATTTTTGGCCCCTTTTTCATGAAAAATGGCAAATTTTGGTGCATACGCATGCTGCAAATTGTGTTTTCGTGATATATATGCCTCTACAACCTGCATTTTCGTATCCAGCACCCTCAAAATGGAGGGGGGGTCTTCAACTGCTTGTCTGAGGCCAAAAGAACTCAATTTCCGACCGGAAAACGGCCATTTTTGGCGATTTTTAATGAAAAACGGCAAATTTTGGTACATACGGATGCTGTAAATTGTGATTTCCTGCTCTGTGTCTGCCTACATGCTGCTTTTTCACATCCAGCAGCCTCAAAATAGGGGGGGAGGGGTCTTCAACTGCTTGTCTGGGGCCAAAAACCTTCAATTTTTGACCAAAAAACGGCCATTTATTTGGCCGATTTTTCATGAAAAATGGGAAGTTTTGGTACATACAGATGCTGCAAATTGTGTTCTGGTCGTCTGTGTGCCCTTACAACCTGCTTTTTTGCATCCAGCACCCTCAAAATGGGAGGGGGGGTCTTCGAATGCTTGTCTGGCGCCAAAAAACTCAATCTTTGACCAAAAAACGGCCATTCTTGGCCGTTTTTTTTCATGAAAAATGACAAATGCTCGTGCATACGCATGCTGTAAATTGCGTTTTTGTGATCTATGTGCCCCTACAACCTGCTTGTTAGCATCCAGCACCCTCAAAATAGGGGGGGGGGTCTTCAACTGCTTATCTGAAGCTAAAAAAACTCAATTTTTGGCCAAAAAAAACCATTTTTGGCCCCTTTTTCATGAAAAATGGCAAATTTTGGTGCATACGCATGCTCCAAATTGTGTTCTTGTGATATATATGCCTCTACAACCTGCATTTTCATATCCAGCACCCTCAAAATGGAGGGGGGGGTCTTCAACTGCTTGTCTGAGGCCAAAAGAACTCAATTTCTGACTGGAAAACGGCCATTTTTTGCGATTTTTCATGAAAAACGGCAAATTTTGGTACATACGGATGCTGTAAATTGTGACTTCCTGCTCTGTGTCTGCCTACATCCTGCTTTTTCACATCCAGCACCCTCAAAAAAGGGGGGGAGGGGTCTTCAACTGCTTGTGTGGGGCCAAAAACCTTCAATTTTTGACCAAAAAACGGCCATTTATTTGGCCGATTTTTCATGAAAAATGGGAGGTTTTGGTACATACAGATGCTGCAAATTGTGTTCTGGTCGTCTGTGTGCCCTTATAAGCTGTTCTTTTGCATCCAGCACCCTCAAAATGGGAGGGGGGGTCTTCGAATGCTTGTCTGGCGCCAGAAAACTCAATCTTTGACCAAAAAACGGCCATTCTTGGCCGTTTTTTTTCATGAAAAATGACAAATGCTCGTGCATACACATGCTGTAAATTGTGTTTTCGTGATCTGTATCTGCCTAGAACCTGCTCTTTCGCATCCAGCACCCTCGAAATAGGGGGGGGGGTCTTCAAATGCTTGTGTGAGGCCGAAAAACTCAATTTTTGACCAAAAACGGCCATTCTTGGCCGTTTTTTCATGAAAAATGTATGCTGTAACTTGTGTTTTCGTGATCTGTCTCTCTGTAGAACCTGCTTCTTTGCATCCAGCACCCCCAAAATAGGGCGGGGGGTTTTCAATTGCTTGTCTGAAGCCGAAAACCTCAATTTTTGACCAAAAAGCGGCCATTTTTTGCCGTTTTTTTCATGAAAAATGGGAAATTTTGGTGCATATGGATGCTGTAAATTGTGTTTTCCTGATCTGTGTGTGCCTACAACCTGCGTCTTCTTATCCAGCACCCTCAGAATAGGGGGGGGGGTCTTCAACTGCTTGGCTGAAGGCAAAAAAATTCCATTTTTGACCAAGAAAACTGCCTTTTTTGGCCGATTTTGGAAAGAAAATGGTCTTCAACCGCTTGTCTGAGGCCAAAAAACTCAACTTTTGACCAAAACTCGGCCATTTTTTGGACGTTTTTTCATCGTTGGGCAAGATGCAAGAAAAGTGCACGTAGGCGCCGGCATGGGTTCGATGAAACATTCGGTCCGACCTGTGCAGACCACACTGCCATGCAGCGTGCACAGTGCGTGCTTGCAGCGTGCACAATGCGTGCAGCGTGCACAATGCGTGCGTGCAGCGTGCACAGTGGGTGCGTGCAGTGTTCACAGTGGGTGCGTGCAGCGTGCACAGTGCATGCGCGCAGTGTGCACAGTGCGTGCGTGCAGCGTGCACAGTGGGTGCGTGCGTGCAGCGTGCACGATGCGTGCGTGCAGCGTGCACAATGCCTGCGTGCGGCGTGCACAGTGGGTGCGTGCGTGTAGCGTGCACAATGCCTGCGTGCAGTGTGCACAATACGTGCCTGCAGCGTGCACAGTGTGTGTGTGCAGCGTGCACAGTGCTTGCGTGCAGCGTGCACAATGCGTGCAGCGTGCACAATGCGTGCGTGCAGCGTGCACAGTGGGTGCGTGCAGTGTGCACAGTGGGTGCGTGCGTGCAGCGTGCACGATGCGTGCGTGCAGCGTGCACAATGCCTGCGTGCGGCGTGCACAGTGGGTGCGTGCGTGCAGCCCGCACAATGCGTGCGTGCAGCGTGCACAATGCTTGCGTGCAGCGTGCACCATGCGTGCGTGCAGCATGCACAGTGCGTGCGTGCAGTGTTCACAGTGGGTGCGTGCAGTGTGCACAGTGGGTGCGTGCGGTGTGCACAGTGCGTGCGTGCAGGACGTGAATTGATGCAACAAACTCACGGACTCAGGACTGTCTCTCTCTCTCTCTCTCTCTCTGTCTCTCTCTCTCTCTCTCTCGCTCTCTCTCTCTCTCTTTCTCTCTCTCTCTCTCTCTCTCTCTCTCTCCCCGTAATGTGCATGTGCTGTTGTGAATGTTTACATCTGCTGAATACGTTCAGTGGTGTTAGGCGGCACCCCCCCCAGTCTTCCCACCCCCGCAGCCCCATTCTTGATGTTACTGATTCCCATGAAACAGTCCCCTTGTAGCCAGGTCCCAAAAAAATGCGGTACATACACATGTTGTATCTTGGACACGCGGCACCCTGAACACGAGGGGGAGGAAGGCCGCCAAGGCCTCTTGCACACGGTGCATACCATCAAGAGCCGAGGCGTGATACGTTGCTACTTCTTGTTTTCTCTTGATGCGTTGCTCGCAAGCTCCAACATCTCATTGCTCAGGAACTCCAACACAGCAGCCACATGCACAAGTGCTCCCTTGCCAACACTGGAAGAGTACCGCCAATTTGCGGCATAGACGACATTGCTTTGAGAAGAGAAGTGGAGCATCATGCATCATGCATCATGGATTGCAACCGCAGCAGAATCATCAACCACCACAACGGCAAGCCAAACCACCACTTGAATGGAGAGATGGGACAGGCGGGCAAAAAATGACCGACACAACTGTGATATTTCCTCTGTGATATTTCAACTATGTGCATAGTGTGTACACTTAGCTATTTTAGTGGAGACGTATGAAGACAGCATGTCACGGGAGTTCGGGCTGAAGGTTGAGTTGGAAGTAACAAAGACCATAGCTTCAAGAAAAGGCACGCGTGGTGGTACAGCTTCCAGCGTGAGGTTCATACGGATAGTTTCAGTAAGTCGGCGCAATACCTGTGCAATACACTCGTTCAGGGATGTGTGTTGCAGAAAACTCTGGGGAACCAAGACCAAGAAATTACCCCGATATCTAACAATGGGGGGTAGGGAAGAAGAGTTCAAGTCAATTTCTTTTTTAGCTACGACCATGGAAGCGTATTGGGCGCAGGTGGACCCACCAATAGCAGTTCCCAGGGCTTGTGCGAAAATTGACGAGCACATCACAAAAGTGTCGTTGAACATGAGATCCCAGAAAACGAAATGCAAGACGTGGTGGAACGAAAATTTTTAGAGGCCAGGACGGGATTGGTCACTAGCTATACAGTCCAGGCCCTTGACACCACCCTTGTGTACGAAAAACGTTACCCGATCCTCGCGGATACTGTGGGAGTTGTCTTGTTGGGTTCCACAAACCATTCAGGTTGGTAATCAAGACGAAATCACAACGAAATCACTCTCATCCACATTTGTGGCTTCAAAAGTGCAAATATGGCTATTCAGGGGCACTCTTTGCACCCTCCGGACGATTATCTTGAGTAAAAGGCATGTAGGGTCACAATTTGTTGCTTGGCAAGCCTAACGGAGCTCTAGGGAAAAATTTCATTAATGCTAAATCACACGAAAGCACAACGACATCAATGAAATCAACCATCGCGGGTTCAAAACTGCAAATACAGCTGTTTGGGAGATTGTTGCCACCAAGTGTTTCTAGCACATTGCCTAAGTCGGCTCTTTGGGTTGCCATCCAACGCGCGTTGCAATGCACGGTTTTTGCTTTGCAAGTTCTGGTGTGTGTTGTGTGTTGTGTGTGTGATATTTCATCTGCCCATAACGACACATATGACATGGGCAACAATCCAATTTGAAACCGGATGAAAATTTCCCCATACCTCGTTAGGTCACAAACATGATATGAGTGCAATGTGGGCAATGAAGCAATGGCAGCGCAAACACAAAGCCAGGCAATGTTCTCAAATTGCCTCAATTACGTCAATTATTACGGGTTGGAAATGTGGCAGGTTTGGAGGGGCTTTAGCACCCTCCGATCATTTTTCTTGAGCAAAGAGCATTTGGGGTCATAATTTGTGGTTTACCAGGCCCGAACAAACCTTAGGGACGAGGTTGAACAACTTGAAATCTCATGACATCTCCCCTAAATCTACCAATACTAGAATTACTCGTTAAAAAGGGCAAATATGGCTGTTTGGAGGCAATTTTGGCACCCACTGTTCATTAATCGTGAGCCAAGAGCATTTGGGGTCACATATGGTGGTTTGCCAAGGCCCGACCAACCTTAGGAACAAGGTTGAGCAATTTGAAATCTCATGATACCTCCCATAAAGCTACTTTCACGAGAATTACATGTTAAATAGGGCAAATATGGCTGTTTTGAGGCAATTTTGGCTCCCGCCGTTCATTCATCTTGAGCCAAGGGTCACAAATGGTGGTTTGCCAAGGCCCAACTAACCTAGGGAACAAGGTTGAGCAATTTCAAATCTCATGACACTTCCCCTAAATCTACTTGTACTAGAATTAGACGTCAAACAGGGCAAATAAGGCTGTTCTGAGGCAATTTTGGCACCCACCCTTGATATATCTTGATGCAAGCGCATGCAGGGTCACATATGGTGTTTTGCCAAGGCCAAGCTAACCTTAGGAACAAGGTGGAGCAATTTGAATTCTCATGATACCTCCCCTAAATCTACTTATACTAGAATTAGACGTCAAACAGGGCAAATAAGGCTGTTTTGAGGCAATTTTGGCACCCACCTTTGATATATCTTGATGCAAGCGCATGCAGGGTCACATATGGTGTTTCGCCAAGGCCAAGCTAACCTTAGGAACAAGGTGGAGCAATTTGAATTCTCATGATACCTCCCCTAAATCTACTTGTACTAGAATCAGACGTCAAACAAGGCAAATATGGCTGTTTTGAGGCAATTTTGGAACCCGCTGTTGATACATCTCCATTCAAGAGCATGTAGGGTCATATATGGTGTTTGGCCAAGGCCAAACTAACCTTAGCAACAAGGGTGAGCAATTTGAAATCTCATGATACCTCCCCTAAATCTACTTATGCGAGATTTACAAGTTAAAAAGGGCAAATATGGCTGTTTTGGGGCAATTTTGGCACCCGCCACTCAATTATCTTGATGCACCACCATTTAGGGTCAAATATGGTGGTTTGCTAAGGCCAAACTAACCTTAGAGAGAACCTTGACCCATTTGAAATCCCATGAGACCTCCCCGAAATCCACTTATGCTACTTTCTTCGTGGAAAAGTGCCAAAAAAGGCCCGAAAAGCCGGTATTTTGGAAATATCTCCCTAAAGGTTGATGGGATGACCAGCTGTTGCTCAGAGGAGCAGGATGTGATTGCGATTGGCAAATTGCGCTTCTTAAATCTGCTTAACAGCGCACAGAATTGGCACAAATCTCACAAAATGAGCCAAAAATGCTTGCGGCCGCGGGAAAATCGCGACCGCGGCGGCTTCTGCGATAGTCCGGCAACTGAATTTTGGGATCTTGCGACATCGTAAAATGATATGTGAAGCCAAACGCACGGAACCGACGGGGGCGGCAAGAGGCCACCGGTACTAGCCCCAAAGCCAAGAACGTGAGGAACCACACCCACACACACGGCCGCGGAACCACACAGAACCACACCCACACACAGCCACCAAGCCCGGAAGGACAACCCCGAACCGAACCCCACAGCGCACCAGTAAGACCCCAAAAACATCGCCGCCACCACAGACCCCAAACCAGAACGTCTAGCCATACAACCACTGACATCCGAGAGCAAGAAGGAACACAGCCATCCGGCGTCCGGCGCCTACGACCAGGAGTGGCGAGAGCCCGCGCAAAGAAACCGTCACCGACCGCCCACGCGGACCCACTACCAAACCCCTGCCAAGGGCGACAAAGGAATGTGCAACATAGACCGAACGGCACCAGGCCCCTACCAGGAGCAATGACACTGCCAGGTCACACACCAGCCCTGGCAAGGGACGGCAGAACACCATACCCACAAGACCAACCACCGGACCGCTGGGCGCCACACACACAGGCACTACCACTGGACCCCCAGCCTTGAAGGAAGAAGGACCACTCCAAACCAGCCCCACAACGTCACCAGCAGGCCCCGTACTGGAAAGAATAGACACACCACACCAGACAAGCATACCCTGACAGGCACCCAGAAAAGGCGGGAAACGCCACCCCACAACCCCCCAAGTCCCACGGAGCCAACGGCACCCCGCCCCCACTGCAGGCATACAAACCACGAGAGGCCGGCCCTCACCCACCCCGCCCACCAGGCCGACGACAGACAGCGAACCACTAGCGCCACACGATAAACACACAACAACGGGCCACCCAGCCCCATGGCACAGACACCCCCGGCACACCACCCGGTAGACCACCACCACGCAGCGACCCACCACTACGAGCCACCAGGCAACGCCATGCCAACACCAGGCCGCGCAGCGCAGACCAGCCAACGCAACTCAGCACACATACCAGCAATCTGCCACAGCCCCACCGACCAGGACACCAGACCACACCCCACACCGACCACCAACACTCCCAGCCAACAAAACCGACACCACAGCCCGACCAGGGAGAACAGGACACTGCACCTAATCCCCCGGCCACAATTGGCGAGAAACCACCTTACACCGCCACCAAGCCCACCAGGAATGGCGGGCACCGACACCACACATCATCCCCACCTCAGAGAGAGGGGGAAAACACCACAAGGGAGACAGCCGCAAGCCCCAATAGGGAACAGCAAAACACCCCCACGGAGTCACCACAGGCGGCGAGAAGCCAGCGGTACCAACCCCGAGCAAAATACGTTAGGAACCACACCCACACACAGCGACCAAGCCTGGAAGGAAAACCCCAAACCTATCAACCACCACATACCCTAGCAACCCATTTTGCCCCCGTACAGGTGCACAAAAAAATTGACTTTTGCACGCAGTTGCACTAAACGTTTGCGAATTGCACAGAATTGCACTACAGTTGCACAGTGCAATCCCGGTGCAACAGCGCTGGCGCTGTCGCCGCGTCTGCCGCCGCTGCTGCCGCATTTCAAAGATTACAAGAAATCTACTAGCCATTTGCCAGATTTGCAATGGTTTTGCAAGGAAATGCTATTTCCAAGTTCATTAGAACTACTTACTGTAGTTTAGCAGCGAGGATCTGATGGATGACCTTGTGGGACTATTTACCTCAACAGCAGCCGGTACCGCCCTTTTGGATCGCCGCAATGCACGCATCAATAAGCAAAAATGATACAAGAAACGTGCAAAGGACGCCATACGGCAGGTTTATACACCTACCAAGGCTGTCCGCCTCGTTTTGGAGCTTGAAATGCCAGATAAAAGGTAATGTTTATTGCTATGTCTCTTTTTTTGCGTTATTGATCCATTCTGCAACCGCTCCTCGTGGTGTGCAAGTGACCACTTGCACACTGTCGGAGCCATATCATTCTCATACATCGTCTAATGTGGTCATTCACTCCATTCGGCATATCTACATACTGTAACCTGCACAATGCGACACCGTATAACACCACATTGATGAGAATAATGCGATAATGGCAATTGTACGCTTTGTACAAACATGTGTGCAAGTAGTTTATTGCACCGTTTGCACACAGTTGCACTTGTGCAACTGTGAATATATATACCTCTTCCTTTCTAGGTACAAGAACCTTATCCGTTGGGTATCCAATTGGGAGCACCCCTTTGCATCGTTTTTAGGGTTTCAGGATCGCTTGGCGGGAGCTTGGGAACCAGCAAATCCTAGTCCCAAGCGATTATAAAGGGAAAGTAGGTGTCCGTTGAGATTTTGATGAGTTTTTTAAGTCTATCTTAACTCAAGATGATATACTTGATAGAATGACGTTTCCTCTTTTGGACGGGGAACGTCCATATGTTTTGATCGTCAGGGGTGAGGGATTCCCTTGTGGATCTCACCCTTAGGTGCAATTGGCCATTGGGTTTGCCAACCATGGTTAAAACACGCGCACCCTAGCTTATAATTGGACCATTGATGTCGCTCTCACAAGTGAGCACGACACCGATGCTCTATGTGAAACTTTTTCAAAGACTTTGGAGGCAATCCAAAGTATTATACACACCGAATCGTTCCTCATTCGTGAAGAATGGTGTCGTGCCCGAGTCATGTTAGTTGGTGACCCCCGGTGGCTCTGGAAAGTGCTACCAATTTCAGCCTACTTCCGTATTGGGAGTATTTATACCCATGCCGTGTGGTGCGACCTCAAAGGAAAACTGCAGGACCGAAAGTGACGGCGTTCACCCAGGAGTGACAAAAAATTATATAAACTTTATAAGAAGGGGTTGGATTGTACGAACGCCAAAGGATCTGTGAGTGAACCCTTGTTGCATACAGAGGAGCGGTTCCAATTTTTGATTATGTGCATATTGCACCTTGTTATTCGGGTCGGTGCCTACCTCACCAAATGTATTAGGAAGAAGTGTAAGGACCTTCTGTCAGCCACTATGGAGCGTGTTCAAGATGGCCTCAATTGTGCCGAAACCAAAATTAGTCTCAAGGGCCATGCCTGTCCGGATGGGGAAGAGACATGGCTCTTGTTGGGAAACTGGCGTCATATTGGCAAGGCAATGAAGCTTCCAAAGGTAGGTAGGTAGGTATCTTCGGGAGCTCGGGATGCCTCCTTTGACAATGCAGGAGGAAGGTCTTACCGAGGGGACGTCCCGCCCCTCCCGCTGCCCTAGTTCAGGTGCCTCCTAAGCCGCTTAGGCAGGTGCTTGGGAAGGCAGTGTCGCTGCCACCCAGTCCAGGTGTCCCAGGTGGGAGGGTGTCCCCACATGTGTCCATGGGTAGGGCCACATGCCCCCTCTTTTTGGGGGGCAGCTCTTGGGGCTGCCGAGCCGTGTGGAGTATCTCTCACCACAGGGAATATTGCTCCCGCCAGTCTACGGTACAACCGCCTCACCCCTGTGGCTCGAGTTGCGGGGGCCCGCTGCTTGGCAGGCGACCCCCTCCTGGACTGTGTACCGGCTCGCCTCTCACCGATTGCTTCTCGGATGCAGCCTGGCTGGGCTCGGACCAGCGGCTTTGGGGTACCGCCCCTGCTGCTGGCCCGGTGGGTCGGCTGGGTTGCCCCAGTGCGCCCGACCAGCCGGGTGTGGTTTGTTGTTGCCCGTCCCTTCGTCGCCCTAGGTGCGCACGTGTGCACGGTGTCCTGGGCCACTTAGCTCCTGTTCACTGGTGTGCTGGCTTGGTGTGTTCTGTTGTGTGTGCGTTGTCCTGGGCCACTTGGCTCCTGTTCACCGGTGTGCTCCCCCACTGCATTGTGTTGCGTGTGCCGTGTCCTTGGCCACTTGGCTCCTGTTCACCTGTGTGCCCGCTCGGTGTGGAATGTTGCGTGTGCGGTGTCCTGGGCCACTTGGCTCCTGTTCACTGGTGTCCTGCTTGGTGTGTTGTGTCATGTGTGCGGTGTCCTGGAGCACTTGGCTCCTGTTCGCCGATGTGCTGGCTCGGTGCATTGTTTTGCATGTGCGGTGTCCTCGGCCACTTTGCTCCTTTTCTCCGGTGTACACCCTCCGTGTTTTGTTTCGTGGCTGCGGTGTCCTGGGCTTCTTGGCTCCTGTAATAAGTTGGAGCGTTTGCGCCTCTCAGAAGCTTTCTGCAGGATCTCTACAAGACCTCTCAGAGCTTCAAGATACTACGATACTAGGATATTTACTCATATTTGGCTCATATATCAAGCCCATAGCTTACTGCTAGAGTCCACTGCTCTTAGGTCCACTACAGAGAGCAGAGATCTAGGATACACTAGTAGCCATACATGAGTAATCACATTCAATATGCTTGTAATGTGATTTATAATTGAATTTCATCATGTTTTATGCTACTTTAGAAGGTTCTAATGTATTAGAAGCTATTTTGAAGCTATTTAGAAGCTTCAGAAGGCCTGTCGCGATTGTCGGCGCCTGCTGTCGCCAACGGCAATTTACGTGGTGTTGACCAGGCCTTTGACAAGATAGACTACTCAGAAAGATGTTAAAATATAGGTTTTATTGCCTTTTCCAAAAAACTTTCCAAAATTTTTTCCAAAATTGTTTCCAAAATTTCTTCCAAAAATTTTCCAATTCCAATTTTCCAATTTCTTTTTGGAAAAAACTTTGGAAAAAGTTTTGGAAAAAGTTTTTGGATTAGATTTTATTGCTACAATAATTTTCCTGTTATTTAGGCATGTGAACTCGTATTACTGGACCAGCCAGTAAGTCGAGGTTGATGTTCGTCAAGATCTTTGTCTTCTTGCTGTTGCCTGTGTCCTGTACTTGCCAACAAGATCAATTGTAATGGAGAACATTGGAAGCCATTTGATTTTTAAGTGCAAGACAAGGAAAATGGGTTTTCCATATGCTCCCAAGGACAAACGTATGACAGTCCAGTAATCTGAGCTTGAGCAGGACGACGGGCAGAAGCTGGGCCAGCGTACGCTGTTCCATAATGGTGAGTTCCTTGCTTGAATTCAATGAAAAGTTGAAAAAAATATGAAGAGTTGAAGGTATACTTCGAAATACCCTCAAAATGTCTTGGGATTACTTTGAAAATTGGGCAACCGAAGTTCCAAGCGCGCTGCAGTGATGACGACGGCGACGATGACCAGGAAAAGCGACACTTCGGACTTCCTGGAGCCTCCTACAAGTTCGAAAAGTTGGGTCTCATGAAGATATTTAAGTTTCATTAAGGATTACTTTGAGTTACTCAAGAATACCTTGAAAAGTGGTCAAAACAAGTCATAAATTGTGGATATCTTGGACCTACGCGCTGCTGGGCGATGTGAACGAGCGCTGGAGGACTTAGCCAGCTCCCTTTCAAGGCGCTGCAGACTGCTGCAGCCTTTTGCTTTGCAAAGTTGAAGTATGAAAAAGCATGCCTTTAATGTTTGTGTTGTTGCATTTCATTGTTTCATTGCACACGGCCTTCGGTTGCCCTGTGTCGTCTATTCACGCGCTTCAACGCGCTTTTCCAGCTGTAGGCGTGTCGCCAGTAGCTTGGTTGTCGATTTCCCACCCTCCCTCCCCCTTCAAAGCTATGATTTCATTGACGTTTTTCACTAACTTTTGATGTTCCAAAAGGCCAGAATCGTTGAAAAGGGCCTACACTTTTTTACGCGTAACTTGGCGCCACAGGCTCGCGTCAGGTAACGTGAACTAGAGAGCTCCGGCTCTCAAAAAACGTTTTCATCTTGTTTTAACTCAACGAGGGCTATTTTTTGTGATTTTTTCAAGATGACCCGTGAATCACGTTTTGCCCAACCCACTAAAACACCCCAAAATGACATTTGGTGTTTTACGCATATCTTCGCGCCACCGCTCTGGAAAAATTTCAATCAGGCATATATGGGCAGTAGACAGTGAGAGGCTTCTATTCCATACTTCACCTCTCTGAGATCAATTTTTCTACGATTTTCCCCATCCCCCACAGCTTCACCGATGAAGCACCCCATGGAAACCCCTTCAAAGTGCCTTTTGTGCTTCTTTCATATCTCCAAGAGAAAAGAGGTTTGAGGTTCGATATTTGTTTTCTCAACAACACTGAAGTATGTGCTTTCTCACCCTGGGTCACTCTCATTTTCAAACAATGAGAATGGCTATGATAAAAATGCAACATTGCCACACAAACCACTTGGTGAAAAATCATGAAAAATGGTGTTGGAGTTTTGTTTATCTCTCTGGGACCATGGAGATTTGGAACCTGATTCAAGGTGTTTTACAAACACTGGAGCGAAGAGTTTACAACAAAATTTTACTTTGAACTCCTGTGGTCAAGGATGAATTTTTCCCATGGTGGTCAACTTAGTGCATGTTTTCAAATTTGTTGGTCATGATGGTACAAGAACAAGACCTTTCTCAGAGCCTATGGTGGGTTGCTGAGTCATCAAAACTGTTTTGGAAAGGTAATGGTGTCTAGTGTCTAGTTCGCAGATATATTCAATCGTTGGACTGTATTGAAAATGAGATGACAGTGAAAGCAGCTCGATTTCCTTATGCTTTTTTGATGGTTTTTCAGCATATGTTACATGTGAGATTCATGTCTCTCCCCCCAAACTTCTACTTCTCCGAACCTACGATGAGTTGGGGCAACATCAAATATGTTTCGAACACCTGAGGGGATGCCCTACACAGTGCACATATTCTTCCCCTCACATCTCATCAACATTGTACAGAAGAGTGGTGCAGAAGGTGGGCATTTTCAAGGAAAAAAAGGTTTTTACATCATTCCTTTGCAAAGCCATTCACGAGTCTTTGGTCTTCTAACCTTGAATCATTGTATGACATTGCAGTTTGTGATTGTTTGCATCAGTGTTGATTCATTCCGACTAGGCCTAGCCTAGGTAGAGAGCTAGATACCTTAGAATTAATTTAGACACACAATAAATAGTGAAACACTTTTGTTGTTTTTTTTCGGCCACAAAACAAACTTGGCCACAACCATTGACAGACCGTTTGCATCCGCCAAGTTCACCGTCTAAGCCCTTCTCTCCGACTGTCAAGGCCGAGTGGCTCAGTTTGGCTGGCCCGTTGTCCAGGGCACAAGGAAGGCGTGGGGCTTGTTGCCAACAGGGAGTAGGGAGGCGATTGATTGGTGTGAGCGGAAAGCGGAAAGAGAAGACTCAATGCAGGAGCACCCAAGTGAAACATTAAAAGACCGCGCTGGACGGAACCATTTGCATTGACCTCCTTCTGGCTCCTTGTGACCATCTTTCGATGAGAGAGCTTGGTGGTGGTACATGGCCGCGGAAGAAGTTTGCAACACTTACTTACTTTTACTTACTTACTCTAGCTAGCTAGCTAACTAGCTCGTATGGGAGATGCATTGACCTTTATGATATCATAACCCTAATGCTAACGGTTGAGTTCAACTCATTTTAATGTCTCTGGTCCTCCCTCTGTAGGGCAGGGTGGTGAGGAGAAGTGCCGCAAGGCGCTGGTACTGTAATAGAGGTAACCATTCCGGTAGGTGCAGGCCGGAATGTTCGTGTGCGATACCATTTAACTTCTTTTCATCACTTTACGTTTGACCTGAAGTGAGTGGTGGGCACTGGTTACGGCCTATGGTTGCCCTAACGAACCCACTGCCGGCCTACGCATACACACGGCCTACGGTTGCCCTGTGTTGCATTGGCTTCCCACGTAGACGCACGGCCCACGGTTGCCCTGTGTCGCATTCGGATTTGTTGAGCTTGTACGGCCTACGGTTGCCCTTTGAGCCTCAATCTTGGTGTTCTTTGCAAGCTGTGTTTTTTACATTATCCATTGTTTCATTCGAGCACAATTGCATTTGAGCTAGGAAGTGATTTGTCCTCATTTCACTCTACCATGCACCTCATCCTTCACTGCATGGCCGTCAAGGCAAGCGTTTGACTAGTGGCGTATTCTACTCTCCATTCGGATTGCATTTCATTCATTTCGTTTCATAAGGTCACTCATTCTTTGCATTTCACTTTGCAAACCTTAAATTTCATACTTATTGCATTACTTCCTTATTGCAGTGGCTTGCCCATAACGCTCAAGATGCAATATGGTCCGTAATTGATCTGCCCTACGTAGTTCTAAGAGCACCTTTGCTCAATAGACCCGGAGTTTTGGTTCGCCGACGATCAATCAACTCGTATCTCCCCAACCTTTGTTGCTTAACTGCAAGTTGTGAGAAATGAAACTCTTTTTCCAACCCTCGCGATCATCTACCTAGGTCATTTGGTCTAAAGAGCTAGTTTATCCTCAAATTTGCTACCGAACCACTGCGGGTACGTTCTGCTTCGTTAACTTTCGCTGGATCGCCTGGTACAGCCTCATTTACCGGGTCTGAGAGTGCTCAATTGAGTTTCTGTAGTCTACAACATTACATTCTCTATCACATTGTCAATGCCCCCAACAAGACCATCAGATGCATGACAGACCTAATTGGATTCTTTTGTCACACATTCCCTCCCTCATCACACTACACAAACAACACACACACAAACACCTACCATGAGTCATTGGATTATTCCATTTATTTGTTTGGATATCACACTCTGAGGAATTGCTGTAGTACCACTTCCATCCAGTTTTTGTCTACGAGCCAACAGTAGGTCACTTCCTCCGTGTGGATAGTCAGTGTCCGCTTATAGCCGACATTGGTCTCACCTCGCCTCATCTTTGTTGTCTAACACAAGTGAACAGGTTTACGTTTGGTCACTAACCCTGTGACTTGGCTAATGCATTTCGCGGTGTGTTAATGAATAGTCCTACGCCGGTAGCCACCGAGACCAAGCGGTGCACTACGGTAGGATCATTGAAAAGGATTATCGAAAGGTGATGAATGCCTACAGTGTATAGGATTCTACCCCCGCGCGGGTAGATAGCTACTTTCCATGCAGTTGGATAGACCCCTTGTCCTGTGGTAGAGATAGATGACGGAGTTAAGCTCCATGAGGATAGCCTGAATCCTGGGGTTCAGTTGAGCGGAATGCATTGATCATGTAGGAAGACAGGCCCCCGAACGGATGTCTTTGTACAACCATCTGCTGGGTTAGGGGCTCGCCATTGACTGGTCTTCCGGTAAGGTACAGAACACACTTTGACTACGATAAGCATTTTACGGAGAATTACTACTTCTACTTCTACAACAAACCATTCATTCTGCTTATATGAGGCAGTAGCGACCCTCCAATGTCGCTTTTAGGGGCAGTGGCGACCCTCCAGTCGGGTAGGATGTAGGCTTGTTTTCGAGTCAAGCGGTCCAGCCAGGAAAGAGCCGACCTTTTCAACGCAATGACTACTTACCTACTTCGATTCAGAACAGCCCTAGGGGACCAACCCACCCCTACCCGTAAACCCATCCCCTACATTCACATACAATTCATTGATTTTGTCATCTTTAGCACTTACCACAAGCCATACATCTTCTTTCTCTGATCTTACATGATCAACAGACTTCTACCTTTTCCCTTCTTCGAGCTAATTATTTGCATTGGCAATGTAAGTTATTTAGGACATTTCTACACAAATCAGTATTCCCGTTAGCTTCATATCTTATCAGATTACTGGGTGCTATGACCTGGAATGCCATGGTGCGTAATTCACATAGGTTGGAGTGCAAAGCATATTGCCGTGATGGAATTTTGATTCTTTTCTACATGATTTTATAGGCATGATAGGTGACTGCTGTTTCAGCTTTGTTTAGTGATAGCTAGAAGGTATGAGTAAAAGGTCGGTATTGAAGAACTGTATCCTTCAACGCCTTCTTGGTTGAAGTATTAGTACAAATCCCCATACGCATCAATCCTTGAATGACCTTGACCCAAGGATACAAAGAACAGATCCGGGTCAGATGAGTTTTTCAGATTTGTCCTATTGTGACTGCCACCACCCACTAGACTGATCAACAGTTACTCGCTACTGATGCTCCCTCTCTTTCTCTGTCCATGTAATGCAGCCCGAGAAACCCATCGCAGGTACCAGAAAGCATCCAGCTGGAGCATTCGCGGTTGGTGCCAAGCGCCCATTTTGTAAGGTGGTATATCCTCTCTATGGATGACGCAGACCATGTCATGGCAATTGACAGTTTGGGCAGAGCTTGAATTTCCGGTTTAACCCCACATGTTCCGTTTCATTCTCAATTGTTATTGATTTTCCGTATGGGTCATTGTAATCTAGACATCTACATCCAGGTGTATTACTCTTACCCTGAATTTGTGCCTGAAGATTTAGGTTGTCATTGTTCATACTTTGTATGCTAGCTTTTTGCTTAGTGTTTTTCATGTTTCAGTTTGAGCCCTACTTTACGTACTCAAGACTTAGGAACTTCACCCTCTTAGGTGAAGATATGTCTTTACCTCTAGGAAGGGGGTAGTAAGACACTACATTAGACACTCAGAACATTCACTATGAGCGTTCCCTATGCCCATACCCCTCCTTATGTTAAATCATCAGCTTGGCATGAACATTCTTAGTGAATCAGCATGAAGCTTAGGAAGGGGGTGTAATAAGTTGGGGCATTTCGGCCTCTCAGAAGCTTTCTGGAGAATCTCCACAAGACCTCTCAGAGCTTCAGGATACTAAGATACTAGGATATTTACTCATATTTGGCTCATATATCAAGCCTATAGCTTACTGCTAGAGTGCACTGCTCTTAGGTCCACTACAGAGAGCAGATATCTAGGATACATTAGTAGCCATACATGAATGATCACATTCACTATGCTTATAATGTGATTTCATCATCTTTTATGCTATTTTAGAAGGTTCTAATGTATTAGAAGCTATTTGAAAGCTTCAGAAGGCCTGTTGCGATTGTCGGCGCCTGCTGTCACCGACGGCAATTTACGTAATGTTGACCAGGCCTTTGACACGATAGACTACACAGAAAGTTGTTAAAATATAGGTTTGATTGCCTTTTCAATGAGATTTTAATGCTACATTAATTTTCCTGTTATTTAGGCATGTGAACCCGTATTACTGGCCCAGCCAGTTGGTCAAGCTTGATATTCGTCAAGATCTCTGTCTTCTTGCTGTTGCCTGTGTCATGTACTTGCCAACAAGATCAATTGTAATGGAGAACATACGAAACAATTTGATTTTTAAGTGCAAGACAAGGAAAATGAGTTTTCTATATGCACCCAAGCACAAGCGTATGACGGTGTGCTCGCTCAGCCTGTTGTGTTGCGTGCACGGTGTCCGCGGCCACTTGGCTCCTGTTCGCCGGTGTGCTCGCTGGGTGTGCTGTGCTGTGTGTTGTGTGTGCGGTGTCCTGGGCCACGTTGCTCCCGCTCACCCGTGTGCGCGCTGGGTGTGCTGTGTTGCGTGTATGGGGCGTTGCTGCGGGCTGCGGACTCGTCCATCCGGAGGGCGGCTATTTGTAGCCGGCAGGGGCTTGGTACCCTCCGGGCGCGCAAACGTCCGTCCGGACAGAGGCTGGTTCGTAGCCGGCAGGAGCTTGGTATGCTGCCGGGCGCGCACTCGTCCATCCGGACGGCGGCTGTTCCGTAGCATGCAGGGGCTGGGTTCGGTGCTGGGTGCAGACACGTCCATCGAGGCGGCTGCTGTGTTGCCTGGCACCTGTTCATCGGTGAGCTCGCTCGGTGCCTTGTGATGCGTGTGCGGTGTCCTGAGCCACTTGGCTCCTGTTCACCTGTGTGCCCGCTCGGTGTGTTGTGTCGCGTGGTTGTGTCGCGGGTGCGGTGTCCTGGGCCACTTGGCTCTTGTTCACCGGTGTGCCCGCTCGGTGTGTTGTGTCGTGTGTGCGGTGTTCTGGGCCACTTGACCCCCTTCCTGTTTACCGGTATGCTCGCCCGCAACGTTGTGTTGCGTGTGCGCTGTCCTGGGCAATTTGGCTCCTGTTAACCTGTGTGCCCGCTCGTTGTGTTGTGTTGCGTTGCGTGTGCAGTGTCCTGGGCCACTTGGCTCCTGTTCATCGGTGTCCCGCTCGGTGTGTTGCGTCATGTGTGCGTGTCCTGGGCCACTTGGCTCCTGTTCGCTGATGTGCTCGCTCGCTGCATAGTTTTGCATGTGCGGTGTCCTGAGCCACTTTGCTCCTGTTCACTGGTTTGCCCGCTCTGTGGGTTGTGTTGTGTGCGCGGTGTTCTGGGCCCTTCGGCTCCTGTTTCGCGATGTGCTCGCTCGGCCTGTGGTGTTGCGTGCACGGTGTCCGCGGCCACTTGGCTCCTGTTCACCGGAGTGCTTGCTGGGTTTGTTGTGCTGTGTGTTGTGTGTGCGATGTCCTGGGCCACGTGGTTCCTGTCCACCGGTGTACGCTTGGTGTGCTGTGTCGCCTGTATGGGGCGTAGCTGCGGGGCGCGCACTCGTTTATCCGGACGGCGGCTTTTCGTAGCCGGCAGGGGCTGGGTACCCTACGGACGCGCAAATGGTCATCTGGACGGCGGCTGGTTCGTAGCCGGCAGGGGCTGGGTATGCTGCCGGGCGCGCATTCGTCCATCCGGACGGCGGCTGTTCCCTAGCCGACAGGGGCTGGGTTTGCTGCCGGGTGCACACACGTCCATCCAGATGGCGACTGTGTTGCCTGGCACCTGTTCACCGGTGAGCTCGATTGGTGCCTTGTGTTGCGTGTCCGGTGTGCTTGGTCTCTTAGCTCATGTTTTTCGGTGTGCTGGCTCGGCGCGTTGTGTTGTGTGTGCGGTGTCCGGGGCGACTTGGCTCCTGTTCACCTGTGTGCCCGCTCAGTGTGTTGTTTCGCGTGGTTGTGTGGCGTGTGCGGTGTCCTCGGCCACTTGGCTCCTGTTCACTGGTGTGCCCGCTAGGTGTGTTGTGTCGCGTGTGCGCTGTGCTCGGCCTCTTGGTTCATGTTCATGAGTGTCCTGGGTCGGCGTGTTGTGCTGTGTGTGCGGTGTCGCTGGGCCACTTGGTTCCTGTTCACCTGTGTGCCTGCTCGGTGTGTTGTGTTGCGTGGGTGTGTGGCGTGTGCGGTGTCCTGGGCCACTTGGCTCCTGTTCACCGGTGTGCCCGCTCGGTGTGTTGTGTCGTGTGTGCGGTGCTCTGGGCGACTCGGCCCCTTTCCCGTTCATCGGTGTGCTCGCCTGGTGCGTTGTGTTGCGTGTGCCGTGTCCTTTGTTTTTTTTTTTTTTGGTAACACAAGTCCAAAGTCCATGGCCACACGTCAGTGGCTAGGGGTTAGCCCAATATACAAAGAGGACACCGTCATCCCACTCATATATGGTCAGGGTATGGACATTTGCAGAGTTCAACTGAGAATTTAAAAAGGGGGCATCAGGGAGGTGATCGCCCCATACTCCACGCCCGGGGGCAGTGGTAGATCACGTGGGGGCACCGTCCATGCGGGCATCTGCCACAAAAAGGGTGCAAGAAAGCAATGGAGCCCGTCATACAAACTGTATATAGAGGTTGTGGGGGGGGGGGGGGGCTGGACGCTCGCGAGCGGCAGCCGTACTGCAGTGCAGGAGGTCCAGGTAGGCCAGCAAAATAAAAGGCAGCCATTCCCAGACCCTGCGTGCACAGCTATGCATAAACTGTCACCACAGGTGAACCGTTGGCGGTAGTTTTTGTGTGGTGTGGGGTATAGGAGGGGAGTGGGGAGCAGGAATAGCGCGATACGCCACATTCCGGTACACATTCAACTGGGGGTCATGCGCGGAAAGGCGTCGCGCGTATGTGGGCCCAGTGGTGCCCAGGACAGACCCCAGGTGACTGGGTTGCTTGACGGTGAGCGTGGCAAGTACCAGGTAGAGCAAGTGGGCGACGAGGTAGGTGGGGCACCGACAGGTTCGATGGCAGTGGCCCCGGCGACATCAACATGAACGACGCACGGCTAACTGGACAAACTACGAGAACTGAGACATGGGAAGGGACCACAGGACCACTGATAGGGAAGGGTGTGCAGCGTAGCGGCCTCCAAGTAGAGAAGGTGACTGGCGCACCCCCTAGGGGCAGCGAAGGCGAGGCGCCCATGGTACAAGTAGTGCTTGTCTTCAAATCTCCTGTAGCCAAACTACCACACCGCACTCAAGCTACTCAGCACCAAATTGTAAGGGATGGAATGCCATAGCTTGGCACTTACACGAACTGTCACCACCCCTGTACAGTAATTCGATGCTCCCAAGCCAATCCAGGAGTCCAGTCGCAAAGCTGAAAAACGCCGAAGCATACAAACGTTACAACCACCCAAATGACTAGACAGGCGTCGCGCGCAATGCAGTAGTTCTTGTCGACCCACCAGTCCACCCCCAAAAAGGGCCGCGGCCAAGCGAAAATCATACGCAGAGGGGAACCCGCGTAGTGGAGCGCCCTGTCCCCTACGACAGCTCCGGGCTACCAACATGGATCGGGCCGCCGAGGTGGGGGGTGCGTGGCACACGCTGGGGGCACGATCCTGCCCAGAGATCATATCCCACCACCTCCGTACGAAAGAAGACCAAGAGTTGGATCATGACCGACCAGTGGGGTACAGCAAACAGTCACACTTTCTGAGTGTCTATTTTTTTTCGAAATTTATTGATGGATCCACCAGCAGTCCAGGCTGTTCGGTGATTAACGAAAATACTGGGCTGTTCAAGTTCTGAGCTGATCCCGTGAAGCCGTGGATTACCAACAAAGGTCCCAAAGCCGCAATTTGGAGCCGAGGCAAGCACAACAACCTTGCCGTCAATTTATTTGCCTGGCGCAAAGCCGCAATCGTGAGCGCCGTCCTTTGCCTAGCTTCGCAACGCCGCTTTCTTGGCAATGTCGCAAGTTGGGCTCAAGGAACGTTCCGCAAAGGACAAGACCGAAAGCAAACAACTAAAGTCCGTGAAAAGTTTCATTGCTCGAACTCAGGCTAAAGTGGACGCCAAACTGACTCAAAGTCGGCTTCTTCCTACGCTTTCGCCCGCCAAACGCGAGAACGACCCATTTCACCCTTCACTCGACCTTTCCCCGTCACATGAAGAAGGCACTTCATCCAATGTCATTTCAGACGATGAACAACCCGAAGATGTCGCAAAAGAACTCTTCCCACTCGCCGAGACAACGGCTCACACCGTCAAAGGAAAAGGAGCCCAAGAACCACAACATCAAATCCAAGCGCCCGCTCCGCCAACCAACTCCGAGAAGGTGCAAGACTCCGTGCCCAAAGGCACGCACGAGAACACTGAAGCGCCCGCTCCGCCAACCAACTCCGAGAAGGTGCAAGACTCCGTGCCCAAAGGCACGCACGAGAACACCGAAGGAAGCCATCCACGTGACGCCGAAGAGTCGAAACAACAAGAAGAAAGTCGCGAAGACCCGTGTGGAGATTCGGCAATGAACAACAACGCCGCTCTCAACGACAACGCAAGGAGAACCAATGAGGTTGAACCCGACAACTCCCTCTTAACGCCACGTGAGGAGCAATCTACGCCAAGCGCTATTCCGTCTCCCGAAGGAACACACGAAAAGGCCGAAGACGGGGAAGACCCTACTCCCGATGAGACGGATGGTAATTCCGGAAAACCCTTCTTCAACCCTTCCCTTGCCCCGGATGGTGTCTTTGCAAATTTCTTGGTTAAACATAAAGGTGAGATCAACACACACGATCAACAAGCACTATGGGGAGAAACACATGTCCATGAAACCTTAGGAGTTGATACAAATCAACTCGTGTTAGAGAAACACCACAAGTAAGTGATCTATGATCAAGTACACCCAACAATAGACCTTTGCGCGAGCGACGGGTGCACCTTTTTCCATGACATTGATTGCTCCGGCAACAATGCCCACTCCACAATTGGACATGACAATTTTAGTTACCTCAAAGACGTCCTTCAGCACCACCCAAAGTTCTACATTTTTCCACACCCACAAGATTACTACAACTCCAAATACAAATACGGCAACACATGGACCGAGTGGGCCCATGCCATCAACGAAGCCTTGCAAGAAGCCTTTGATTCCGTTGTTGTGTAAGAAGGCTCCTTCATTCTCCCGGGAATGGAAGACAACCTTTCGCCGGAGACCCTCTACATGAACCCCTTGAACCCCGGCATGATCTCCCTTGCCCCCTCGGTGTGTGGAGTAGACCGGCTTTCGGATGCCAACACGTACAACCCATCACCTAATCCCGATGGCTCCGTGCGGCTCAACTTGCTTGACCCTCCACAATACCCATATTTTCACCTTCACCTCTCCACCCGTCACAAGCACCACGCACACATCCGCTACGGCGACATCATGCACCCTCACACCTCCCTTCAATGGGCCATAAATAAGATAGACGGCACCGTCCAGGTGGCCGCGGTGCGCACAACGCTACGATTCGAAGTTGCAGGGCATTTGCTCCCGAACTTCACCGTCTCTTCTCCAAAAGAGCTTTCCAAAAAATCCAAGCGGGAACGAGGAGAGTATAGGCGGCGCCGTGGCAACGCCCGAGATTTTTTTGTCCTCGTCAACCGCCTTTTCCATTTCGAAAACGACCACATCTCGGTCAACTCCAAAAATGCTTTCTTTCCGGAGGAACGCATACAGCCTCTAAAATCATCCTCCGAACATATGTTCCGCTTCGATTACACCATACCAACCCCCCTCGCCGAGAAGCCTCTCTCCACCATCTTACAACACCCTTTGTGGACGCTCGGCAAAGTCGTTTGCATCCGTGGTTCCGATCTAGGGAAGGACAAAACTTTCAAAGTTGTACCTTCAAAAGCATACAAGCAGGCCACGCCGGACTTCAAACAAATTGATGTGTGGAAATCCCTCCTTACTAGCGAAGCCGCACGACGATGCGGTATCCTAGGAGCCATTCCTAGAACACAACACGAATTTTATGTGTGCATGAACTATCACAACACCCCCCCGCTCCCCGAGCGAGACTCCCTCACTTCCATGAGCTAAATGCTCTTCCAAGAGAATAACCTGGTCACGTATCGGGGCACTACGGGAGCCATGATCTCTTGGGGAGGATGCTCCTCTTGGCGCTCCAAACACCCGGGACACAAAGTGGACCTCTCCGCCTCTCCCCGAAAAATACACAAAGATGCCCCTCCCCCACCCTCCCCGGTGAAGGCTTGCTTCAACCCCCTCCCTGAACCACCTGATCCAGAACTGGTAGAAGTACACGCCCCGTCATCCACGCCGGACGTTGATGTAATGTTCGGGGTCTCCCTGCTTGGGAAAATTCGGCACATTTCCTTGTTCAGCGCCCCCATGGCTAAGGTGCGAGTCTACCGAGTGAAATACGCGCATTACGAATCCGAGCTCCTTGCAGAAGGCTTCACCGTGTCCCAGCTCGTCTTTCACCCCGAGTGCCCCGACACGGCCGCGCGTGACAACTTTTTGGCTCCCGCCAACCCCCTAGTTTCGGAAGCCCAGGATTTCCTATCACGAGTCATCGAGGCGGCGACTGCCTACGGCAGTCGGGACAACTAAGTCTCGCGAGGGACCATTACTTGTCCACAAGCAAGCCTCTCTCCCTCACAGAAAAGATCGCACAACTCCACCTCCAAACGGGGAAAGTTTTCGACCCCATCCCGGAAATAACAGGAGCCTTCATATCCAATGAGTTTTTCTCAGAAGAAGAGGAAGCCCTGGTGATGTCCTACAGTGCAGATGAAAATCACCAGTGGCTGTCCGAGGGGCACCGCACAATGCTTCATTTCGGATTCAGGTACAATCCAGAATCAAAAGAAGTTGAACCTTTTGAACCGACCCCTCCTCAGTTGTTTCAAGCGATTCGGCTACGGGCATTCTCTGCCTGCGCCCAGGTGCTGCCCTCCTCTGTCTTATGCCCCAATATGTGGTCAGTGGCTCGATACGAACCTGGCAGTGGCCTGAGGAGCCACGTAGACGTCCCTCAGCTAGGCCCTTATGTCCTGGATGGCTCCTTTGGGTCAGGTGCGGAAATGGTTTTCGAACCGCGTCCCCTCCCCGGATCCACCCTCTTTGAGAAAAGGCAGAAAGTCTTCCTACAGTGCCGCAGCCTCCTCCTAATTTTTGGGGAAGCCCGCGACAAATGGAAACACCAAATCCCAGCTCGCGACTACGACACGGTGGAGAAGCGGCGCATTCCCCGGGACTCCAGGGTATCCCTTGTCTTCCGTCACACTGGTGTAGGAACGGGCCTCCATACGACATCCTCAGAGCCCCCGGACCCAGAGCAACATGAGACGAATTAAGGAACCTACACCCGGCGTCACCCTTCTGTGCACACGAGACGTGGTCTTCGCTTTAAGACCCCAGATACCCTCCATCACCATTATTGCATGTTCTCAGGCATGGCAAGGCCATCGCTCTACCACTCCCCTTGTACGTAACATGAATTCTTTAACCCCTGTTACCGCCAGGTATGCCCTGACCGGGCTGATCTGTGCTCACTGTGTACCAGACCACAAAATCCTGTGGTCCCCCTTGTGGGAAGCTCTGATGAGTCTACCGAATACTACCCGTCCCCATATTCTTTCTGCCCCCCTTCCACCCGTCAGTGCCACCGCAGTAGTAGTAACATGAGACGGTGTCAAGAGGTCCTCGCCCCTCACACCCACCGTCTCTCGCATCGCGGAGATTCTCTCTGTGGAGCAAGCACACATCAATCCGAGAATATTGGTCCCAGACACAAGTGTCTCCAGAGACCTGGCTATACACCCCTCTCTTCGCACTGCCTGTGACACGGCCTTACGCCACTCGCCCAAAGCATACGCACAAGCACTTCACTCTCGGATTTCTGCACTAGAACAGTGCGAACCCGACCCCTCAATACAGAATGAGGACCCTGCCCACATACCATCGCTTCTGACACCGGACTCCCCACTGGGTGCCCGCTATTCCTCCATTCGGACACCCTCCTTCCCCCCTCCCCCCCAAGTGCACAAGCCCTTCAAACCTAAACGCTTGCGCCGCCCCCCCCCTTCTCTTCCCTCCGTCCCGGCCATCCGTGTCGTGTCCTTCAACACGGCAAAGAGCCAGAACACACCCGCGGCAATCTTGCACTTCCTAAACGAGGGATATGACATTATACTCCTTCAGGAGCTCAACTCTCCCCCTCTCCTCCAACAGCGGTACGCCTTCGGCAATGACCGCGCTAAGGTCTTCTCAAATGTCTGCGGCCACAGACACGGGGTGTCGGTCATTGCAGGCCCGCGCATCGCGAGATATACCAGCTGTGTCCCGCCCAGAGACAGCGACGGCCTTATCTGTGGTGCCAAAATATCCCTACCGGAGGCAACTCCCTTACACCTCTTCTCAGTTTACTCCCCCCCGGTGCGCACGGGGGCCCCAGCTCCGTACCGCGACACCATACAGCGAGTTTTTGCTTCTTATTTCAACGATCATCCCAATCACATCCTGGGGGGTGATTTTAACTGCGTTCTGGATCCCGAACTTGACCAGCACAGCTTGGTCGATCTACATGAGTGGCACTGGCTCACGGGGGAAGTCGAGTACCTCCGAGCTAGGTTGGTGGACACTTTCAGGTCAGAGCACCCCTCCCTCAGGCAGTACACCCGCTACGCAAGCGACCGCTGGGACAGCGAAGCAAGGCTGGATTACATCTTTGCGTCCCCTCGCCTAGTGTCACACTTTCCCCTTCTGGATGCGTCGGTCCTCACGGACTACACCATCTCTGACCACCAACCAGTGGTTGCGGTCTTCCAGTGCCCCTCCCCGATCCTTCTGTCTCAGCCCCCACTCCCCCCTTGCATTTTTCGGAAGCTTTCTAGTGACGAAAAGCAACAATTCTCCAACAGCATACGGCTCATCTCCGACTGGTGCCGGGACCTCCAGGACGCCCCTGCCAAGGCCCCATTGGAGGAGGTCATCGCCGCCACTGATTCTCTCCTTATGCAGGTTGGGTCTGCGTACCACAAAATCACGCGTCCGAAGCCGCAGCGCAAGGACCAAGAGGGCTACGGCAAGCTCAGGAAATTATTACGCTCACCCCCGCCTCTTTCTTCCCCAGCATTTCCCGAGCACATTGCGGAAGTTCAGTCCGTGGTAAACACCCTACGGTCCTCGGACGAAACCAAAGCGAAGAGAAAGCTTCACAGTAGTCTGGTCCGAGGGGTCCAGATGAAAACCACAGTTGCTCGCACCCTCTGCCCTAAAGACCTAGAGCCTCTCGTAGTCAGAGATCCAGCCACCAAAGAGCTCCTGAGCGACCCGGCGGATGTAGCTAAAGTTTTTGGGGACACCCTGCTTCATCTTGGAGGGCACCCAGATTACGCCCCCCCCCAGGACCTCGTCGACGAGGTCCTGTCCCACTCCCCCACATGCCCCGTTTCTGCCAAGAACGACCACATACCTCCTGTGACCTGGCAGGAGTTCCAAAACCACTTAAAGCACAGTAAGCCATCAAAAGCCGGGGGGCCGGACCAAACAAACAACTACATTCTGGCCCTCTGTCCGGAACCCATTCAACGCTTTTTCCACTCCATTTTAAACCGCTTCCTCCACTTGCCGCTGCCGCCGCACTGGCTATGCGCAAAAATATGTTTGCTTTATAAAAAAGGCGACCCTTTCTCCCCTTCAAATTACCGTCCTATTGCCCTCTTAAACTGTATTTACAAACTCTTGGCCACTTTTGCCTGCAAACACCTGCGCGCTCAGGCTTTTGCACACGACATCCTTTCAGAAATCCAGCACAGTGGCCTTCCCGGCCACCAATGCGCTGATCATCTGTATCACCTCAAAGCCCTTTATGCAAAATCGAAGAAGAGCTACTCGCTGTTCATCGATTTCAATGAAGCCTTTAATTCAGTGCTTCATGGCACACTCTTGACCGTCCTCGAACGGGCAAATTTTTCTGCTTCCACAATTTCTCTCATAAAGCAACTATACTCCTTCCCTCAAGACAGCCCCATCATCAATGGCCGCACTCCCCACGCATACCTCCAAACCAGGGGCCTCCGACAAGGATGTCCCCTCTCCCCCCTACTCTTCATTCTCTATCTCAACTCCCTCTTCCACCATTTTTTTTGCCACTGTGCCCCCCCCCCGGGCAAATGCCCGCACTAGCCACCACGCCTACATCGACGACATCCTGATCAGAAGTGAGGACGCCAACTACGTCCAAAACAGCCTTAACTACTTCGATGGGCCAGCCAGGGACTGGGGACTGGACATGAATGTGTCTAAGACCGAAGTCCACGCCAATGGCACAGCCCCCCAAAAAGAGTTTCTGACTCCCAGGGGCTCGGAGTTCCACACGTACAACAAAAAAACAGGTCGCCCGAACACATGCTATAAATACCTGGGGGTTTGTCTTTTTACTTGCCACCAGGCAAAGGGCCTGTTTCACATGCTCAAGGCCGAGATCCAGAGTTAATTTGCCCGGCTCTCTCCCTTGCCTCTTACACTTAGTGAGAAGGTCCGACTGACGAACTCTCAGCTGGTCTCAGCACTCGCCTACCGCTTAATCACCCACTCTCTTTCCCCCAATCAGCTCGAAAAGGTTCAGGCACTTATCTGGGCGGGAGTTGCGTCTCGCAGCATCACACGTCTAGTCTCCCCCAAAGATCGTTTCGCGGCTCGCCCAAAGGGAGGGTTAGGAATGAAGTTCCTACCGCACAGCGTCCACGTTGCCACAGTGAACTATGGACTACGGGCCCTTTGCGGCCTTGCCCCAAAGTCAGTCGGCCCCCTGTACGTCCAGTCTTTACTTAGCTCGAACCAGAGGGCCACGGACCCGGTGCAATACTCTTTTATGGACTCCATCCATGCCCTTGGCATATCTTTCCACAGCATAGGCCCGTGGAGACCCACTGCTATTCGGGATCTAACGCCTGGTACCCAGCTAACCGCTAGGTTCAAGACAGGACAGGCCACAGGAAGAGTGACCGAGGCCACCTCCAAATGGGCCAACGTCTCGTTCCACGACGGGGTCTACTCGATGGATACCCACACGTCCTACACCATGCACATGCCATGCCACGCCGTCATGGATTACTCCCACCCCTCTCACTTCCAGCTAGTCCCTGAATTTTTGCGCCCTCAAGAGACCATCCCCGACCCCCCAGCGCCACCGCACAACGCACACGCACTGGGAATCAGCCAACACGGCCATCTCTGCGCTCTGCAGGCACAACACTACCTAGAGAAGAAGTCCCTCGACGAGTGGGGATGCCACGATGCCGCGGAGGCACTAACCAGGCCGCCGACCCCTGGCCTACAGCGGGTGTGGCTATATTCCGATGGCTCCTCCGGTGAATCTGGCCATGCGGCCGCCATCACAGCCTTTCTACCCGACGGTACAACCAGAGTCCTGTGCCTATCCTCACCGCATCCCTCTTCTCTGGGTTCGGAGTTCTGGGGGGCGGTAGCAGCCATTCGCTGGATCCACAGGGAACTTTCCCAATACGAAGTATGTTTGTTGATTGACAACGAACAGGTGGTGTCCACCCTCCAGAAATGTCAAGCCCGCAGGCCCAGCCCGTTCCAAGACGACACATGGACCGTCGCCGTACACAGCGCCCTACGTCTCATTACCAACCCCCTCCACATCATGTGGATTAAAGGTCACGCCAATTTTATTGGCAACGAAATCTGCGACCATTTTTCTAAATGGGCAGCTCACAGCCTGATTTTTACCCCGGACCTCCTCCCCCCCCCCCCACTGGGCGGGTGGCGGTACACCACCTGCCTGTCCTCCACAAATTTAAGGTACAGCAATTCCGCCACCTATTGCCGCGGCAATCCCATAGCAACATAGCGGTCGGCCCCAGCTTCAGCCTGTACAACAAAACTTCCTGGTTTTCGTCCCTGTTTTTCAAACTGGCGTCCGGGTGCTACAATGTGCACGGGTACCAGTGGAGCAATATGCTCCACGACTACCACTGTTCCAGGTGCGGACAGCACCATCCTTTCGACCCTTTATCATGCCTGGCCTTCTGCAAAGCGTTGGACCAGCACGTCCAGGCATACGTCTCCTCCTGGGGAACCCTTTTCAGCCCCATTGTCCTGCACTGGTGGCTCTCTGGACCCTCAGAAGCTGACCGCAGGAACTTCATGAGAACTCTGGTATCAAAGTCCCTATGGTCCTGCCTCTCCAAGCCGATCCCGGGCTCCACTCGCGCCGAGCACAGAGCCATGCTTGGCCTAGCCCTGGAGGAACGCGTAACGCACCTGGACAAGGCTGTCCACCAAGCACATGATTGGCTGTGTTCGAATCTTCTCCCTTGGGACCCAATACTTTGGGCGCACCCCTCCGACCCTCTCAACCCCTTCTCGGTTTCGCACGGTGCGTTCAGTACCTCCGTCCACATGCCCCCTCGGACCCGCCCCGTATACCAGCACTCCCCACCCTCCCCCTAAACACGCCTTAAAAAAACCGTCCAAGCCAGCGTCAGCCAAAGCACAACCAACCACGCGCCGCACGCCGAAAAATTCGAAACGCCCGTCCAGCCGCGCATCCGCACCACGCCCCCCCCCCCCCTCGGCCATTCCCCGCCCTCCTCAGCACTCACGCCCACGGCCACCACAAAAACGCCATCGATCACCACACACCCACCAGGCCACAATCGTTTGGGCGCCCCCAAAGCGCGCCAAGACCGCTCTCCCCCTCCCACCCCCAAGCTCCAAGGCACGCTACCGTCAAACACGCCTACCTCTCCCCTCAAGGCCCACCCTTACTAGGTGCCCAGGCCCGTCTGCCTCTGCCCCCCCCCACTCCAACGCCTCCCGGGACATCCGGAATTTTTTCCGCCCATCCAGCGATTTTCTGTCTCCTCCTCTCGACCCCTTCAGCCCTCCGCCCCTTCCGGAACCCCCCCCCTTCCTCACAGGGTAAATCAGCGTTCATCTAACCTAACCATCAGAGCAGCCGTGTACATATATTTATATGTTGATGTAAATACTTTCATTGGGGGACGTCAGCCCCAGAACAAGTTGATGCGGTTAAGAACATTCAAAAACAGCAAACAGTCACAGCCAGCACAGCGGGAGCAGCGTTTTCAAAGAAGTGCAATAGGTCGTACCCACCGGCGATCACCAGAGAATGTTTCTCGACATACCCAAGGTACAGCACTCGCCAGGGCGATAGGGGAAGATCTCGAGCAGCATAAGGACAGCATTTGGAATTGTCATGCATCACCAGTTGTAGCCCAACGTCGTCAGCCATATCCGCGGGCACAGTCAAATAGCAGCACCAGCAACCCAATCCCGTCCAAAACGTGGCCAGCGAGAAGCTTGCGCCCGGCATCAGCTCCCACCCTTTCCCCAGTTCTCCGGGAACTCTGGGTACTCAGGACAGCACTGCTCAGGAGCAGGGGGCCAGAATGCCTCCGGGCGTCATGGGATAATAGCCAGGCATGGGATAGTACGGGTACGTTGCAGCCAGGCAAATGCGAAGCCATTCCAGATAGGGGGCCAGAATGACTCAACTGGGTCGTGCACCAGCCAAGAGTAGACAGGCATCCAGCCTTAGGCAACAAGCCAAAGGGTGACCAGGTCCAGGGGTTCCTGTCGGCTGACACGCCGATGCCAAGGTACAGCACTCGCCAGGGCGATAGGGGAAGATCTCGAGCAGCATAACGACAGCATTTGGAATTGCCATGCATCACCAGTTGTAGCCCAAAGTCGTCAGCCATATCCGCGGGCACAGTCAGATAGCAGCACCAGCAAACCAATCCCGTCGAAGACGTGGCCAGCGAGTAGCTGGCACCCGGCATCAGCTCCCAACCTTTCCCCAGTTCTCCGGGAACTCGGGGTACTCGGGACAGCACTGCTCAGGAGCAGGGGGCCAGAATGCCTCCGGGCGTCATGAGATAGTAGCCGGGCATGGGATAGTACGGGTACGTTGCAGCCAGGCGAAACATGAAGCCATTCCAAATAGGGGGCCAGAATGACTCCACTGGGTCGCGCACAGCCAGGAATAGACAGGCATCCAGCCTGAGGCAGCAAGCCAAAGGGCAGCCTGTCGGTGGGCACGCCAGTGCCTAGATTGTTGGTTGAGCAATCCACCAGCCATTGGGGTCCTGTGGATACAAGGGCTGGCGCAGCAAGGACAGGGCACATCGCGGCTTGTGCGAGCTGATGAGGGCGAAGAATTGGACCATCGTGTCAGGGCCATCGAAGTGATTGGCGCAAAGCTGGGGCAGGACATAGTCCATTAAGGGGCTGCTGTACATCACCAACGCTTCAGACCAGGGGAGGACCTCTTGTTCACGGTGTGGACCATACCAGCAGACCCAAGTATTTCCGGCAAGTTCACGGATCCCAAAAAGGCCGAAGGGCGGGACGAAACTAGGCGGGTGAGGCCGGTACACAACCTCATCAATCATGAGGCCGAGCATGGGCAGGTCCCTCGCAGTCAAGGAGGTCGGGCAGATAACTGATGACGTACCATAGAGCCATTCTGCCAGTAGACTGGCGTAACGCTTGTCCCGGACGTGCTCAGTAGGAAAGGCGAAGCTCCACAGCTGTCCATAGCAATCAAGGATTATCATGTCGTCTAAGTGCTCGAAAAGAAGATGGATATCAGCCATGGGTGCGCAGAAGGGGAGCTCCTCGTCGGGTTGCAGCACATCAAGCAGCAGGACAGAGCCATCAAGGACTGCAAAAATACCCGCATATACGGGCTGTATGGATTCTAGGCATTCGGAGGCAAGTACATTAGCAATTGGTCCAGGTATAACGGCCAGCTCGTGGAGGCGCAGGTGACACTGGTGCCGTACCTCCATGTATGCGCTCTGTGTCTCCACAACAACGGTAGACATCCCTGCCATCCAGCCATGGGTATGTGCCCAAAAGTCGTAGAACACTGAGAGAATATCACAATATCCCTGTGCATAGGAGTTGGCGGCCGTGGCGTTTCGTAGTGCGGTGAATTTGGCAAGTGCAATCGCCACATTGGAGCACCATGACGCCGCTAGTGTGAGGGTTCGCCAGTGGAGATCCAAAAGAGGAGCGCTCACGCGGTAGTGAAGAGCGTAGGTGGCCTGCGTCATGAGAGTAACGAGGTCAGAGGAAGAGGCATGCAACATAGCGCGGTGAGCGGTGACGGCTGAAAGACCATAGCAGGTAGAAAATCCATAATTCCATTCCACGAAGATATAGGCCCGTCGGTAGCGTTCGAGCAAAGCTAAGTGTACACGCCGCAAGTGACGTGAACAGAGGGCAGCAGTCGTGCAATGGAAGCCGGAAGGGGCGAGTCCGCATGGGACACCCACAGAGAGGGGTAAGATGTCGCGCATTTGGCGAAAGCGCAGCCGGGTGGAGCAAATCAGCTCAATGTAAGCCACATCTTGCCGCCTTTGAGACTCAGCCAGCGTGAGGATTGTCAGGAAGGCACGGAACTGCTCTTGGAACAAGGCGGAACGCTGGGAGCCCTCGAGGTTGAATAGTATCTGGTCGGAGATAACTAAATGCTCAACCAAGGAGCTGCGCTGTATATTTTACAATCCTTCGTGATAGTGATAATGCAAGGCATGCGCAGTTTGTTGTGACATGATGTTGGATGAATGATGGGGGGACACTGCATGAAGCTGCTCAGCAAGTAACTCTTCAGTAGTCAAGGTTCGGGTTTGGAACTCTTGCAGACATAGTACGGCTAGCACAAGGGAGCGAAGCAGGGAATGACTGTGTAGCTCTTCCTGACACTCCACGGAAGCCAAACAAAATTTGTCCATATCGTGCACGTTGGAGGGATCCCACAGCTCCACGCAGCAAGCGCTCTTCAGCATTCAAAAGGGGCGTAAGAGATAGGGAATACTCACGTTGGGTGGAGCATTGCCATAAATCCTCGCCAGTGCTGAGGCAAGCCACTGAATAGTTAAATAGCAGTTGGCCACATTGAGAGCCATGGTCGCAGACACGTTGTTGCAGAAGTACCCGACATGAGTCGTGCGCAATCGAATTGTAAGACACCTCGGCTTCGGTCATAATGGTCCGTCGTAGATCATTCTCAATAGTGGGGAGCACCTCGAGATGTCCCGTGAAATAGTGATTGAGCAATACGCGTCTTCGCAAGTCTTCATTTATTTGGAGCCCAAGAAGTAGAAACTCGTTGAGGTCTTGGGTGATCACCGAACGGCTCCATTCTTCATTTTGAAGAAGCCTGAAGGACAAGCTCACGAGATTGGGAAAATTAGTAGGTGGTGTCGTTGGCGTGGGGTTGAGCTCGTCGTGTTCATTCAGAGTGGGTGTATATGCGCCACCACGAACTCCGGACACGGAGTCTAGTTGTGCCAAGGAGAGATGGTCCACAACATTGTCACTGGGACAATGGGGGGGATATTTAGGGGCTTGGTGGTTGGCGAAAGATGACATTGGAGCATGAGCGAACGAGGAAAGAGGAGTTATGGGTGAGGCGTGAGTGGGAGAGGTGTTGTGGTGCATGAAGTAATCTATGAGCAGTTGGGGAAATTTCCTTTTTGCCACCGTATAGTCAATACTCCGGGTCACGTCGCCGAAATCCACTTGCACTTCGTGCTCGGTGACGCCCGTGATAGTGGGGCTACCAACAAATTTAGATTTTTGGACTTTTTGGCGCCAGATGTGGGCACGCATCATGCGTTTGACTTGGCGTGAAGAACGGGATGACACGGCCTTTGAAGGTGAAAGGGATTGGCGGGGTGCAGCAAGTGGTTCATGAGTGGTAAGTGGCAAAACGGGCGAAGATGGAAATACATACGGTGGACGTGTATTGGACAATGGCGTCGTGGGAGGTTGATGATACGGTCCATGAGTGGTGCACGAAGGGGCCATGGTATTAATGAGTCGGTCTTTTTCGTTAAAAATGGAAAACGTGTGTTGCAAATATTGGTGTTGTCGTAGAGAAAATTCCTTTTGGTCGGGATGGGAGATTGGGAAGTGAGAGGATTGAAGGTGGTGAGTGTTGGTGAGTTGATTGGAGCTGATCGGCACATGGACAACGCCGATCAACTTATCTCGTTCTTGATGTTGTTGATTATTGACGGTGGTGGCTAATGATGACGATCCATGCTCCCCATAGGTCAAGGTCTCATCGGCACCAATTACCTCTTGTGTCGTGCAAGAAGCACTTGGAGAGGGCAAATAGTTAGATGAAAAATGGTGCGGGCTTATGGATGGTGGGGGAGATTCCACTTGGTTGAGATAAGAGATTGGGAAGTGGGAGGAATGTGAGTGGTGAGCGTTGTTCGTAGGTACGTTGAGGCCATTCTCGTGGAAGGGGCAGCACGCGATGTTGTGCGCATTGAGGAAGGAGGGCACTGTATGCGAGTCATGAAATGCAAGGGAGCCGATCAACTCATCTTGTTCTAGTAGTTGAAGTTGTTGATTAATGACGGTGATAGTTAATGATGATATTATGGTAATAGAGAGTAGTGCATCATTGGAGACTTCTCATGAGCGGCGTTCGACCCAATAATGGCACAAGGCCACAGCGTTGTAGAATAAGACCAAGATAATAGGAGCGACGGCGCGGAAAGGGCAATCAAGGGAGCGTGGATGCCCCCCCAAAAAAACCAATTCCCCAGAAAGCGCAAAATACGTCAAACGCCGTGGAATTACGCCAGAAGGCCAAGACCAGTAGCAACGGTAGTTGGAATCGCAGGTAAGCGAGTTAGGATCAAATATTCCAAAAGTTCAGGACAGCGCGGAAACAGTCCGCGCCGACACACGTCTTCTTTTGCGTGTGCCGTGTCCTGGCCTGCTTGGCTTTTGTTCACCGGTGTGCTCGCCCGTTGTGTCGTGTCGCGTGTGCGGTGTCCTGGGCCTCTTGGCTCCTCTTCGCCGGTGTGCTCGGTCGGTGCGTTGTGTTGCGCGTGCGGTGTCCTTGCCACTTGGCTCCTGCTCACCGGTGTGCTTGACCACTGCGTTGTGTTGCGTGTGCGGTGTTCTCGGCCACTTGGCTCCTGCTCAAGGGTGTGCTCGCTCGATGCGTTTCGTTGCGTGTGCGGTGTCCCGGGCCACCTGGCTCCTGTTCACCGGTGTGCTGGGGCGGCGTGTTTTGTTGCGTGTGCGGTGTCCTGGGCCACGTGGCCTCTGTTCCCCAGTGCGCACGCTTGATGTGTTATGTTGCGTGTGTGGTATCCTGGGCCACTTGGCCCCTGTTCTCCGGTGTGTACACCCCATGTGTTCTGTTGTGTGTGCGGTGTGCTGGGCCCCTTGTCTCCTGTTCTCTGGTCTGCTCACTCGGCCTGTTTTGTTGCGTGCGCGGTGGCCTCGGCCACTTAGCTCCCATTCGCTGCTGTGCTCGCTCGGTGTGTTGGGCTGTGTGTTGTTTGTGCGGTGTCCTGGGCCATGTGGCTCCTGTCCACCAGTGTGCGCGCTGGATGTGCTGTGTTGCGGGTATGGGTCGTTGCTGCGGGGCGCGCACTCGTCCATCCAGACGGCGGCTATTCATAGCAGACAGGGGCTGGATACCCTCCAGGCGCGCAAACGTCCATCCGGACGGCGGCTGGTTCGTAGCCGGCAGGGGCTGGGTATGCTGCTCGGCGAGCAATCTTTCATCCGGACGGCGGCTGTTCTGTAGCAGGCAGGGGCTGGGTTCCCCGCCAGGCGCGCACATGTCCATCCGAACGGCGGCTGTGTTGCCTGGCACCTGTTCGCGTGCCGTGGTTCGTTGTCTGCTGTGTGCGCTTTCCGGGTCTGCAGCAACCACCGGCCGTTGTTGCTTGGCACCTGTCTGTGTGCCTTGGTTGTGGCCGGCGGTGTGACTGTCTGGCGTGCCTCTTGGCCCCGCGTGGTGCGCTGCGCCTCCTCCAGTCCGGTCGCTCTCGGTGCTCCGGTCGGCTTTCCCGACGCCGTGGTGCCTTTTCCCACCGCGGGGGCTTTCGCCCCCGGATCTACTGGGCGGCTGCGCGGGGCACGCGGAGGCCGGCCGAGAACCGGGCTCATTTTGCCTGCTGCCGGCTACTGCCGGGGCAAGGGCGCTGGGCGTGGTCCGCGTTGTACCCATTCGGGGCCGCGCGGTGGGGTTTTTCCTGGCGGGTCCCTCCGGCGTCAGTCTTTGGCTGCGTGCGCTGCAGTGGTTGCGTGTGTCGAACCGGTCACTGACACGTCCAACTTCCTGTACCGTCTGTCTGTTGACGGGGGACTTGGCCGGTGCATTGGGGCTGCTTTGTGTGGACGGCAACACCTGGCCTTTCAGGTTGGAGGACGCCACGCCCGGGTCCCCTACGTGTGTCCGTCTGCTCGCTCTTCTTGGCCGGGTCGGGCGGGCCGGAGTCCCGGGCGCATTTTGGTGCGCCTCACATTTTCTGTGGCCGCTCCGTCTTTCTGCTTTGCTTGGCGCCCTTCAGGCTTGGGTTGCCCCTTTCCTGTTCTTTTGTTTGCCCCAATCCTTTTTTTTTGCTGCGCCCCCGCGGTATCTTGCCTTCTCTGGTTTCAGGCCCCGGGTGTCCTCCGCCTTGGCGCTCTGTGCCCCCCCCCCCCGGTCCCGGGTTTTATTTTATTCAATTTTTCCCTTTCGGCCAGCTTGGTTTGATGTTTCCTTCCTCCCATCTTGCTTTTCCTCTTTCCCCCCCCTCTCTGATTTTTTTGTGGCCTTTTTCTGCCTCCCCCCTCTCCTTGTTTGTTTTGTGGGCCTCCCGCTCCTCAGCTCTTTGTGTGTTCCTCTTCTCTTTGTGTTCTGCTATGCTGTTGGGCCGCTACGTGTTGTGCCGTGTCTCTGGTCTTGTGGTTGTGCTGGGTCTCTTGTCGTGTTGTTGTGGGGCGCTATTCACGTTGTGGTGTGCTGTCTTGTTTTGGTCTGCGTTGCCGTGTGTGTTAACCACCACATAGTTCTTTTCATTTTTGGTATGGAACAACTTTGAACTTGGTTTCCTTGAGAACTTGTCCAGGTTTTTCTTCAAATAAACCAAAAATACACCCCAAATGCAACCACAAAAGGCAACGGAAACATACTACGTGTTCGACAAAATCATGAGAGTGATTTCGAAACGGTCCCTTTCATGTCCTAAGAAGATATGAACAAAGGGGGACATATACCAATGAAATATGGGCAAAACAGTGCATATTTACAACATGATCATGGGTCCCCCCCCCAACGCGTGGTGCCGGTGCACCGACGCATTTGGAAACCAAATCAGCACATGCATGCAAAGCCCTACTGATGGGCTGTGCTTTGGTGTACTTAACTTCAGGGTTCACGACACCTATAATTTTAAAAACATTCATGAACATGGCATACTTGCGCCAAAAAAACTGGCACGGAACGGCGCCGCGATAGTGCCGTAACGTCTGCTTATGTCTAAAACTGATATAGAATCAATCTTATCAATAAAGCTGATTGAATTCTCTTAGAGCTCGTCAGAAATCGACAATTTCTAGATCGGCGCGCGCGATCTCAGGACTGGCCGTCGCCGACCCAAACTCAGTTTTATAGCACAGAAAATGGTGAAAACACCATCAGTGTAAAACTACAGAAATTCCTTATTGACTGATACCAACACTGTCCAAAACAGTGCTGAGATAGCCGATTTCAGTTTGTACACATATATCAGGAAAATACACTGAAAAAAGCGAAAATGTAGGTTGCACGAAAACCTTACACTCCCCTCCCAAGTCCTGAGACACATCTCAGGCTGAAAAGCACCAAGAAGGTGTAGTGCATCAAAATATTGGGTGGGAAAAATGCAAAGCATTTGGGTCGGGTGTTAACCGGCACATAGTTCTACCGGGTTAACACTCCCCTCCCAAGCTCAGACACACCCAGGCAGAAATTGGGTGGGTCTGGGGCTGATTCTCCCAAGAGAACCCGGAGAAATGTGTGTTTTCCTCCAAAAAAAAATAGTGAAAAAAAATTGTGAACAAATAAAAAATAAAAAAATGCACCACTGAGATGTCCTGACCCTAAAACCAAAGACAACACAAAGCAAATCAGAAAAATTTACAGTTTGTAAAATCATCCACTGATCATATAATATAATACAGAAATAACCAATAAGACCATTTCTCATGGCACATAGTTATTATGATTACAATCATGGTCACCAATCTTCTTGGCCCATACCATAAATTATTTTTTCTGAAATCTTCATATTTTTGACCTCCAACTTGACCACTTCGTAATGTGCAGGATGTGGGCAGCGCTGTCGTCCTCGCTGGAGGGTGAGAACTCACCATGGTCATGATACAATCTTGAGAACCATCCAAAAGTCCATGGCACTTTGTCCATGGCACTAACTTGGAGTAATCAAATGAAAACTATCATGCGCTGACACCATTGGAATAATCGCGCTGCAACTTGTTCTTCGGCGCTACGCACTCCCAGCGCGATGCTGAAGGTCTCCTTGGTCGTCAATGTCCTTGTAATACGGCTCAGAGTAGTCAAACGGTCCTCAAATGCTGTACGCACCAAGGACCTTCTTGAACATGATTTTGGGGTTTATCAATTGCTTCATAGATCTCGTCGATGATGTTTGCGTCGTCGTGGTCGTCGTCTTCAACGTCGTCGTCGTCGTCGTCGTCGTTGTTGAGACGTTTCGAAATTCTTTTCATTTTTGGTATGGAAGAACTTTGAACTTGGTTTCCTTGAGAACTTGTCCAAGTTTTCCCTGAAATAAACCAAAAATACACCCCAAATGCAACCACAAAAGGCAACGAAAACATACTACGTGTTCGACAAAATCATGAGAGTGATTTCGAAACGGTCCCTTTCATGTCCTAAGAAGATATGAACAAAGGGGGACATATACCAATGAAATATGGGCAAAACAGTGCATATTTACAACATGATCATGGGTCTCCCCCCAATGCGTGGTGCTGGTGCACCGACGCATTTGGAAACCAAATCAGCACATGCATGCAAAGCCCTACTAATGGGCTTTGCTTTGGTGTACTTAACTTCAGGGTTAACGACACCTACAATTTTAAAAACATTCATGAACATGGCATACTTGCGCCAAAAAAACTGGCACGGAACGGCGCCGCGATAGTGCCGTAACGTCTGCTTATGTCTAAAACTGATATAGAATCAATCTTATCAATAAAGCTGATTGAATTCTCTTAGAGCTCGTCAGAAATCGACAATTTCTAGATCGGCGCGCGCGATCTCAGGACTGGCCGTCGCCGACCCAAACTCAGTTTTATAGCACAGAAAATGGTGAAAACACCATCAGTGTAAAACTACAGAAATTCCTTATTGACTGATACCAACACTGTCCAAAACAGTGCTGAGATAGCCGATTTCAGTTTGTACACATATATCAGGAAAATACACTGAAAAAAGCGAAAATATAGGTTGCACGAAAACCTTACACTCCCCTCCCAAGTCCTGAGACACATCTCAGGCTGAAAAGCACCAAGAAGGTGTAGTGCATCAAAAAATTGGGTGGGAAAAATGCAAAGCATTTGGGTCGGGTGTTAACCGGCACATAGTTCTACCGGGTTAACACTCCCCTCCCAAGCTCAGCTACACCCAGCCAGAAATTGGGGGGGTCTGGGGCTGATTCTCCCAAGAGAACCCGGAGAAATGTGTGTTTTCCTCCAAAAAAAAATAGTGAAAAAAAATTGTGAACAAACAAAAAATAAAAAAATGCACATCTGAGATGTCCTGACCCTAAAACCAAAGACAACACAAAGCAAATCAGAAAAATTTACAGTTTGTAAAATCATCCACTGATCATATAATATAATACAGAAATAACCAATAAGACCATTTCTCATGGCCCATAGTTATTATGATTACAATCATGGTCACCAATCTTCTTGGCCCATACCATGAATTATTTTTTCTGAAATCTTCATATTTTTGACCTCCAACTTGACCACTTCGTAATGTGCAGGATGTGGGCAGCGCTGTCGTCCTCGCTGGAGGGTGAGAACTCACCATGGTCATGATACAATCTTGAGAACCATCCAAAAGTCCATGGCACTTTGTCCATGGCACTAACTTAGAGTAATCAAATGAAAACTATCATGCGCTGACACCATTGGAATAATCGCGCTGCAACTTGTTCTTCGGCGCTACGCACTCCCAGCGCGATGCTGAAGGTCTCCTTGGTCGTCAATGTCCTTGTAATACGGCTCAGAGTAGTCAAACGGTCCTCAAATGCTGTACGCACCAAGGACCCTCTTGAACATGATTTTGGGGTTTATCAATTGCTCCATAGATCTCGTCGATGATGTTTGCGTCGTTGTGGTCGTCGTCTTCAACGTCGTCGTCGTCGTCGTCGTCGTTGTTGAGACGTTTCGAAATTCTTTTCATTTTTGGTATGGAACAACTTTGAACTTGGTTTCCTTGAGAACTTGTCCAAGTTTACCCTCAAATAAACCAAAAATACACCCCAAATGCAACCACAAAAGGCAACGGAAACATACTACGTGTTCGACAAAATCATGAGAGTGATTTCGAAACGGTCCCTTTCATGTCCTAAGAAGATATGAAGAAAGGGGGACATATAACAATGAAATATGAGAAAAACAATGCATATTTACAACATGATCATGGGTCTCCCCCCAACGCGTGGTGCCGGTGCACCGACGCATTTGAAAACCAAATCAGCACATGCATGCAAAGCCCTACTAATGGGCTGTGCTTTGGTGTACTTAACTTCAGGGTTCACGACACCTACAGATTTAAAAAGATTCATGAACATGGCATACTTGCGCCAAAAAAACTGGCACGAAACGGCGCCGCGATAGTACCGTAACATCCTCCTATGTTGAGAACTGATATAGAACTAATCTTATCAATAAAATTGAAAGAATTCTCTTAAGGATCGTCAGAAATCGACAATTTCTGGATCGGCGCGCGCGATCTCAGGACTGGCCGTCGCCGACCCAAACTCAGTTTTATAGCTCAGAAAATGGTGAAAACACCATCAGTGTAAAACTACAGAACATCTTGATTGACTGGTACCAACACTGTTCAAAACAGTGCTGAGATAGCCGATTCCAGTTTGTACACATATATCAGGAAAATACACTGAAGAAAGCGAAAATATAGGTTGCCCGAAAACCTTACAGTGTGGTGTGCTGTGCTGTGTCACTGGGTGCTGCGCCGCGTTGCTGCGCGTCGCCCTGCCCGGCATTGTGCGTTTTTTGTGCCGTGATGTGTTGTTTCTCTCCTTTGGTACCGTTGCTTGCTGTCTTGTGCCCTCGGGCGCTGTCCGTCGCCCTTTGTTCCTGTGCTTTCCGGCGCTGTGTTTTGTGGTTTTGCCCCGCGCTGTGTGCTCTGTGCTGTGTCTCTTTTGCCGCGGTGTGTTCGTGCGTCTTGTTGTTCGCCGCTGTGCTTTCTGCTGTGTGTGCGTGCAATGTGTGTGCTGTGTGTGTCCCTGGGTGTCCTGCTGCGCGTTCCCTGTCCTCTCCATAATGTGCGGTGCTGTGCCGCGCTGTGCTGGTGCGTTTGTCTTGTGCTTATCCTGTTGTCTGCGCTGTTTGTGGTGCCTGGCGCTGTGGTGTGTTGCTGTGTGTGCTGCCGTGTCCTGCCGTGTTCTGTGGTGCGGTGCTAGGACTGGTTGCCCGCGGTTGTCCTTTGGTGGCGTGTCTTGGTGTCGTTGTCCCTGTTTGGCCGCGTGGCCTGCTTCCCTGTGGTTTGTCTGGTTTGTTGTGGTGCCCTGCTCCCCTGTGTTGTGTGTTGTAGTGCTGTGATGTGGTTTGGTGCTTTGCTGTCGTGCTCTGCTGTTTTTTTGCGGTGCTGGTTGTGTTTGCTCTTTCTTTTGCTGTGTCCCGTGGTGCTGTGCTGCCTTGTGTTGCTGTGCTGTTGTGCTGTGCTGTGTGTTGTCCTTTGCTGTGTGTGTCTCTCCCTCTTTGAAAATATTGGAAAGTAAAATTAAAAATTTTTTGCACTAGAAAAATATACACTACCCACCACACGCACGCAGGCAGGCAGCAAAACCATTGGCGCGCCGCAGTCTTACGTGTTACCACGCGACCTCGATGGCGGCGTTGTCTTTGATGGAGTTATCTTTTTCGTCTTCTCTTGAGTTCCACTCCACTTCACTTGCCCGCAGCAGGACAGAGGGCGGAACCGGGGAGAGTGGGGCGGAAATGGGAAGGGGAGGTACACGGAGAAGAAAACAAAGCGAAAGGGCGCGAGTTCAGGGGCGTAGCGTCTTGGAAAAATGTTTTTCGGATTTTACGCACTGCTCGCGGAGCGCTCTCTTTACCTATACGGCACGTACAGCGACCAGCAACACATCGTTACGCTTTTTTATTCGTTACGGTGCCTACAGCGTCGTTTGTTTGCCTATTTAAGCTACCCAAAGTTTATTTCGCGTTTTTACGCGCTTCGCCGCGCGCTGTTTGGCCTATGCGATTTTAGTGCTAATTAGAGTTATTTTTAGCTGCCTAGAAAGTATTTTTGTCGTGGTTTACTTATCTTTGTATTTTCTTCTGGCACAAAGCGCCAGCGCGCGCAACCCAAACAAGTGAGTGTCACCCAGAAAAGGCAGTGAACGCCACTCTACAACGCCCCAAGCCGGACCGAGGGAACCCAACCCCCCTCCTGCAGGCACAGAAACCACGAGAGGCCAGGCCTCACCAACCCCGCCTACCACGCCTACAACAGACAGCGAACCACCACCGCCACACATCAAACACACAACAACTAGCCACACAGCCCCACGGCGCAGACACCCCCCGCACACCACCCGGAAGATCAGCACCACGCAGCGACCCACCACCACACGCCCCCAGGCAACGCCATGCCAACACCAGGCCGCGCAGGGGCGACCGGCCACTGGAACCCAGCACCCAGACCTGCAAATCGCCACAGTCCCACCGGCCAGGACACTTGAACACACCCCACACACTGCCACCAACCCACGGACACCAACCACCAACTCACCCACCCAACAGAAACGACACCACAACCCGACCAGGGAGAAGAGGACACTGCACCAAATTCCCCGGCCAGGATTGGCGGGAAACCGCCAAGCACCGCCAACAAGCCCACCAGGCCCTCAGCCAGGAATGGCGAGGACCGACACCACAAATTACCCCCACACCCGGAAAAGGAAGAACCCACACCAACAGACACCGCCGGCAGCCCCACAAGAGAACGGCAAGGGACCCCCAGGGAACCACCGCAGGCGGCCAAAAGCTGGCGGTACCAAGCCCCAGCGAAGAACGTGAGGAACGACACACACACACACGGCCACCGAGCCACACAGAACCACAGGCACACACAGCACCGAGCCCAGAAGGAAAGCCCGAAACCTAATAACCACCACATACCCTAGGAACCCATTTTGCCCAGGTAGGGTTGCACAGAAAAATTGAAGTTTGCACGCAGTTGCACTAAATTTCTGCCAGTTGCACAGAATTGCACTACTGTAGCACCAGGCAACCCCTGTGCAGCAGCGCTGGCGCTGTCGCCGCATCTTCCACCGCTGCTGCCGCATTTCAAATTTCACGAGATATTTACTAGCCATTTGCCAGATTTGCAATGGTTTTGCAAGGAAATGCTATTTCCAAGTTCATTAGAACTACTTACGGTAGTTTTAGCAGTGAGGACTTGATAGATGACCTTGTGGAACTATTTACCTCAACAGCACCCGGTACCGCCCTATTGGATCGCCTCAATGCACACATCAATAAGCAAAAATGATACAACAAACCTGCGAAGGACGCCATACGGCAGGTTTAAGCAAGTACCGAGGCTGTCGTCCTCGTTTTGGAGCTTGAAATGCCAAAACAAAAGGTAATGTTTATTGCTATATCTCTTTTTTGGGTTATTGATGCATTGTGCAACCGCTCCTCGTGGTGTGCAAGTGACCACTTCCACACTTTCGGAGCCATATTATTCTCATACATCGTATGATGAGGTCATTCACTTCCATTTGGCATACCTACATACTCTAACTTGCACAATAGGACACCGCAGAACAGCAGATTGATAAAATACTGCGACAATGGCAATGTTACGCTTTGTGCAGACATGTGTGCAAGTAGTTTATTGCACCGTTTGCACACGATTGCACTTGTGCAACCACCAATATATACCTCTTCCTTTCTAGGTACAAGAACCTTATCCGTTGGGTATCCAAGCTTCGCAACAATGGGAAGGAGCACCTCCCCGCAAATTGGGAGCACCCCTTTGCATCGTTTGAGGCTTTCAAGATCGCTTGGCGGGAGCTTGGGAGCGAGCAAATCCTAGTCCCAAGCGATTATAATGGGAAGGTAGGTGTTTGTTGGGATCTTGGTGACCTTTTTAGGTATATCTCAACTCAAGATGATATACTTGATACAATGACGTTTCCTCTTTTGGACGGGGAACATCCATAAGTTTTTGATCGTTAGGGGTGATGGATTCCCTTGTGGATCTCAGGCTTGGGGGCAATTGGCCATTGGGTTTGCCAACGATGGTGAAAAGGCGCGCACCCTAGCTTATAATTGGACCATCGATGTCGCCCTCAGAAGTGAGCACGACATTGATTCTCTACGTGAAATTTTTTCAAAGACTTTGGAGGCAATCCAAAGTATTATAAACACCGGATGGATCCTCATTCGTGAAGAATGGTGTCGTGCCTGAGTCAGGTTGGGTGGTGACTCCCCATGCCTTTAGAAGCTGCTAGGAGTTCCAGCATACTTCCGTATTGGGACTGCTTATACTTATGCCGTGTTGTACGACCTCAAGGGAAAATCGGAGGACCGAAAGTGGCGACATTCACCGAAGAGTGACAAAGAATTATGTAAACTTTATAAGAGGGGGTTGGATTGTACCAACGCCAAAGGATCTGTGAGTGAACCCTTGTTGCATATAGAGGAACGGTTCAAATTTGTGGTTATGTGCATATTGCACCTTGTTATTCGGGTTGGTGACTACCTCATCAAATTTATTAGGAAGAAGTGTAAGGACCTTCCGCCAGCCACTAGGGATCGTGTTCAAGATCGCCTCAATTATGCCAAGACCAAAATTAGTCTCAAGGGCCATGCCTCTCCGGATGTGGAAGAGACATAGCTCTTGTTGGCAAACTGGCCTCATATTAACAAAGCCATGAAGCTTCCACGACATGTCATTGATGTTGCTGTACAAATGACTTCTTTACTTACGGCACTACAAAGTTGGTAGTGCAATTCGAACGCCCTCAATTGTAAATCCATCACAAAGAAGTTCAAACGGTCAATTTGTCCTACCATATGATCGCCATATTTGTTATGGCTACAATTTGATGCTCCTCAGGTTCTGAAGAATTTGGCATCCTTCGGGTTGCGGTACGTCTAGCGGCGACATTATCGTGTCCCTAAATTACCTCTTCCAGTACTATTTTTGTGCTCTTCTGCAAGGGAAGGAGGGAAAGACACTCCAACGGAACGCGACACGCGCCTCGTGACGCAAGCTCTAGAACGTCTCTTCCTCGCCGAGGAGATGCCTGAATGGCAACGTGCAAATGCTGATTAGATGTGGTTAGTCATGTTGCATGTCATCTAGTCGCCGACTGGACCGAAATGTCTTTGTGCATGTGCTTCTGTGCCATACGCCGTACGCTGAGGGTGTGCAGGTCTTGTGCAAGTAGTGTGCAACTTGTGCAACTGGGTTGGTGCATTGTGCAACCACAAGTTGCACACTCCGTTCCCTTTCTTTTTTCCGTGGCGGTTGCGCATGGGCGACCATGGACCAACAACTCCAACAACTCCAACAACTGCTACAACTCCTACAAGCAAGCTGGAGCGGAAGCGCTGGAGCGTCAAGTAGACCCGTACAAGCAAGTGAGAGTGGGAGTCAAGCGTCAACTAGTAGTGGGTTTACAACGCCGAAGAAGCCGCAAGTTGATGAGCAACCGAGCAACCCACCAACCGAGCAACCCAGCCCGCCTCGATTGCAACGCCACCTCCCGTGTAAAAGCGAGACATTGGTGCACCATAGTTGTCACATGGACGTCCCACTCGCGGATGAAAGTTTGGACCGGCGCTGGCTCGGCGATGTGACGCCAAAATATTTGTATAGGCGTGCGTAGTACCATTGGCTCAAGAGGTGCCCGCAAGTCGACGCCTCTGGAATTATGACGTAACAGTGCCAAGGCTCCGCCCTCACCGCCAGGCGGTGGAGTGATTGGAAAATCGTGAGGATTTGGCCTCCAAGGCAATGCAGAAGCATATATGGTGCTTGGGGAGGCCGCCCTGTATGCCCTATTCATGGTGTGGCAAAAGGCTGGGTGGGGAGAGGCCCTTGCAGCCAAGTGGGTCAGCGGCGGCAACCCAAAAGCCCGTGCGGGCGGCCACAGACATGGGCACGGCCCACAGATTTTTTTCAACGATGTCGCAGGAATTTCCGAAGACGTATATGATGTTGACAACGATGGGATATACTGCGCGTGACCTGCATCATTGTTGGATGCCGGCGCGACGATTTTGGGAGGCAATAGGCGGACAGCGAAAGCTGTTGGAACAGTGGCAAACTCAAGTGGTCCGCCAACACCACCCAGTCTTCTGAGTGCGATGGCGCCAACGTACACCGCCGTTGAAAAGGTAGGCAACCGGTTTGCAAGTGTGTGCAAGTGCCATGTTGCACACGCTCCATGTGTCAAAGATCGTAGGAGGTGTGGGTAAGCGGCCCATGATGCAAGGAGGGTGATCTTTAACATTGATTTGTTTGTTGGACGTGCATCGCATGCCCCATTTAGGCCCCCACACATGAATTCGTTAATTTTCGGTATGGATTTGCCGAGTGTTTGTGAACGCAACGTTTTTGTGCAACCACAGACTTGCACACTTTGCACTTGTGCAACCGCCCTCCACGGCTCACAGCGATGGACGTGCCGACCGCCATATTCGTTTGTGACAAGCGTGGCCCCGGTGTGAGTGTGAGTGGAGTGTGGCCACCGATCCCACTTGACGAATGGCGGCTTACTATGGATCCAAGAAAAGTGGGGGAATTTAGGAAGGGGTGGAAGAAAGATATGAAGGCAGCTCTACGGGCGTTGGACGGGATTGTGGAAAACCCGGATCAAGCGACGAAAACGCAACAACGAATCCAGTTGGAGAAGGCCGCGCCTCACCTCCCCTTCCCACCTGAGTTTCCATTGGATTTCGCAACAACGCAACAACGGGTCCGGTAGGAGAAGGCCGTGTCTCACCTCCCTTCCCCACGTGAGTTTGCATTGGATTTTGCAATGAAGCTCGAGGAACAATTTCAGAACGATAGTGAAGTGGCCAACCCCATTGTGGATGAGAGTGATTGGGCACCCACTACGGAACAAAAACCAATGAAGATGGAGAACGCCCGGGACCGTTGGTCAGCGGCTCGCGGTGGCACCAGCCTGGAGGGTGACCAATGGGCCTGACCAGGAGCACTCCTCACGGCACGTACTGCGGTTCGGGCCCAGTGAGGGGCTGCGGGTAGGGCACACCGTCCATCGGGGCAGGAAAGGGACACGCCTATCCCGCAAGGACTCCCCTGCGACCCACAGTGTACCCGACTCCGGTGTGGGGAACAGCTGGAGTACCTGGCTACGGAGCAGGTCCATTTGTACCGAGCGGGTACAAATGGACGGCCCGTACAACAGAGTTACACCCTAACAGGGAGTGCAAGCATCGGCCCCCCCAAGGGGAAACACCAGGGGAAGGGACCCGAGCCGGCGACAAGGACCCCCCCCCCCACCCACCACAGCCGGGAAGGCCCGGGCAAGGCACCAGGGGAACACCGCCCCAGGCGATGCGGCAAAGAGACAGAGGGGGGAGGGCACGCAAAGGGGGCGGCAGGGGGACACACCACCAACAGACCCCAGCCAGGGGGGGTGGGGAACCACACGCAGACCCCACAGGCGGGACGGGAGAGGGGCCACGACACACAGGCCCCACACCCACACAGAGCCGCCAAACCCAGCCGGGAAAGGCAAGGACAGGCACCCAAATGCACCACCAACACACCGCACACACACCCCCACATGCACACAACACACACTGCCACAGCCGCCACCGGGACGAGCCCCACAAACGCACACCACACACCAAAGCGCGAGCAGCGCCCGCACCACAAACGCACGCAACACGCAAAAACCGAAAGAATAAGGACCCAGCAACCCCCCGCCAGGGGAGCTGCAGGGCCGCCAGGAACACCGCTAGGACACAAGGGTAGACCCACCAAGCCCTCAGCCAGGACTGGCGAGCGCCCACACCCAGCAACACCGAACCAACCACGCCCAAACGCAGGACCAGTAACTGCAACACCCACACCAGCACCGCCACCAACATTCAAACCCGAACGCCACAACACCTCCACCAGCGGAAACACTCGGAACCAACAGAAACACAATGTCGGCAACACCAGCGACCCCAGCACCCAGCACAACACCTAAGACACCCTCACCAACATCAAACCAACACAAGAAGCCATCCAACACTGACCAACGACCGCACGCGCGCCACCCACCGACCCGCGGCCAGAACGACCGCCACCAGCATCCACACCATCGGCAACACCAACACCACCAACAGTCGAGCCAGCACAGCACCCTCACCAACACCATCACCGCCGGCACCATCGGCTACAAAATCTACGCACACCAACAACGGATACAACACCTACAACACCCAAACCAACGGCATCAGACACACCATCGGCAGCATCACCCCACCATCAGCGTCGCCACCGGCAACCTCCGCCAGCAGAGGAAACCAAGACCACCACAACCGGTGAACCAACAAACCACCAAGCCCCGGCCAGAGGAGCCGAGGACACACGCCAAGAACCATCAACAACAACACCCTCGCCACCAAAGCAACCACAGGGCGCCATTCACCACGCAGTCACCAGCAGCATGCACACCACCGGCGCCACCAACACCACCCTCACCCACGACACCACCTGGGGCATCGCCTGCACCACCCTCACCAACACCATCACCAGCAGCCCATGCCACCTACTGCACACCCTCCCAGACAGAGCCACATAAACCAGCCAGCGCCCACCCCCGAACACAGGCCACTGACCACCCACACACAGACCCACACCACCGACCAGGAGCATCAGCAACATCAGAGACGCCGTAAACCATAGCAACACCCGCAACGACCTCACCAGCGGCATCACCGACAGCACCACCGACAGTGCGACCTCAGCAACAGCAACCCAGAGCGTCAACGACAGCCACCACGGCGACACAACCCGGTACGACACCATCGGCATCAACGACACCAAGGGGGCCAGGGCCAACACACCGGCCAGCAACGCCCATGGGAGCCTCCGCCAGGAGTGGCGAGGTCCCACCGCCACCGTCAGAACACCACCGTCCACCAGGCCATCACCTACAACGCCCTCGCCTTCCGCACCACCCACAGCTCAGCGGGCGGCGCCCTCACCAACACCGCCACCAGCACCACCGACAGCGGCAACACAGCGACACCGCCAACCACCCACAGCACCAGCCTACCACTACAGACCCAAGGACAGCCGAAGGAAATACCCCAACACCAGAGACAACCGGCACCACCAGGACCACAAGCCGACCAACCACCAGCCACGAGTGGCACACCCGGAACCGCCGACCACCCAAACGCAGGCCGCGCCCAACACCAACACCAAAGACACCCACGCCATCAGACCACCACGAGACACGCCAACCACCAAGTATTGGAGCGTTTAGGGGGAGGGCAACCTCCAAGCTTCCCTTGGCATGCACGACCACAGTCCCATGAAATCCAAGACTTCCTCTCGAATTTGGGTTTCTCCAAAAATTGACCTTCGCGGAACGCCGCGAAAAATGTCACGTTATATTCTTATATTTCTAAAAACGATAAATCTATAATAAAATAGATTAAAATCTCCAGAAATGGAGAAAAAAATCCTCGATCTGGGGCTGCGTCGCGCAGGCGACGACTGTCGTCGCCAGCCCAAAAATGACGAAAAAAGACAATTTCTGGGTTATTTTACAGAAATCCCACAGAAATCGAGATGCCGTAATCAGCACAGGAAAATTCCTGAGCCTGCCTGGCGAAGAGCGCCACAGGCTGGGAAGCGGGTATGGGTGAAGCACCCCATACTGCTTCACCCGCCTCCTTAGAATCCTTGCCTATATCCAAAGGAAGGCAAGGCCAAGGAGGCGCTCTGACCGCTGCACTGCCCTGGTTTCAAACTGATTCAGCAGGACAGTGGGGGGGGGGGGCTTCGTAAGGGATCTACATGCCACTCCCATGTAGGTCCTTTTTTTTTCTTTTTTTTTCTTGATATATTCATAGGGCAATTGCCCCCCAGGCGACCACACTGGTCCCTGACACTCTCTTTAGCCTCTGGTGACCAAACCAGGGGCGCTGCAGGTCCTTCTGACCTGACTGATGGCGCTGAGGCGCACATATTGGCCCTCTTTTCCCATGGGCATGGAGACATAATAATTCAATAAATTCAAAGGAAATTATTCAGGGTCAAACCCAAGGCAACGAATTCCTCGCGCCTGAATTTAGGGCCATTTCCTGCCCAAGGCGACCTGCGCCTGTTTAGGGTCGATTCCCAACCCAAGGCGACGAATTAACGCGCCTGACTTGGGGGATTTAGGGTCATTTTCTACCCAAGGCGACCCGCGCCTATTTAGGGTGGCGACCTCCGAAAGGGCCAACCAACCCAAGGCGACGAATTAACGCGCCTACTTGTGCGGTTCGGTACCTTGCGTCGTCGTCGCTGTGGTCGTCGCCCAGAGGTCATTTATAGACTTGGGGGCTCCATAGGGTCCATGGGGAAGCCAGGGTGATACCCATCGTAGAAGTCAAGGAATTCCTCCTTCATCATGTTGATGCCCTGGACCTTAGCTCCTGCAGAAGTTTTCCAGCGAAGAGGCGGTACTCCTGCAGTCTGGCCGTCGTCGCCGTCCGCAGGCCGTCACACCGCCTTGGTGGCCTTGGGGTCGGCAGAATTCTTTTGAAGGGTTAGGGGGGAGGGCAACCTCCAAGCTTCCCTTGGCATGCACGACCCCGATCCCATGAAATCCAAGACTTCCTCTCGAATTTGGGTTTCTCCAAAGAATTCTGTGATCCTTGCCTCGGCCATGACACAATCTGGCGTCCTAGGCAAGAGATAAAGGTATATGTAGACAAAGAAAACATGTAGACAAGTAATATGTATATGTAACATTTTTATACAATAAAATGGTATAGAAAAGTGGACGAAATGAAGGCGGCGGCGTCGCCGCCATCAGAAAATCTGACGGCTACGAGGCGTCGCCATCAGGATCTCCACTGAGATCCTGCCCAAACTGGGCCAAACAGTGGTTTTTGGGCGAAAAACAGTGAAATATAGTGATTTTTGAGTCAAAAACACTCATTTCGCGTGTCTTTCCCCAACGCGTCGCGTAGCCCACACGACGCGTTTCTGTCCCAATTCAAACTATCTATGAAAAGGCCCACTGTTGGGCCACACCATGGGCGCCTGGGCAATTCCTGGGATCGCCTCAGGATTTTTTGAAAAATTCGTGAACGTGACTCTTTTCGCAAAAATTGACCTTCGCGGAACGCCGCGAAAAAGGTCACGTTATATTCTTATATTTCTAAAAACGATAAATCTATAATAAAATAGATTATAATCTCCAGAAATCAAGAAAAAAATCCTCGATCTGGGGCTGCGTCGTGCAGGCGACGACTGTCGTCGCCAGCCGAAAAATGACGAAAAAAGACGATTTCTGGGGTATTTTTACAGAAATCCCACAGAAATCGAGATGCGGTAATCAGCCCAGGAAAATTCCTGAGCCAGCCCGGCGAAGAGCGCCACAGGTTGGGCAGCGGGTATGGATGAAGCACCCCATACCGCTTCAGTATCACCTATGACACCCAAACCGTCGGCAACACCAGCGTGGCCAACACCCACGGCACTATTCACACCACCACCAACCCCACCAACGACGTGCCAAGGTGCTGTCACCTACGGCACCCCTACAACCACCTACAGAACCCCGGCACGGAGTAACACCTAGGGCGCCCCCACCATCGGCGTCACCAAAGACGCCAGAACTGCTGGCGAACAAACACCACCAGCGCCACCCACAAAGCCCTCAGCCAGGAGTGGCGAGCGCCCACAGCCAGCAACACCCAACCAACCACGCTCAAACCCAGGACCAGTAACTGCGACACCCACACCTACACCGCCACCAACACCCAAACCGAACACCACAACACCCTCACCAGCGGAAACAGCCAGAACCAACGGAGACGCCGTTGGCAACACCAGCAACCCCAGTACCCAGCACGACACCTGAGACACCCTCAAAACCATCAAACCAACACATGAAACCACCCAACGACCATGTTACACCCAAGGCGTTACACCCGCGCCGCCGACGGACCCGCACCCAGAATTACTGCGGACAGCTTCCACACCATCGGCAACACCAACACCACCAACAGTCAAGCCAACACAACACCCTTACCATCACCATCAGTTGCGGCACTGCCGTCCTCACTATCGCCTACAATACCTACGCACGCCAAAACCAGATGCAACGCCTACATCACCCGAGCCGATGGCATCAAACACACCATCGCCAGCATCACCCCACCATCAGCGTCGCCACCAGCAACCTCAGCCACCAGAGGAAACCAAAGCCACCACAACCGGTGAACCAACAAACCACCAAGCCCCGGCCAGGGGAGGCGAGAACACACGCCCAGATCCATCCACAACAACACCCTCGCCAGCAAACCTACCACAGGGCGCCCTCCACCACGCAGTCACCAGCGGCACCCACACCACCGGCGCCACCAACACCACCCTCGCCCACGACGCCAAACGGGGCATCACCTGCACCACCCTCACCAACAGCATCACCAGCAGCCCACGCCACCTACTGCACACCCTCCTGGACAGAGCCACAGGAACCAGCCAGCGCCCGCCCCCGAACACAGGCCACTGCCCACCCACACACAGACCAACACCAACCACCAGCAGCATCAACATCATCAGAGATGCCGTAAACCATAGGAACGCCCGCAACGACCTCACCACCGGCATCACCGACAGCACCACCGACAGTGCGACCTCAGCAACAGCAACCCGGAGCGTCAACGACAGCCACCACGGCGACACCACCCGGTACGACACCATCGGCATCAACGACGCCGAGGGGGCCAGGGCCAACACACCGGCCAGCAACGCCCATGGGAATCTCTGCCAGGAGTGGCAAGGTCCCTCCCCCACCGTCAGAGCACCACCATCCACCAGGGCATCACCTACAACGCCCGCGCCATCAGCATCACCGGCGGTCCCAACACCCACAGCTCCCCCGGCGGCGCCCTCACCAACACCGTCACGAGCACCACCAACAGCGGCAACACGGCAACACCGCCACCCGTCCACGGCATCGACACCCTCGACTGATGCAACACCTACCACTACAGACCCAAGGACAGCCGAAGGAAATACCCCAACACCAGAGACAACCGGTACCACCAGGACCACAAGCTGGCCAAACACCAGCCACGAGTGGCACGCCTGGAACCGCCGACCACCCAGCACCAACACCAACACAAACCGTGCCAACAGACCACCACGAGAAACGCCAACCACCACCGTGACACCCTCACCGTCGGCAACACCAACATCGCCAACACCCACGGCACCATCCACACCACCATCAACCCCACCAACAACGTGCCGAGGTGCCGTCACCTACAACACCCCTACCACCACCACCACAACCCCAGCACAAAGTAACACCTAGGGCGCCACCACCGACGGCGTCACCAAAGACGCCAGCACGGCTGGCGAACAAACGCTACTAGCGCCACCCACCGGGCCCCCAGCCAGGAAAAGCAACATCAACAGCACACGACCTCACCATTCGCGTCACGCCCAGCGCATCAGCATCACCCGGAGCAATGTCAAGAACCACCCAAGCAGCACAAACAACCGCAGCAACACCACCACATCCACCAGCCTCACCACCAAGGACACCAGCGGCACCCTCCGCCAGGAATGGCGAGGAGAAAACGCAACAACGCGGAGCCACCCAGCGTCCCCGGCACCCTCACCATCGGAGCGCCACCACCAGCACCAACCCCCAACGCACCACCGTCACCGTCACCAACGCCACCGACCCCTGACACAACAACCACACAGCCCGCACCAACGGCATCAGCCGAACAGTCACCGACACCACTTGCACCAACCTCACCAGCGGCAAGGCCCGGTTAACCACCTACGACCGCGAACCGTGGGCACTAACAACCACAGCATCGCGGACAACAATCCTGGCCAACACCCGCACCGCCCTCAACAACACCACCGAATACAGCACCGTCGACCGATAGCCACATCACCCTCACAAACCACCTGGATACGGATCCCCCGGTTTCCCCCCCACGAACAACAAAGGCATCGCCCACAACCGCCACAATCTGCACAACCAGCGACACCATCACCAGCACGGACCGAAACACCGACGACGGCAGCCTCACCAACAACCGACACCCCCACTACCGCTGCCACCAGCGCCACCACCACCAGTCACACCACCAGCCGTCGGTGCCACCAACCAACGCCGCACCCTAAACCACACCTACACCCAAAACCTGCAGCAACACCAGCGGACACCCCACCAGCGACATCACCCTCCGCCAGAAGACGATGATCACCACCAGCAGGACAGCCAGCCCTTAGCGCCGGAAACAGCCCAAAGACCTCCCACACCAGGCCCCACACCCAGCAGCGGCGCCTACGCCGACCTACCATCAGTGTCACCGACACCCGGAAAGACACAAACCTCGATGAACTAACGACCACAACACTGCCGCCACCGCACGCACACCGTCAGCATCACTGCCTGAACACCCGGCCGGGCCGTTAATGGCACCGCCACCCATGGCACCACCTGCACTCTACAGCGCCACCACCACCCCGCGCAAGGCCAGGAACCCCTGGCATCGCCAATTGCCTCAACGAACATCGACACCGCCAACACCACCACCGCCGGACAGGGACTACCCACAGACCAAGAACAGCTCCACCACCAACAACCGATACACCACCCGCGGCACCCCACCGTCGCCAACACCACCCTCACCACCACGGCACCTATCACACCTCCACCACCGGCGGCAAAGTGGGCCACACCACCCATCAGCACCCTCCCCACCAGCGCCACGTCCGGCCCACAAACGTTCCGCCCCAACGGCCAGAGACAGCACCCCAACCATCGACACCACCGGCAACACCACATACGCCCCATACGTCACCCTCGCCATGCTCACCAACCATCACCCTCACCATCAGTGTCCACAACATCAGAGGCACCAACACCACCGGCGACGACGACAGCGACAACAGTGACCGGCTGACCCACCAACTAACCACCATCAACTAGCCCAGCACCAACCTCATCTACGCTAACGCCCATACCACTCTCGCCAACGGCACAGCCAGCAGCACAATCATCCACTCCAGCACCCACACCACCCTCACCAGCAACATCACCACCACCCCCCAAGGGTCAGGGCTCGCGAGGAACGGATCGGCAGAGCGAGCACACCACAACCCGCATGCGTCGCCCACCCTATCGTAGATCGCTCTGCAGCACACCCCCCCGCTTCCCCCGACAGAACGTGCGCTGCAGCCCACTGCTGGGACGACGACTATGACGTCCTTCTGGCCATCCCACACCTACTGGCAGCCACGGCCCCACGCCCACAAGCCCACCAGCAGCCCACGGAACCACAGGAGCCCGATTACCCCATGCAACCACGCTCCATATCCCCTGCGTCCATGGCAGACCAGAACGCGGACCACCAGCGAGAGGAGCCACGCCCCCACCCACCCCCACGACGGACATCTACGCCACACTGGCCACCACCCTAGCCCCCATGGACGCCGAGCAGTACTACCAGTCCATCCAACGAGAGCTCCCTGATCACCACGGACCCTCCAGGTGTTGAAGCAGGAGAAGAGGAATGACAACCGGTGGGGCACGGAGGAAGTCACTCTCTGGGAAGACACCTGGAAAGGCACCAAGGACGCCTTCCTGGAAGCATCAGCCGTAACCAACCCCCGCCCGCCCGGGGACACTAGGCACGGCCTCCACGCCCTCCTAGCGTTCCACAGCTGGAAACACCGCCACACCATCACCCTCCACCCCCTCGACCACAATCATCACTGATGGACAGCTGAAGACGACGCCACCGCCGCCATCACCGTACAGCAAAGCCCCGAGAACCTCGAGGAGTACCACATCACCTGGAACAATTTGGCACCCCACCCTCCCGCCTCCCCCACCCTCCCAGATGTCTTCGCCACGATCAGCGCAGAACTGCAAGAGGCGAAAGCCCCACAACAACTGAACGAAGAGATGCCCCAGGCACCATCCCCACCAACCACACAAGAAAACCCCCGCACAGAGCCCCTCACCCATCCCATCACCACAATGGAGCTCCCCCCACAGCACCGCACCACCCCGGACCGCAACGGGCTTCGAAACCTGCCACGGGAATGGGCGGTCCACAACAGCACACTCCGATGGGACAAAATCACACTGGGGCTCCAGGCTATCCGCCTCCACTGGATCACCGAGCCCACCACCACCTGCGCACCACCAACAGGCCACCACCACCTCCTCCTCACCGTCCAAGGGGATGCCACAATCACACCAACGGAGAGAGACCCCGTAACAGCAGCCCCAACCCACGCCGTCCACATACCCCTGCAAGCATCGTCGGCACCTATGGCGGTACATCCAGGCCCCAGCCAATGGCAAGCCATCGTCATCACCTAGCCCACCCCCAACGACCACACACACACCTGGCAGCAACGGTGGGAGGACATCCAGGGGGACCTCCTCCAAGAACACCTAGGGCTCACGCGCACCCACCACAGCCTTCACCCGGTACGAGGAGTAGGCCAAGCACCACAGGGCATACAAACCCCGGGATTATGGGCGTACGCCACGCCCATGAACCCACAAGCAGCGGAGGACATCAAGACCGCCCTATCGATCCAGCAAGCCCAGACCCAGACCCCGCACCGCAACACCCAACGAGGCTACACCATTTGGTGGGCATACCAAGACCACGACACCCTCACCCCCCAACCAGGGCCCCCCCCTCTAGACACCAACACAACCGCCCTGCTCCAAGCCGCAGCAGCGGCAGCCACACAGGTAGGGGCCCCGGAAACCTGGGGCCGACAATACCTGGTCGAAACCAAAGTGGCGCCCCACGCGAAGGCCCAAGGAAAGCCCCCAACACCAAAGCCGCTCCACCCCCCACTCCAGCTGGACGCGACGGAACACATCCCCCAGGACGAATGGGCGACGAACTACATCATCCCCCACACCACCACCCGCAAGAACAACGCCGCCAAGATCCCTGTCAGCCGCCACCTCCCCCACACCACACAGGTGTATGAGCTGACGGCCCCGAACGTCCTCGTCACCCGTCGCCGACAAGACGAGCGATACATGATACAGGCGGAAGGGGCCGCCGCGACCACCCTGTACACATGGGCAACACGGGGGGACCTCCCACACCCCACCCTCCACGACGCCCCCTCCTGGCCCACCCCCTTCCACACAGCAGACGGCCCTGACAAGAAGCCCAAACACGCAGGTATGCACACCCCCGCCCAGGAGGCCCAGCACCGACACGATGCAAGGCGCAAGGCCCGCACCCTCCACGACAACCACACCCTCCCCCGCATCAGCGCCCCCCCCGCAAGGTCGTCAGATGCCACCTACAGCCGCACGATCACAGGCATCATCACGGACTGCCTGAACCCAGCAGCGTCGCGGGCAGACGCCTTGTGGATCAGCGAAGGGCGCTCCCACACACCGGCGGTGGCTCGCCTCGACAACATCCAACCCCACAAACTCCAGCGCGCCGTCGGACCCTTCGCCGTACACGTCACCCCGTACGGCATCGACCGGCCCCGATGTGAGCACCATGACCCGCCCTGCTCCACCCCATGCACCTCGCCCCTGCACCAACCGATGCCGGCCCCCACCATCACGGGCAACATGTACCTGGGCACCGTACCGGGAGACCCGGGCATATACATCCTGCCCAACAGGTCCAGGGAACACGCCATCTCCCTCCACGGAGTAGAATCCCTCGCCTCGGGACCGCCCCCATCAAAACACCAATAGCAGCACATCCCGGGGGACAAACGGACGCAGGCGCCAGACGGGGGAAAAAAGGCCCACTAACGCGCCCTAGCCCACATCACTGTCCACCCCGCAGCCCACCTACCAAAGGACTTCGGCACAGAGCGCCACATCGTCCCGGAGGGCCAAGCCCACCACATCATCACCGCTGCCCTATACACCCTCGCCGCCCACGAACGCCACTTGAACCCCACAGCAATTCCAGCGATGCCCCCACCACCGCAGGGCCCCAAAGATCCCGTCACCCCTTTCCACATCAATCAACTCCTAAGCCGCAGGGCCACCCCACACCTCCAACCCTCCAGGATAGAACCAGCCATCCCATCGTGGGACACCCTGGACACAGCCCCCCAACAACCCGCCATCCCTATCCTCAAAGCGGACGCCCAATGAAGGGTCCTCCACTGGGCACACGGAGTCCTCATGGCGGCCCAGGCCTATACCCCGGAAATAGACCCAGAAGACCCCCCACGGGCCGGCAGCGACTCCTCCAGGCCACCACCCTCACAGGCCGCGAAGGCGCCTCGTGGGAAGCCCTCCACACAGCACTCTACTGGGCTCAAGGGTCCCCCAGCGGCCCAGACACAGCGGAACCCACGACCGCCTGGGTCATGCAGGCCAAGGCCATGAGGAACTACCACCTTCACCACCCCTTGGACGACAGCTAGGCCGCACTGCCATCGCCATCCGACCCCCCGGTGACCGTGCGCAAGCTCGCCGACCTCATGCACAGCCATGCCAAAGCAAACATGCAAACACCGGCAGAAACCCCACTAAGGGATCAGGGCCAGCAAGCAACGCACCCCTTCTTCAAACCCCACGCCCCGAGAGGCCTGCTACCTCCAGTCCCCCCCAAGCGAGCGAGACGAAAAAGGGGCGCATCCGCCCCCATCCAAGCCGGAAAAGCAGCGACCTCCCGACCCACCCTGCAAACCCGGACCAAGCATCCTCGTCATCCTCCCCCCCATCATTACCACCGCCCCACCCGGATCAGGCATCCTCATCATCCTCCCTCCCGCCACCAGCACCGCCCCCGCCTGAGGCGTACCCAGGATTGGAAAAGGGGGTGAAGGTCCGGCAGCGCTTCCGCAACGACCACACGGGCGACTGGATCTGGTGTGAGGGCACAATCCACTACCGCCTCCGCGACCGGGGGGACAACGGGAAGCCACAGATCCGGGTGGTCTGGCACCGCCAAAAGGAGCTAGACCAAGGCAGCAGCGCCCCGAACAAGCCAGAAGGCCACACCCTGGAGCTCACCAGCGCCCACCCCATCCGGCTCCGCACCGACGAGAACAAGGCCCACAGAGGCACCAAATACACTGGGGCGCTCCCCTGGGAGTGGAGCCAAGGCCTCCCCCCGCCGCGCCTAGCCAAGCGCCCACAAACTGGCAAAAGGTTCCCGAGCCCCAGCCCCCCTCCCTGACGGGGCAGGGCCGAGGGCACCAGCCTCGACAGCCCCGGCCCGCCCCCACCCAGGCCACCGTCAACCTCCTCGACCTCAACCACCCAGCTGTCACATACTCCAAGACGCCACAACCGCCCTCCAGGAGCTCCCGATGGCACAGGGGCCGGGGTGGGTTCCCCACCTCCTCGCCTTCCAGGAACAAGGCCTACAATGCGGTGACCCGCCAGAGACCACCCCGATATATACCGCGGACCAGAAAGCGTACAAATGCTACTGGCACAAGCGGACCCCCCTGTACGCCCGAACCAGCACCCATGTCCACCTCGTCCACCACCTCAGCATCCCAGAGATGTTAGGTGTCTATGAGGTCGTCGGGGACGGATGGCAGCTCAACGTCATCAACGCCCACGTCCCTTCGGCGACGCCACGGAACCCTTCCTCCAAGCCCTGGGCGAGGCATACCGCCAGATGGCCATGCTCGCCCCCACAATCATCATCGGCGACATGAACGCCGCCCCCACCCCGGCGGACCGAGGGGGACAGGCCACACCCCAGGACCATGCTGTCCACGACACCATCGAAATGCTGGGGCTCGTGGACCTGACGACCAACCTCGAAGGCCAACCATCCCACTTCCCCCACCAAACAAATGCTGCCCCATCCCGCATCGACGTATGCTATGGCGACCCCACCACCATCATCCGGGTGGAGGCCCAATATGCACTCCTCCCGCTGGGACCCACAGGCCATAGCCCACTGCCCATCCGTGTCACCATCCCCAACCTTCTCCCCGGCCCCCCTGAGGATGCGGACCAAGGCCTACCACCCCCCTGAAGATGCCGCTGACTGCATGACAAACAGGCCTTGTCCGAATATCACAGGGCCATAGACCGCGCCTGGCGCATCCAACCAGACCCCACCAACCTACTCACAGCCATGCGCACGGCTGCCGTCGCCTGCGGCTTCCAGCAACACCCCCACACTGACGACGACCGACCACCAACGGCCCTAGGGGACCTGCCCCATAACCTCTGGCATGCGAAGCAACAACTGGCGACCCTGCTCCAGACCGACACCCCAGAAACCCGCCGTAGATACACCACTGCAGGACGCAGATAGCCCACATCAGGGCAGACCTGCACCGGTGGCACATCCACAGGCAACAGCGCATCGCCCAGGAACAAGAGCGGTATGCGCAACATGAACTCCCCTACAAGGCCATCCGCCACCTCAACGACACCATGACCGACACCGGCCACCACACCATCACCACGGTCCGACAGGAGGACGGCTCCCTCACCAACGGCCAAGCCATAGTGCTCGAAGCCACCAGAGACGGCTTCCTGCGGCAACACACGCCCACCCAAGACACACTGGACGCGGACAGCCAGGCCAAAATCGACCGCCTCCCTCGGGTCTTCAACCACGCCCAGAGGAGGCAACTGGGAAAGCGCCCCTTCACCATCCACAAAGTCCGGAAGGCCATGCACAGTTTCCGGCAACACAAAACCTCAAGCTACGACGGCTTCCCTGTGGAGGCATACTATGACCTTCCCGCCCACCTCCTCCGCATCCTCGCCCACTGCCTCTGGGACATCGTCAAGGGGCAGACCCCCCTGCCACCAGACTGGGCAAATGTTGTCCACCCCCTCTACAAAAAAGAGGACTGGGCGAACCCGGACAACTCGCGCCCCATAGACTATGCAGTCACGGAGGTCAAAATCGTCTGGACCATCCTCCTACGCTGCATCCGCCCCCACCTGGACCCCCACATACCCGCTAGCCTCTGGGGGGCCATCCCAGGCCGGTCCCCACACGAGGCCATCTTCCTCCTGGACACCATCGCCGACATGGACCCGGTAGACCTCATCATCGCCTCCCTCGACGTCAAAGGAGCCTTCCCGAACACCCCCTGGCTCCTTCTAGAAGCGGTGTGGAAACGCCTCCCCTTCTACAACTTCGCCGCCAGCTACATCCGCACCCGCAAATACACGGTCCGCACTGGAGCAGGCCTCAGCCCCTTCCTGGAGCCAGACAGCGGGGTCCACGAAGGAGGAGCAGAACGCCCCTCCCTGTACCTTCTCGTGACGCTCCTCCTGGCCCTCGCAATCGAGCAGGATTACCCGGCCTACGCACCCTACCCCCTCCTCTCGCCCCTGGTGGGCTTCGCGGATGACACCAACCTCACGGTCGCACACACCCCACTCGAACCCCATGCCCCGGACCCCGGGCCAACGGTCACCCAACAGGCCAAGGACTTACTGGACGTGACCGTCTCCTACCTCTCCCACAACACCCTCATCGTCCACACGACAAAGTCAGTGGCCATGATCAAGGGGTCTGCCACACCCCCCACCGTAGAGCGAAAAGGGCCCCGCATGCAAGTCGTGACAACCACCACCCACCTGGGGGTAATCCAGGCCGCGAACCCTGAGGACGCCACCCTCCCTCCCAAGTTGCAATCACACCTCGCCCATCTCCCCAGATATGCGTCCCCGACTACCAAGGCCCTCTCCCTGTCCCACCAGAGCCTGGCGTACTACCTCACCGGGGTCTTCAACGCCTCCATAGGCTTCCAAGCACTCCACCTGACACGACCCACCACCGCCCTCCAGCCGGCCACACGCGCCGTGACCAAGGCATGGCCACACTATAGGGACGCCATAGGGGACGAGGTGAAAGCGGCCTACACCAGACACACCGCCCTCCTCCTTCACCGCATGACCCACAACCACTCACCGGAGGTCCGCGAGGTCACTACGATCCGCCTCCAAGCCGCACAACGGGCCCGCAACACATGCCCGCGCTGGGTACTCCACCAGACGGGCATGCCGACCGACATGAACAGGCGCCTGTGGAACCACCTGCAGCTTCTCCTCCCATCCCCACACCACGCCATACTCACCAACCACACGTGCCCAGAGGAAGGGCCTCTAGTGGTCCTCTGCGGGGACCTCCACCATCAACCCAAGGGCACCATCCACACCATAGACCTTGTCGGGGCCTCCATCACCGTAGTATATGTCACCCTCCCCCCAATGCGGGTCCTGCACCACAGCGGGGCACACCACACCCCCTTTCTACAGCTTCCTGAATGGCCTCAACACCGCCTCTTCCACCAGTACCTCACGCAGACGGCACGAGCAGCGGGACACACTCTGCCGGGAAGCAAAGACATGCGAGCAGCCTATCAAGATTTCAAAGAGCAACACTCCCGACCCATCCCAGCGACACCGCCCTACGCACCCACCGGCTCGACACGAACCCGTCCCCCCGGTGACGGGCCCAGTCCCACCACTAACCCTACTACTGGCCCCGAATGAAGCCAAACCCACGGGGCAAAATGGCGCATACCGAAGCACCACATGACAGCCCGAGACCTACCACGGGTCCCCCATGACTCCCAGAGCATGCCACGCACATTTTTGGCCTGTTGACGCGTTCCCGTTGGGGGCCTGGCCACAGGACGCTGCGGCAGACACGCACAAGCAAGCAGGCAGAAAAAGCACTGCGCTCACAAGGGCATCCTCATGCTCGTGTCATGTGACAAAGCGTTTCAGGATCCTTGCCACTCTGAAACAAGGGAACAAAAGTATGTACAGCAACACATCAGGATATGTACACATGGGGTTAAGACTGGACTTAGGTAAGGGCAT